>JARHVA010005173.1:600000-962500 GCA_037957365.1 Torreya grandis | reverse complement strand
GATAAATAGGTAAACACCCTAGAATAATGCAATATATAACTAATAACCACACCATATCCAAATCAAGTATCTACAAATATCAAATTAAGGTTTTTTATTGATAAATGTGGGTTTTCGATTGGGGACTACACCCATCAAGAATTCAAGAATAACAAAGAAATAAGGGAAGGAAGGAGTGAGGGTAATAGAGGAAAAAATATGGATCCCATAAATAAGCTGACTTAGAAAACATACCGAGCAATAAGAGAATACAACCACAAACCATTAACTGGCAAACACCAAAAGAACAATGAAACAAATTTACACTAACCTATGAATATGTCAACTATAGAAACACCATGGAGTGACCACTAAAATTAAAAATAAGGAAACCTCATTTTATAGAATATTGAAACTACACAATCAATAAGAGGGGAAAGTCTCAATGTCCTACTTTGGTTGAGAAGAGGTGTTACCAACCTTATAAATAAAAAAATAGGAAAATGAACAAAATAAAAGTGGGGCTAGAACCAAAGATCCACATGATCAATCCATAAACCTAATCAGATTGAGACCCAACAGAGAGATGGGCATCTGTCCACTACAATAAAACATTTCTCCAAATGTGAATAATCAAGAAAAATGAAGAAAACAACCCATAAAAGAGTCTGACATCTTGGCTAAAGTAATGCAAAGCCTTCATATAAATAAAAGGTCACTTTCATGCATCAAACAAAACTCAAAACACATACCCACATGAGTAAAAATTATGAAAGAATAAAATGTCCAATTACTCATTTTAGTGAATCATATATGAAATTAGGACCCATAGATATCCATGAATCTAATTAAAACTATACAGTGTGATATGGATCTCATTTGAGCCCCATCAAACCCCTTATTGAACTAAAATAAATCACTATGATATAGGAATCATTTGGCCCTAGTTAAGTATGTGATTAAATTGATTTGATAAATATAGTACATAATTGGATCCAAGTAAGCCTCATCTAACTAGAGATCAATTGGAACCAATTACATAACATATTAGGATATTTTAGTAACTATTCATTTCAATGAATCATATATGAAATTGGGACCTATAGATCTTAATGAATCTAATTAAAACTATATAATGTGATATGGATCTCATTTGGCCCCCATTGATTCCATTATTGAGTTGAAATAAATCACTATGATAGGGGGATCATTTGGCCCAATTTAATTATGTGGATAAAATTGAGTGGATCAATATAGTACATAATTTGGCCTAAACAAGCCTTGCATAACCAAGATAGAATCAGTTATTTTATTGGCTCAACATCATCCCCAACTTATGAAAATTAAGCATTCTATTACATTAGAAGGTTTACATTCATTATATAGGGCATGTTCTATCCTAATCACATATCAAGATTGAGAACATTAATCAATTAATTTAACATTGTACATAATTTGGGCCAATCAAGCCCTAGTTAACATTAGAATGTTGAAATTCAATGCATATAGCACATTGACACTAATTAGGCGCTGAATTGATCCATCTAATGAATTTGTTTTATAGATAGACTCAATTGGGATAAGTGAGGAATCCCTAAATAACATTTTTTTTTTAAATTAAATTTCTAGACTCACTTGGGAGAATAAAGATCCACAAATTAATTGCAACCATGAAATGTGATTTAGTATCACTTGACCCTGATTGAGTTTGTGATTGAACCAATCGACCTATTTTCTAATCATAAAAGTAATTGGAATATTTCAAGTGATTTTTTTATCACAAATCCAACCGAATAAAATTAATCCTCAAATCACATTTTATTTTCATAATTAGGTTCATGGGGCTTTATTGGCCCAATCAAGCCTCTTGAACTGAATTATGACAACAAAATGTTTTTTGGCTCCCTTTATATCCCCTAATTTAGTGTGTTTTTAAATAAATAAATATATTTATTCAATCATGGACAAAATTGAGGTGCATGGAGTCATTTTTTCAATCACAAAGTCAATCAAGTGATTGTTTCCGCCATGGACTTAATTGGGGCCAAGTGATCCACATATCACATTCTATAGTTATAAATAGGTTCATGGATCTTGATTGGACCTTTTGAGCCTCATGACCCTCATTAGGAAAAATCACAACACATAATCAAAATTAGATTTATGGGGATCATTTATCCCCAAATTTCATCCCTGATTGACCCAATCGAGTAATAACTAGTTCAATCAATGATATAATAGGGGACAATATAGCTCAAACTCACATTATATACACATAATTTAGTTTAAGGGATTCATTTCACCATAAATTACCCCAATTATCAAAAAAATCAAGTGATTAATTCAATTAGTGATAAAATTGGGGCTAACTGAGCACCAAAATCACACCAGATAGTTGTAATTGGGTTTATTGGGCTCAATTAGCTGCAAACTACATCCACAATTGACCTAAATGAGTAATTTGTTTAATTAGTGATGAAACAAAAGAAAATTAAGCAGCAAATCATATCTTATAGTTATATTTACACCCACAATGGTTAATTAAAACCAATTATAATTAGGTTCATGATGGTTCACACTGTGTTATATAGTTGAAATTAGATTTATATGGCATTATTAGCCAAAATTATGTCCTTAATTGAACTCATGAATTAATTGCTTCAATTATAGACATAATTGGGTCTAATTGAGCACCATATCATATTATATAGTCTCAATTACATTAAAACGGATTGATATTAAAAATATATACCCCTAATTGAACATATCGATTAATTAGTTCAATTAGTGACTCTATTGGTTGATCATTTTTCCCTTGATCACAATATACAGTTGAAATCTATAAACAAACCCTGATTGAGTCCATGACATTAGATCACATTACTCATGGGTGAGTGCAAACTAATGATATGATGAAAAGGGGCCTTTGAATGTTTAGAATAATAAGCATACCTAAACTTGAATTGATGATTTGAGGGTCTTCCAAAAATCATTTCCACATAGTGTAAACATATAAAGTAGTAGAATTTTGAATGAAGTTTATATGAATGTAATTTTTTCCTATTAAATAAAAAAATTAGATGAATATTTCCAATTTTAATGTATCATAATATATAGTTTTTATAGTGATATAAAAAATGACCACATGTCTACCAAGACTCTAAAAAATTAAATGAATGTTTTTTTTTTTTTTTTTTTAATGTAGGTATGTGGAGGACTCAAATGCAAATGTTTGTACTTTGTTCCACTTTTTTTAATACATAGTTGTAGTTTTATTAATACCTTGAAACTGGTCTAACATATCAAACACTTAAGTAAGCTCAAGAATCATCTACCACATGAATAGTACTTATTCTTAAAGTTTAACAAACATCACATTTTCTTTTTAAATTCCAAGTAAAGAAGTCAAATTATAGTCATGTATGAAGTGTTGTCATGTTTAGAATGTGAATGGTAGTATGCAATTTATGCAACATTTGGAATTTCATGTGAAGGATTGGATAAAGAATTGTATGCTCAAGATGACAGTAAAAAGGTGGAATATGTATTTTTATAGCATTTTGGTGGTTGTTCCATGGCACAAAACTTGGGGGAAATGCCTTGTTAAGTAAGTGATTCATGTTGAAAAATCTCACTATAGAATATCCACGTAATTTATGGGTCAAGTGACAATTTATGGTACACTTGATTATAGCCATTGAATTGTATTGAAGGTAGTCATGTGCAGAGCAGATCTAAATTAAATACTATACTATTTTGATGGCTAATTTCAATAGTCTTTCTTGTCAAATAAGAAAGTCTTCCTCTAAAGACATCAGGGATCATTATGAGAGTAGGATGCTTTTGAGGTTAGTGTCTTGGTAAACCCAAAAAAGATAAAATATTATGAAGTTTGCAACATAGTAGAGATGAGGAAACGTGGATTCATTTTTGTTAGAGTTTTGTCATATTTAGAGTCTCCAAGGTAGGTCTTATGTATTTGTGTTTTTTTGTTATCACTTACATTTTTTTAACACCTTGCAACTAGTCTCACACATCAAACACTTAATTAATCTCAAGAATCATCTAACACGTGAAAATTACTTGATCTTAAAGTTTAACAAAATTCACATTCGTTTTGAATTTCTATGTAAAGATGTCAAATTGTAGTCATGTATCTAGTATTAAGCATGTTTAGAATGTGAATGATAGTATGCAATTTATGTAACATGTGGGAATTTCATGTGAAGGGTTGCATAAAGAATTGTATGCTCAAGATGACAATAAAAAAGCTGGAATATGTCTTGTTATAGCATTTTGATGGTTGTTTCATAGCATTTTTTGTAATATATAATATCCTGAATTGTTCAGATAGTAATAAAGAAAAATGTCAGCATTAGAGAAAAAAGTCAATATTTTTTTTATTAGATTAAGAATAATATATTACGTGAACCAACCAATTCACCAGTACATATCATATTTCATAACAGAGCTGTTCAAATTTGAGCATGTGAGAGTGGAACAAATTTACGACATCTATGCTACGATCTTTGGTATACGAAGGAATCAATAAAACCATCCCATCGATGGGATTGAGGGAAGGGCCAACGAAAAGCGGTTTTCCCCAGCCAAAATCTAATTCATAGATAGGAAAGTTCACCCAGCTGGACACCAACAAGTTAGAGCCACAGGTATGAGTTGAAGTGAAGGGTTCTTTTTTACCGAACTTTGATAGATTCAACTCTATAAAATCTATGGAGGAACGTATGTAGTGGTCATCCACATTTGCTATGGCCTTGTGGATGAAACTCGCCAGTGGTTGATCTGCAACCTGTTTAGCTGTCATTGTGCAAGTAGCGCCTGAGACGGCATTGCCAAAGTATTCTGCATCCAAAGGGGGATGAAGCCTATTTCGTCCATTCACAGAAATAAAAGCGGTTGTCATGGCTTCTTCATCTAGTCCTCGAGCTACAGAAATGCATTTCCAGAGATGTGCAAGCAGACTTTCAAATGTGGTGTAGGTAAGGAGCGTTCCGTCCCTGGTGGCGGAGGACTTTTGCTTGACCTGCTTCAACACATTCACACTGAAATGAAATGTTTTTGAGAGAAGAGCTTCAGATCCTTCACCTTGTGGTAAATAAAAGGGAGCTTGAAACACGGTATGAGTCCTGGCTGCCAAAAGGGAGCGGTCACGAACAGGAATGGAGTCAACCTTAAGACCTCTTACTGTTTGGCTCCACGCAGTCATGAAGGCGGTCGTTCCAAATCCGTCTGTAACATGGTGATGAAAGGCTATGCCTATTACCAATCTCCCACAATGAAATTTCGTAAACTGTAGTAATAATAAAAGATAGAGTTAAAAAAGGAAAAGCGTGAAAATAACAGATCGGGCAAATAAATAAACTGTCTACAAAAAAACCACTTACACAGGTTTACGGTTTTTAAGAAGCTCTACTTATTTAAATAAGTTTGACTTCATGCAACAAAAATTTATATAAGCCGCATTGCATCCTTGAAAGTATTGTATTGTTACCTGCACAAGCAGAAGTTCGGAGACCCCTCGGGTGGGAGGAAGGAATTGTGAGATAAAGTGGGCAGAATCAGGAGCACAAAAACTAGGCAGGGCATGCGCCAAGTCCCCATCTGCGGTTGCCTCTATATAAACCACGCCCTCGTTGGTAAGACAAATAGCAGGCCGACCAGTAGCGTCGTTGCCAAGTCTGCCCGCCCATTCTCTAAAATGTACAAGCACTTTGCCCAGCCCTTCTTCCAACATGTTTAAGGCCAATGGCAGTGGGACTGTGGGAGTTTCGAAAACATAAATTCGCTTCATGTGCGAATTGGGCGTGTATAAGTCTATGTTACTCAGAACACAAGTATTATTATCATCTTCCACCACATTTACATTTGCAGGCTTCACAATTCTACGACTCTCTTCTGTTATCTTCATGGTTATTTGGACAATGAAGAGAAGTTCAGTTGCATCACAAGCTTCCTTTCAGTTCTGCATCTAAGCTAGCTTTTTAAACCCATATTTATGTATACCTGCTGCCACTGCCGTGTTGCAAATCTTGAAAATTGGTAAGTTTGAGACGCAATGAAATTTGACAGCTTGTAAGATTTATTGGATGATGATGATGATGATGATGATGATGATGAGTTAATGCTGAAAATTGGTAAGTTTGACCCGGCTGATGCAACCTCCCACAGGTTTGATAAACGCTTGTATTAGCAGCGAAGCACTAATTTGTCATCTCTTTGGAAAAGAAAAAGAGGAACAAAACCAAACCATTGCGTGTTGGGACGACAAATTAGCAGCCAAGCACGGCGGGCGGTATTTCGGTTTGGAACATAAGTTTACGTGTTCATTTAAATCCCTAACCTAACCTCTCCTCTCTCACTAAAAGCATATGGCTGATGACTCTTCATTTTAGACCCCGTCTTGTCAATGAATGATGAAACCTATTAAATTATAAAATAATATTACAGATGCCAAACGAAGCATATTCGTGTGTTTTACTGTTACGTATTTCATAATTAAATTATTCGCTTGATTGAACTAATTGATTAATTAAAAATGGGCTTGATATGATCTAGTTTTGTGTCTCAAATAACCAATTTAACTTATTTGTTGTAAAAGACTCTCAATTAGGACATATTAAGTCACATATTACAATAATTTTGTTACAATTATATTTAGTGGGCTTGAAATGCTCCAATTATTTTAATATTTTTTTTATTAAGGTTAAAGGGGTGGATTTTTTTGAGCTAGGGTTCCCAAACCTTAAGAGTGAAATAAGCAACCAAGGCCTAGACAGCAAGATATTGCAATCAATAAGACAACAAAATAAAATAGGGGCTGGAAAAAATAGCCAAATAGAGACTGAAAAATAATGAAAAAAGGCCACAAATTCCAAGATTCTCAACAAGAACATCTACCTTTTAACCAAAACAAAACAAGAACTAAGTCAATTGAAAATCTCCCATAAGATTTTCTTTGTTAGATCTAAGAGACATAGTCTTGGGTTTCAAACCCTGTTTACCATGTCCTTTCTTTCTAGTGCTTACAATTTTTCATTCCCCTTCCTCCTCAGGATGTTGCAATATGGGAATGGTGATTTCTATGGATTGTACTTGATTCTATAAATGTACTAAGGCAATGGACTGAGCTGATGAATCTGGTCTATTAACATTATTCCTATCCATCCTCTCTTGTAACACAACCACATCCTCCTCCTTATCACTTTCCTCAATCTCCTTATTTTGGATTGGCTCCACTTCTTCCAAATGGGTTTTAAATATTAAATCTGATTCCTCACTATCATTTTCATTATCATTCATAGCTAGAACTATAGAATGTTTGATTTCTAATTTTTTCCAACATGAGAAAGTTTTTTTGAACTCAAAACTTGGATAATCATTGACAAGATGTCCTATTTTGAAACATCTTTAGCATCTAAAGGGGATTCATTAAAAATCCAAGCATTGAATCCAAAATTTTTTCCCTACCCTCAGCTCCAACTGGGCAAGTAGATCCTTGAAAAAATCAACATAAACCAGAATACGAGCATATGTAGAATGCCCCTATCATCAATCAATTTATCAGATGTCTAATATTTTCCTATGGCATTTCCAATGGCCGTAAACACCAAATCATTCTAAAACTGGTAAGGAAAATTTATGAATCTAATCCGAGTTGGTTTGAAAGTGAAAGATTTAATTTGGGCATTAAAATTTGGGTATCAAGTTTTCACCGAAAGATTATGGTTATCCCACTTCTAAATAGAATCTTTGAAAATATCCTCTTTATCTTCTATAGAATTAAAAATCAAAATACAAAACCCTCTAGAATAGGGGAAAATATTTATTTTACCCTTAATCAGAGGTTACCATCAAATATAAATCCATTCATGAAGTACCGATAATGTCAACCAAAACCCTTTGAATTTATAGATTAGACCTTGGGAAGAAAGCCATTTTTCCCTCTCAAAAATAACTTCAATCTCTTGGTCATTAAACAAGATAGTAGGAGTATCTTTCACTGGCTTCATAGGAGAGCTTCATTTATGTCCTCCTAAAACTTCTACAAATGATCTACCTCTTAATGAATGCTCTGCCTCTCTTAGTGGATTCACAAATTCCCTTCCATTAGATGTTAATTTAGATAATAAACCCTTAAACTTAGCTACAATCATAGGTATTTGATCACCAACTTTATGGCAAACAAATCTAGAAGGAGGTGGTCTACCTTTCATGTCCCTTCCCCTTTGCTCTGCAAGTAAAGATCTATCTTCTATAAAAATGTTGAAAGCAGAGCACTCTATTGTAATGGCCAGTAGACCATTGTCCATGTTTGTTATAGACTATTCCATTGTAACCGGTGACTGAATACTTGTTGCTACCTCCACTATAACTAGTGGAAGAAATTTAATGCTCCTATTTGCTAGTACCTCTAGAGGCCCAGATTCCTTAGGCAAAATGCAGGATCCATCACCAAAATAGTAATCATACTTGTTCTTGATCTCTTCTAGTGTTAGCTCCCTTGTTTTGATCATCATTTTAATCATGGATATAACCCTAGCCTTCACGATCTGAAAGGATATGATTATCTCAACTTCCATCTACCTAGCCTACAGAAATAATAAGTTCTTGTTTCCCAATTATTTTAATATTTATTATCATTTACATTTATATTTTTTGTAGTAATCACCATAACAATTCTATGATAAATCCTTGCTCCTCAATTTTTAGTCTTGTATAATTTTTGTAAACAATTTAATAGATATATATAAAATAATTAGGCAATATAAATAATGTTTTAGATGAAGATTAAGGAATTAGATGATATGAGCATAAAATACTTTTAAAACCAACCCAAATAAATAATAAATAAATGAGTTAATAAAATCAAATTATAAAAGTTTATTATTTTCTCTACTGCAAGTGAGATTGCAAGTGAGATTTTTGACTTGATGGAAAAGAGAAACAATGACTAATTTCAAATATGGAAATAATTTATCCTCTATTTTTATCCTTTATGACTAAGTCAAATTGAACACTATAGTTATCCTTCTTGGCCTTTCAAGACTTGATCTCTTCAATTCATAGATGTAGATGTAGTGTTCCATCAATCACTTTGTTTACTAGTAATCACATCATATAAAAATTTGTCACCCCATACAAAGTCAATGATTTTTTAATCCTTAATCCCTTTGTTTACCAGTTATCACACCATAGGGAAATTAGTGACCCCATACGAAGTTAATTATTTTTTAATATTCAATCATTTTGTTTACAATTATCGCATTGTAGAAGAATTCATCACCCTATTCCAGTTCAATAATTAACAATTTTTAGTCATGCAAATAAGACACTTCAGTTTAAAATAAATATAATTATGTCAAAGTTACCTAATGTTAGTTGCATGACATTCAAATTAAATTCTCCTTCCAATATCATCATAGTTTATATTATATTCTCACAATGTTACGTTCATGACATTTAATATTAAGTTCTCATTCCAACATCATAACACATAAAAATTTAATATTAAAATTTTCCATCAACAATCTTGATGTTTGGATGGTTCTATTTATAGTGCAAAAAACTATGATAGATTCATTTAAAATAAAAATATAAATGACCAATGATCATCGATTGAAGCTTTCTAACTTTTAGTTTGGAAAGACTATAAAAAAAACTATGATAACTTCTCTTCAAATAAAAATAAAACTGACCAAAGGTCATCAATAGCAGTTCATTTTGAAGCTTTAAAATTCTTAGTTTGGAAAGAATAAATATATATAATGATTTATAAATGGCATAGATGAGGCACATATGGTTAATTTATTAACAAAAAAATTTATAAAAAAATAAATAAAAATATTTCTGTAATAAATTTTTAAATATTGTTTTGGTCGGCTATATATTAATCAGAGAGTTTATATTGGGAATAAATATGGATTAAATAAATAAATTAATTATAAAATATTAAGGAGTCATTTTATAAAAATATATATTAGGAATAAATATGGATTAAATAAATAAATAAATTTTAAAAGATTAAAAAATTGTTTCAATTTTTTTAATATTATTATAGACATCTCCATTTTACTCGTTAGCATGGTTGAGTCTAGGTTGAAATTTCAACTTAAACTTTCCCATGACTTAAAATATTGTTTACTACAACGTTTAAATAAATAAATAAATTCTAAAAATTTAAGTAATCTTTCCAAAAGAATGAATATTATTTTATACATTTACATTTTACTCATTATTATGGATGAGTGTAATCCTTGAATTTCAACTTAACCTTGCCTTTGAATTTAAAATAGGTTGACTATGACCTCTTATAAAGAACTAAAAATAGTAATTTTTTAATTAAAATTTAAATTTTATTGATACTTAAATTCTTATTAATATTAAGTATTTTATATATTTTAAAAAATTAATAATTGAAAAATATACTAGATATTGACTATCAATTTTCAAATAGGATGAAAACATAGTGCTTTGAAATCAGTGAACTCTTTTCAAATAGGATGGATATTGACTGTCAATTTTCAAATAAGATGATGACATAGTGCTTTTATGTCATGTAGATCAAGGTGAATTTACAAGTTAGCAAAACACCTCCAATACCTTATCAACTCATAACCCATGGTAATTAACCTTGAAAACCATTAGCGATTAATTACATTATCGCATTCACAACATAAAAACATATTTGGACATACTTGTATGTCCTAATTAGGTCAACTAAATAATCTTATCTTAACTCATAATTTTATGCTATCAAATAATTCTAAGGTTACTTCAAGTGGGACACACATGTGAAGGCCCACAAAGGCAAGGATAACGTTGATATCCTTAGAATGCCACTAGGATAGGTGGGGCATTACGTCCCCCTTTCCCTATAAAGCATCATCCTAGATGTGAAAAATATACACATGACACTCTTGAAATCAATAGTGCACAATTTATTTTCTACTCCCAAAATGAAAGTGGTATTTGATGATCCTAGTTGCATAATGGTGCCAAATTCTCCAAATTGGGTTAAAGAAGTTCCTTCAAAAGGAATTTTTTTACTAATTGATAGATACATTCATTTCATTTTAATACTCATTATTTTATAGTTTATTTCATTTTAATACTCATTTGAAATAAATTATATCTCTTTTAACATGTTTTCATTTCATTTTTTTACTAATTACTTTGAGATCAAGTTTTGTTATTGAAGTATTTTTAGATAGATGATATGAGTTCAATGATTTATATGAAAATTTTGTTTGATAAATATTTAATAACATTAATGATGAGCATACCAATTATCTAGAGATTATTTTTGCTACATAGCTTCTCACCTTTTATCTAATAGAGGAAGATATTATATTTGTTTTCAGTCAGTTTTTTATTAAAATACAACTAATAAGGGTTGTTAACACCACTAATGTTGAGAAACGTGGTCAATATTGTTGGGAATTAGTTAATATGTGCCATAAAAAGGTACTAAATTATCATTGAGATAGGGATTTATGTGAATGAATATACCAATGATGATTCACAAATTACAAGATATGTATAAATGATCAGAGGGAATGAATATGCCTAGAATGATGCTCATATTCGTGTCAGGATATAATTTACATAAGAAACCCCAGTTGATCAATAATAGGATGTATATAGGTCTAGTTAGCATGTTACATCATGATTTTTTTTATGGCTTCGTATTTATTTTCTCCAAATCATTTTTTGGATATATTTAGATTAAGGGGAATTATTAGGTCATCTAATCTAACATGTCTTATTAGTTTGTTAGTTAATCAGAGCATGTATTTTTTTGGTGAGACAACCCCTTAGAATTAGTAAATTTATTTATATTACTTTATATTTAGGAGTTAAACATTATTAATGTTATGTTAAGTAATAAATTAATGTTAGTCATTGATTTACATATGTTAGATGGGTCACGAGTAATTAGTTGGGTAGTTAAGTTCGGTGATATAAAACTTATTAAATCTTGATGATGATAAAATAATTTAATTTTGAATAAACCTAAATATTTTATGATATTATGTAAAAAATAATTTGACGAATAAAATCATGGACCTTTTCCATCCATATTTTCTTGCATTTAATATTAGATAGATTGTATTTAAAAAAATAAAATAAAAAATAAACTAATTCTAATTAATTGATAAGTAAATTTTAAGCCATTTAATATAAATACATGTATTAATCTTTAATTATTTACATAATATTGTTGTCTTATGATTTTATTTTATTTTTACATTAGTAAAAAAATGAAGAAAATTTAAAATATTTTAGTGGGTGAAATGACATAAATATAAATTTTTAAATATACTTTAATTACAACCCATAAATGTTTTTAAAAACTAAATTACACTAATAAATTTTATTTTGTTCATAAAATTTTAGTTTGAGATTGAAATTTCTTATCAAGTTTCATTCTCATAAGCAACATCAAGGAGGTGTCTAGATGTCATTGTGTTGGAATTATTTTTATGACTACAAAATACCAATATTTATAATAAAAAACAATCTTGCAAGGAATATAAGGCTTGGTTGATGGAAAAATATAAACCCAATACATCATTATCCTTATTCCAATTGGGACATGCCACAATAGAAGTATGAGGAAAAGAAAAAATGTTTGATAGTGCTAAATACTAAAGGACTATTTTAAATAATTTGCACTTATACCTATTAAATTTGAGTGGAGAAAATTTTATCCAAGAATAATTTTTTTATACTCTAAATAAATTGGACTATTTCAAACCACTTGGACACAAATAATTTTGAATAAATTGGACTATTTCAAATAATTTTTGGACTTATACTAACTAAAGTGGAGTGGAAAAAAGTTTCTCCAAAAATAATTTTTCTATATTCCAAATAAAATAGACTATTTCAAACCATTTGGGCTTAGATCATTTTGAATAAATTGGACTATTTCAAACAATTTAGACTTATACCCACTAAAGTGGAGTGGAGAAAAATTTCTCCAAAAATAATTTTTCTATATTCCAAAAAAATTGGATAGATTCAAACCATTTGGGCATAGATTATTTCAAATAAATTGGACTATTTCGAATAATTTGGACTTTTATTCATTAAAGTGGAGTGGATAATATTTTATTCAAAAATAATTTTTTTATATTCCAAATAAATTAGACTATTTTAAACCAGTTGGGCATAATCATTCTAAATAAATTAGACCAATTTGAATAATTTGGACTTATACCCACTAAAGTGGAGTGGAGAATATTTTCTTTAGAAATAATTTTTTCAATATTTTAAATAAATTAGACTATTTCAAATCATTTGGTCATAAATAATTTTGAATAAATTGGATTTTTTCAAATTATTTGGGCTTATACACATTTAAGTAGATTAGAAAAAATTTCTCTAAGAATAATTTTTCTATATTCGAAATAAATTGGACTATTTCAAACTATTTGAGCATAGATCATTTCAAATAATTTGGAATTATATCTATTGAAGTTAAGTAAAGAGAATTTTTTCCATGAATAATTTATATTTAAAATTATTTGGACTCTTTAGGCTATTTGAGGAGTTCGTCAGGGACACTGGGCACCTTACTGGGACACGTGGCACACTTCTTGGCCTCAAGGTTATTGATCCTTTGACATAGCTTTCATTGTAGGGAAACATGTCACCATTTAAATGTCCTTCTACCCACACCTCAATGAGATAGTCATATAGATTTAAAATCTCAAATTCTACTAATAAATTGACTAATGCATGAATTATTTAATCAACTAGTTTCATCTTTGGCCCTCGCCACTAGACTTAGCCATAGCCCTGAGCACTCAAGAAAATGGTACCTTGAAGGTATCACAAGGCCCTTAAATTTATATATAATATAGGGAAGAGGGAAAACACTTTTAAAAGTGTAGTCTGTGCATTCAAAGATGAGGAAGAACACTTATGCATAGGCAGTAAGTGTATTTAAAGAGGTTGGCAAGAGCAAACTAGGTGCTAAAAGCTATAAAAAGAAAATGATGAACAATCCCAAAACATTACAAACTTCAACCAACAAGATTATTCTACTATTTTCTCTCAATATTCTCCCCTATACAGAAATTGAGACCCAAATTTTGGTAGATTAAAATAATCAATGGATAGGAGCTAGTTGTTGATCCCACTCATAGATGCATAAAAATAATAAATGAATATTGGGATAGGTCTTTAATAAACTAAATACAATGACCTATATCCCTTTGACTTTTTTGAAATGTCTGAAGCTAATCTCTTTACCCTATTGCTACTAGGTACACAAGCAAGAGCTCTAAAAATACAACATCTACTTCAGGGTTTTGATGCAAAGCAAATAATCAAGTTACCTATATTTAGGAAATGAGATGAGGTCATGTTTACCTTTTTAAGTAGATACAACTAGGGGGATATTTATTTTTCCCAAGGTATCACTGTCTGAATCAATGTGTAGATAATGGTGAGAGCCATAGGCTTTCCAAATCATGGAAAATATTTATTTCCATACAAGTCCACTACACTCCCAATTCATTCAGTTGTTTGGGAGAAGTTTACCACTAGGGCAGGTAGAGAAACCCTAATTAACTCCATTTAGGATGTTTTAGTACATATTCTCATAGAATGTATAACAAAGAGGTTCTATCAAACAATGAAGTAGGCCAAGTAGGGAACAAAAGGAATTAACATTATCTATCACATTACACACCTATATGAGAAATTCAATTGGCCCAAGTTTCTCACATCTAAGTTTACCACTAATATAAGGTATCTCAAAAAAAAATTAATGTCAATTTATGGTTTTGTTATTATGCTTCACACAATGGAAGTCCCTGTTAGGCAAATTAAATGTTACTATGGACTCTTGGCCTGCTACTACTCTTCCAGGCATCACATGGGTAAAGATAGGGTAATATTATGAGTAATTGGGGTTTTTTAATACATGATGGCTTTAGGATCTATCTTTGATCAGGTCACACCTTTGAATTACATAAGACGTTATGCAATATTTAGGGCAGCATGCATAGATAACTAAGTTGTATAATGTTATTCAAATCAAGGTACATGAAAATAAACTGCACAATAAAATAAAATAGGAAAAGAGGCATAGAATGTGGAGCATCCCATAAGGATGAAACCCAATTAGGTGCACTAGAAGAGACTTCACTATCAAAGTCTCATTCCTCTAGCCAATGGTTGTGGGATGTCCCTACCACATCATCTCATCTCACCATTTTCTTGCTTTTGTTGGCTCAATTTATGCTAGCTCTTGACACATTTACCACACCTACTCCCACTTCCATGGAGACATATTTGGATGTTTTGCAACTGCCATTATCTAATAAAATTGAAGGATCAATTGTATTAAAATAATCCATTGTGTAAAAATATTTAGACTTGAAACATAAAGGTTTTTAGTTATGCAAGGAGAAAGTGTAAGCAAAAAATAAAATGGATAAGGTTAGGCAACTCATAATGCTACTTTGGAAGATTTGGGAGTCTCACCCAAATCAGTTTAACATTGAAAATTTTAGTTTGGGCATTAAAATCTAGATGCCAAGGCTTAATCAACAAAGTGTGTTTATCGATTATCACACTACTTTGATTTGTTGATACCGACGGCAGGGACTGCGCGATGAGAGGCACCGAGGAGCAGGTGGAGTGCAAGGGTTACAAGCATGGAGGGTCTATGGTAGACCAGTTTGTGGGCCGTTCCCTCCCTGGGATCGGCACTCAGGAGAATGCAACTGTTTATACCAGCGACCGGTCAAAGATGCAAAAAGTTAATGGCTGCCTTCTGCACAGTCAAGATCGCCCTGTCCTAGTTCTCTCACCTGATGTTGTGAAGGAGGATGTGGAATACCTGTCCACACATGCCCTTATCTACAAATTTCTGGGGATCTAAATTCCTCTAGTGAATATGGACGCCTGGATCCGCCGCTCCTGGCAAGTGGAGGGCAAATTTGATGTCATGTTGGTTGGCAACAGCTACTTCCTGGTGAATTTTTCTTTTGTGGCTGACCAAAATTGGATTTTTGAAGGAGGCCCCTATTTCTATGACTACAATGGACTCTTTATCAAACCTTGGCACTCAGGCTTTGATTCAGCGGAAGCTCTTCCATCTCGAGTACCTGTTTGGGTTCATCTGCCGAGACTTCCCTTGGAATTCTGGTGAGAGGATATTCTGCGACAGGTAGCAGCCATGTTGGGGACCCAAATGGCAATAGCGCACCAGACTCTAGACAAAAAGGTGATTTTTTATGCCCGTATTTGTGTTGAAATGGATTTAAATAACCCTTTACCAGATACTATGGAAATATGTATGGGCTCTTCTTCCTGGCTTCAATAGCTTGATTATGAGGCTATTCCCTTCTAATGCCAAGTTTTCCATATGTATGGGCACCTGAAATGCCAATGTCCTCATGTCTCCAGAGGGGCTGGCACAAGTGAAGGATCAGCTGGAACTAGACCGACCTATGAAGGTAAAGGAAATGGTCAGGGAGTTTACCAGGGGTCAGGAAAGGATCAATCAGCTAAGGCAACAAAAGACAAAGCTCATTTGACCTCAGAGGATCAGGGACAAGGCCCAATGAATTCACTGGATAAATAAGGTTTTGTTCAAGTTAGGCACCGGGCAAAGGGGCGTGGCCTGAAATGGCCGAATCTGGAACAGTTGTTGGATGCAGGTTTTAACAGATTTGAGGCTCTGGAGAATATGGCCGTGGAGGAAGGATTTCCTCTTGCGGATCAATGTGATGCCCATAACTAGGAAGAGGACCATCCCACTCTCAATGACACTCAGGATATGGTTATTCAGCAGGCCATGGAGGACGCTCTCAATCCTGAAGAAGGAGTTTTAATGGTTCTTCCTGCCTCACAGGACAAAGAAGTTCATTGGGCAGATCTAGTCAAAGAAAGTGGAGCATCTAGTAAGGACAAAGGTTCTTCTTTTTCCCTTGGTCTTATGTAAAGGCCTTTCAAGAAATCTTATTTTTCTGCCACCTCTAGAGCTGGACGGAGAACAGACCAGGACAAACTTAAACTTAGAGGTGATTTACTAGTAGAGTCAGGGGTGGTTAAGACCCTTGATGAACACTTTCCTCACTCCACTTCATGATTGTCCTATCTTGGAATGCAAGGGGTTTGAATAGCACCCCCAGGCACAAATCTACTCGACAACTGGTGAGGGATCACTCTCTTGATATCCTCTACATTCAAAAAACTAAACTGTCAGTAGATGCTATGTTTAATTGTACACCTAGTATGTGGGGCTTTGGCCAATGGCAATGCATTGGCGCTATAGGGAGCTCAGGGGGCCTCGCCATGGGGTGGGATCCAAGGAAAATAGTGCCGCTCCACTGGCTTTCCAGCTTGTCGGCCCTGTCGATGGTTACTTCCTCCATGGACATAGGGGAGATGATCATGGTGACTGCAGTTTATGCTCCCACCGATCTTCCTGGGTAGCTCCAGCTATGGGACCACATTCGGTTTGTTAGAAGCTGTCATCCCTTTTTTCCATGGATTGTAACTGGTGATTTCAACTCAGTTCTCAACCTGGAGGAGAAGATGGGTGGACTACCCTAGTTGGCTCCATCCTCTGAGCTTCTTCGATAGAATATTAAACTTCTGCACCTCTCAGATGTTAAGCCTTCTAATGGCCTGTTTACTTGGAGTAATAGAATTAGTGGGAAGGCGGCTATTTCAGAGCGGCTTGATAGATTCCTTGTATCCTACTTTTGGCTCTCTGGAGCCATGTTGCTCTCTTATAAAATTCTTGATTGGAGAGGTTCTGATCACTGGCCGATCAAGATTTCAATCTGGTATGTGGCAACTCCCAAGAAACCTCCTTTCAAGTTTCAGTTGATGTGGTTGTGTGACCCCTCTCTCCATGACTTGATGGCCCACTGGTGGAGACTGGGAGCACCTGAGTATGGCACTGCAATGTACTCCTTCTCCAAAAAACTACAGTTTGTTAAGAGACAGCTGAAATTTTGGAATAAGAACTATTTTGGCAATCTTCATTGTATGAAGAAGCAGGCACAAAACCAACTGGATGTTATTACCAGGCTTATTAGGGATGCCAGATTGATGGAAGCCCTTCGTGCGGATGAGTCACAGGCAATCATGGATCTGGTAAAATGGGAGCTTCGGGAGGAAATTTATTGGAAGCAAAAGGCCCGAATTGATTGGCTCCAGGAGGGTGATAGAAATACAGCTTTCTTCCATAACTCGGTGCAAGGTAGGTGCAACAAGAATTTCATTGAGTCTCTTACTGCCATTGATGGAATGCTGCTATCCTCTTCCCAAGCTATATCTGGTGAGGCTGTTCACTTTTTGCAGATCTCTTCTTAGTTGATCTCCCCCCAGATGAGCAGGCTGAAAATACAATTCTGGAGTGCATTCCTCTAGTTGTGAATCTTGGTATGAATAACTCCCTCCTATGTCCCATTAGTATGCCAGAATTAGGAGTGGTCCACAGCGTTAAAAAAGGCAAAGCCCCGGGCCCTAATGGTTTTCCAGCTAAATTTTATCAAAATTTTTGGGATATTATCAAACATGATTTGCTGGAAGTGGTTTGGGAATCTTATTCCAGCAAGGAGATGCTTAAGGCCCTCAATGCCACTTTTCTGGTTCTTATTCCGAAGAAGGAGCAGGTGAACACTTTTGACGGCTTTAGACCCATTGCTCTCTGTAATGTGGTGTATAAAATCATTACTAAGCTCCTAGCGGAAACACTCAAGGCTTATCTCCCCACAGTGATTTCAGAGGAACAGGGGGGTTTTATAGCAGGTAAACAAATTCTAGATAAGATAGTTATGGCATCAAAAACTATCCATTCTATGAACACTTCTAGGGAGCGGGCTATGTTCATCAAGATCGATATGGCAAAGGCCTATGATAGGGTTAACTAGAGTTTTTTTCATAAAGCCCTTCTTGCATTTGGGTTCAATCAGGAGTGGGTTAGGTGGGTCATGAGCTGTGTAACCACACCTTCCTTCTCGGTCTTGATTAATGGTGAACCCACTGAGTTGTTTGGTGCCTCTAGGGGTCTGCGCCAAGGGGACCCGATTTCACCTTATCTGTTTATTATTATGGCTGAGGGACTTGGATAGCTTATCAAATCTCGTGTTTCTCAAAACCTGCTTCAAGGATGGAGGTGGGGGGACGACTTACCTGTGTTGACCCATCTTCATTTTGTTGATGACACTGCTCTTGCTGGTAGAGTGCGTACTCGAGAAGTGAGAGAATTGAGGTCTATTCTTGATACATATTTGGCTACCTCGGGGTAGCGAATTAATGATCACAAGTCCTCACTTTTTTTCTTCAATACTCCTAAGGCCATTCAGAGGAGGATTGTGATTACTCTGCGGTTTCATATTCATTAGCTTCCCCTCACTTACTTGGGTATTCCTATTGTCTTGGGGAGACAGCCTAGACTTCTCTGGAAGAATATTCTTGACAAACTAAGGCAGAAAGTGAATCACTGGACTCACAGGTGGCTGTCTACTGTAGGTAGAGTGACTCTTCTACAATCGGTTATACAGGCTCTTCCTATTTACAGGAGCATGGTTCAAGCTACCCCGATTTACTTCCTTAAGGAGTTTGATGCTCTTTCCCATCAATTCCTTTGGAATGGTAATTTGCAAGGTACTCACTGGAGTCTTTTGAAGTGGGACACGATTTGCTGGCCAAAGAAGGAGGGGGCCTGGGTCTTCGTTCAGCTGTCTTATCTAGCCAGGCTTTGGCGGCCAAACTCTATTGGCGGTGGTGCTCTAGTCCTTCCCACCTGTGGGTGAGAATTATGTTCCATAAGTATTTCCCTGGGGTGGACCCATCTGATATTGCTAAGATTCCCCTTGAGGGTAAAGGATCCATGGTGTGGGATACCCTCAAGCGGGGTGCTCTTCTTGTGAAGCATGGTCTCTTTTGGATATGCAACAGTGGTGTAGAGGCTCTCCTTTGGAGTGACTCCTGGGATGGCTTGCCACCTATTATTGTTACTCATCTGCACCTGCATAATCTCAGTGAATCTCATATTGCTGCTGGTTGGACTAGTGTTGCTCACTACAAGGAGGCCATTGATCTGGGTATGGCTGCTGGATATAGGTGGAAGCACTCCTCCGACTGGCCTTCGGGTGGATCATTAGAGGATAGGTTGGAGCTGTCTCAAATCCTTGCCTCCAGGAGATGTAGTTTGCTTCGAGGTCATGATCACTTGGCTTGGGGAGATGCCCCTTCTGGATAGTATTTCATTTCCCATGGGTATCATGCCCTGACGAAACAAATTTTTGGGGATACTACTACCTCTTGGTGGAAGAGAGTTTGGAATAGCATTTCATGGCCAAAATGTAATTTTTTTCTTTGGACTCTAGTCCATAACAAGTGCCTGACATGGGATAATCTCTGCAAACATGGATTTCAGGGACCTTCCATTTGTTTTTTATGCCGCAGTAGTGTGGAGACCACGGCCCATCTTTTCTTCCAATGTCAGTTTGCTAGACAAATCTGGCATCTATGGTGGAGTGTCTGGGAGTGTCCATGCTGGCATGCCTCATCTCTGGTGGATTTTTGGGAGAGATTGGGACGCTCCCTTGTTAAAACCTTTGTCCTTCAGGTCACATGGTTAACTAGCCCTTCTCTCATACTGTGGAAAATCTGGTTGGAGAGAAACAAGAGAATTTTTTGTGATACTTTGTTGAATGTTGAGCTCTTATGGGGGTGAATCTGTACAACTATTCAGGAGACTCTCTATGCAAAGTGTGAGGATGTGGGTGCACTGGAACCTGGCAAAGCGTCTATCCATTTGTGACTCTTTGCACCCTCTCCCAGTTGCACGCTTGGTGTTCCTCCTTCATGTTGGGTGAACAAATCAGGCCAGCACTAGAAGCCTGTTGATCGGGCTGGTCATTGGACGCCCCCTGCTACTGGCGTCCTCAAGGTGAACATGGATGGCTCATCCAAAAGGAATCCTAGAGCTGCTGGCATTGGTGGCGTGGGGAGAGACAGCTCTGGGGAAATCAGGTTTGTGTTTTTGATTTATATTGGTATTCATACTAATAATTTAATGGAGGCCCAAGCTATTCTTACAGCCATGGAAAGATGTTGTCAATTGGGTTGGCTTAGAGTCATATGTGAAGCAGACTCACAAGTGGTTATTAATTTGTTAAATAGATAGAATTTTGACAATGTGGATTGGCACTTAGCTTCTGTGGCTCAGCAAATTCTTCAAATTTGTAATTCCTTGGATTCTATAGTGTTCAATTACATTCCCCGTGAGTGGAATGGGGTTGCTGACTATCTGGCCAAGTGGGCCTCTGATTTTGGACTGACTTGGAACATCTCTGATCACAGGATGCTTTCTCAGAGTCTGTCTCAAAAGCTGGCTCAGCTTGTGAGTCAGGACATTATTTTGTAATTTGTTCGGTTTGCCTTGCTTTCAATAAATTTTTACCCTCTTTAGTTAAAAAAAACTCACAATGCTACTTGTACTACTCTAGTTACACAATTCCTTGGTGATCACATAATGTCTGAGGATAAACAACTCCACTACGTTGTTGAATCTGCTAACAAAGGTTTCGGTGAGTGAATAAAATATACTCACACTATGTACCCAAGGGCACTCTATCTATGTTGAAATAGAATCCTTATGTAAACTAGTGGAGGAATATGTATAGGTCATAAATACCATTGTGAATCAGGCTAAGTAGATATCCCGAGGAATGCTTTATTAGAGATAGAACATTGACAAATACTTGACTACTATAAAACTAGAGTTCACAACCATGGATGAGATTTTTCAATGTGCCCTCAACACACCCCTCTTTCATTTGATAGATATGAAGAAAGAGATGGCCTTTGATGGCCATGTGACATATTCTCATCTAAATAAATTTTTCCTTATTTAGTTTACGATTTTTTTTAGGCTATTCATGACATCATTGGTTTAGTTTATTATTAAATCTACCTGTTGAACCAAGGTAAATTTTTTAATGGCTTCCTTATTCATTGGAAACTTTTTTATCACCTTGAATGATAAAGTTAGTGGCTTTTTCAATAGCAAAAAGGGTGATTAAACTATAGGTTTGGGTCTGACTAGCCACTAATGTGGAGTGTTTTTAGGGGTCTACACTGTAATCTATTATTTTATGGTAGTGAGAGTGTGAAGCTTATTCCCCTTACCACTTTTTGGGAGATCAAGCTAAATTTTATAATAATTTTGACCTTTGTGATGAAGCTTCATTTAGTACTCTACCATCCATCACCAGTAAAGGGTTTCATCTCAGTCTTAGATGTGGAGGTCTATCAATCTCCCATGGCATCCGTAGATATGGTATTGGCCCTTTAAAGGTTGAGTTGTGTGTTCTTGATGGCACAACTACTTGTGAGATTATTTGGTCTAATGGAGTTGGATATTCCTCCCCTAATTGGTGTGAACTCTTATTTTATGGTTGGTGGATCAATCATAGAGAAGAAGGTAGTTTTTAGGGCCATGTGTGGATACATGGAGGATGTTTTTCATTCCCTAGGTTTAGGTTGTTGCATGGTCTTCAATAATGCTTGGGTTAGTCAAGGTGGATGTGGTGGAATATTTGGTCATGGACTCATGCCTATTGGGTTAGTAGTGGCTTTTATATCTATGGAGGTTGATAGTGTTATGTCTGTAGTGGACCTAATGACTCTGTGCAAGGATGGATGGACTAATATTGATAGTCTAGTGGTGCATTTAGTGGTTGACAACAGTGACAATCAGGTTTAATTTCTCATTGGATCATCCCCCTTTGGTGTTTGGTAGATAATGATCATAATAATTTATCCCTTTTTAGCATTTGGCTTTTGCTTTGGCTAGTTATTTCTTTATTGTTGGTCTTGTCTCTCTTTGAACTCATCTAGCCCAATTTATTTTGGTAACATTTGGGCATTATTTGTCTACTTATAATTTTTGGTTATTGGTGTTAATAAAATCATTGAGGGACCCCTTTAACCCTCATAACCGATCAAAAAAAATTATAAACGCTAATTTTTGTTTGGTAAAATTTACGTATGCTTTGTTATTTTATGAAATGTGTTTAAAACCCACATTAACAAAAGAAAAAAATCCACATTTTCCTCTCACTCGAAGTTAAAATTAAGTTACAATTTCAATATAGTGTGCCCTTTTAAATGGAATAGTTTCACATCAACCAATTGAGTTACACATTATGCTAAAACCTAACAGATATAAACCTTGGGGAGATTTTTTAATCTCCTTTCAAGAGAATCTAAATTATTCACCATCCTAACTAATCTGATGTGCTAAATGACCCATCAAAAATAATCACAATCTTTTTCATTTTCATTTTAATAATCATCTTGAGAGGATCTAGCATTCACATTCTTACCATCATTGCCATTCACATAAGAAGCATTGATCTTTAATTTATAACATGCATCTAAATCTCCACAACCATATAATTTTTATTAGGGTTTTATCATGTTCAACAAAGGAATAAATAAGTTATTCTGAAAATATAAGTCCAAATATATATTGCTATAAATTATTTTGTGTGAGGCTAACACTCTTTCCTTTTCTTATTAGTTGTCTCATATAAAATTTTGGTTTACCATAATTGTGAGGGCATAGACAAAGGGAATTGACACAAAAAAAAATCATATATATATATATATATATATATATATATATATATATATATATATATATATATATATATATATATATATATATATATATATATATATATATATATATATATATATATTCATTTGGTCCAACTGGAATAAAACTTATTTATCCTAACATCTCATCAATGTTATCCTCACTATCATATCATATCATATCATATCATATATATATATATATATATATATATATATATATATATATATATATATATATATATATATATATATATATATATATATATATATATATATATATATATATATATATATATATATATATATATATATATATATATATATATATATTCATTAGGTCCAACTAGAATAAAAATTATTTATCCTAACCTCTCATCATTGTTATAACAAAAAAAAATCATATCATATGTATAATCATTTGGTCCAACTAGAAAAAAACTTATTTATCTTAACACCTCATCAATGTAATAACATGCATCTAAATCTCCACAAACATATAGTTTTTGTTAGGGTTTTCTCATGTTCAACAAAGGAATAAATAAGTTATTGTGAAAATATAAGACCAAATACATATTGCTATAAATTATTTTGAGTGAGGCTAACACTTTTTCCTTTTATTATTAGTTTTATCATATCAAATTTTGGCTTACCATAATCATGGGGGCTTATACAAAGGGAATCAACACAAAAAAAAACATATCATATGTTTATTCATTTGGTCCAACTAAAATAAAACTAATTTATCCTAACCTATCATGAATGTTATCCTCACTATCATAATCATCTTAATCACTAACTTCTATATAATTATAAAAAAATATAAATTTTATAAAAGAATTTGCAATATCTTGAAAAAACACTCTAAAGTTGAACCATTTAAAAGCACAATAGGGTTTAACATGTTTTTTTTATAAATTGAAATGACTGAGGTCTTGGAATAAGTATAATAAGAGATAGAGCTGTGAGATTTAGGATGATTCAATAGAGGAAAAACCTATAAAAATTAAATCTATCGCAGTTTGGAACAAGATCTAATCCTAGAGGGTGTAAAAAATCATAACTTTGCCAAATGTTTTTATAGGAAACTAGTTCTACATCAAAGCATGGTTGATACATTTAACCATACACAATGCAAATAAGCCCAATCATATTTAAAATAGTAAAATTAGACATATTTTCACAAATCATTTTTCTTGTTGTAAATAATTGACAAGAGGGGGTTTGAGAGCAATATTTGATTTGTGTAAACATGGAGACAATCATCAAAAATAAGTAGTGCAGAGTAGTTTTAAATGACAAGGTAAATAAAAATTGTAAAAATAAGAGTGAATAAAGATGAGGCCTAAGAATTGTTCAAACACTTCTGAAGAGTAGTGACATTTTTGAAACTATGAGACCAAAACCTTAAAAATATATACATGTGTTAAAATTAATTTTATGGTCATGTTATTCAAATTTAGGGCTCTAATACCTCCCTCTATTTTATAATATTATGCATGGATCCCTAAGAAATAGATTTCTTTCTTGTAAACCTAACATGGAAACCACATATTAAACCCCTGAAAGAAATTAGGGACATATTTTGGGGCGTATGCTCTCCTTAATTTATTATTACTAGGCCCTTAGAATACCTGTACACTTTTGAAAACAACATACCAAGTATAATTTATGTTCAATTAGGCAATCCAATGAATATAGATCCTATCCTAGATATGACTTTTCCTGCTATAATGAATGCATGGTAGTGAAAGAAATGCTTCAAATCTTCTTAAATTCTACTATAAATGCTTAAATTAATTACTTTGGCATGTTAATAATTGATCTCTAGATGATTTTTTTCATTATGTTATGTGTCTTAATGAACTTGTGTATTTATACATTTACTGAATCTCAATTATGAACATAATTAGCATGCAAACTGATGCATAATCAGTTTGAAATGTCAAAAAATAAAGAAAAGTCATGGTGGGAGACCCAAAATAAGGTTCAAAAGGGCCTCTTCATGTGTGTGTGTGTGTGTGTGTGTGTGTGTGTGTGTGTGTGTGTGTGTGTGTGTGTGTGTGTGTGTGTGTGTGTGTGTGTGTGTGTGTGTGTGTGTGTGTGTGTGTGTGTGTGTGTGTGTGTGTGTGTGTGTAAAACCCCTTATTAAGTAATGGATTCATGTCGATGAAGCTTAGTGTGAAATATCCAACTAGTTTATGATTCAAGAAAAAATATATGGTACCTAGAATGTTTTGACCTTGTAAAATCTCAAAAATTATAAATGAGAATGCTTACTTGATTGATATGCTTGAATATTTAGATATCAGTCTCATTTTTTATGTGCTTGACCTTTATCCATGAGTAAAAAGGTTGAATTATGACCTAAAGGCTTAAAGATCAAAGAATGGACCAAAAATTTTTTTAAGAGAAAGAGAAAACAAATTCAAAGAGTTATAAGTATCAAAATAGCTACTACAATATCCTATGCATACAATATGTTTTTGGTTAAATGGGTGGGCCTATTAAATTCATGGATTACTAAAGTTGAATTAATGAAATATATCAAATCCTAATTTTATAGTAAATCTTAACTAAGAGGTTGATAATTATTTGGGCCCTAACCAACTAACATTAACTATTCAACAATAATTTTATTATACAATTTTATCAAGTTGACATGTTCCTATTCATGAATAGGGTATTTAGATGTCACACTTGTAATCTAGTTAACATAGTTAAAGCTAGGAAATATAAAATAATTAAAAATTAGAATATAGTTAACATAGTTAATGATTAGTTTTATTACAAGAATCCATTGTACAAAAATCTTCAGACTTGGAATATAATGTTTTTTAGATGTGCAAGGAGAAAGCATAAGCAGAAAATAAAAAATCTAAGGTTAGGCAACTCAAAATGCTACTTATCTTGCTCTAGCCCAATTTGTTTTATTAATGCTTGTTCCTCTTGGGCCTTATTTGGCTCCTTATAAATGTTGGTTTTTGGTTTTAATAAAATGGGTGATGAACCCCTTTAACCCTCTTAACCGATTAAAAATAATTGCAAACGCTAATTTTTATTTGGGAAAATGTACGTATATTTTGTTATTTTCTTAAACATGTTTAAAACCCACATTTTCCTCTCACTCAAAGTTAAAATTAAGTTTAAATTTCAAACTAGTGTGCCCTTTTAAAATTGAATATTTTCACATCAAATAATTGAGTTACCCAGTATGCCAAATCCTAGCAGATATAAACCTTGGGGAGATTTTTGAATCTCCTTTCAAGAGAAGTTAAATGGTTCACCATCCCACCTAAGCTGATGTGGAAAAATATAAACCCAATATATCATTATCATTATTTCAATGGGGACATGACACAATAGAAGTGTGAGCAAAAAAAAATGTTTGATAGTGTTAAATACTAATGACTATTTCGAATAATTTGGGCTTATACCAATTACAGTGGAGTGGAGAAAATTTTCTCCAAAAATAATTTTTATATATTCTAAATAAATTAGACTATTTCAAACCACTTTGACACAAATAATATCGAATAAATTGGACTATTTTGAATAATTTTGGACTTATACTCGCTAAAGTGGAGTGGAAAAAAAAATTTCCAAAAATAATTTTTCTATATTCCAAATACATTGGACTATTTCAAACCTTTTTGGCTTAGATCATTTTGAATAAATTGGACAATTTTGAACAATTTAGACTTATACCCACTAAAGTGGAGTGGAGAAACATTTCTCCTAAAAAAAAATCTATATTCCAAATAAATTGGATAGTTTCAAACCATTTGGGCATAGATCATTTTGAACAAATTGGACTATTTCAAATAATTTGCACTTTTATCTGTTTAAGTGGAGTGGAGAATATTTTCTCCAAAAAAAAATTTATATATTCCAAATAAATTGAATTGTTTTAAACCATTTGGGCATAATCATTTCAAATAAATTAGACCATTTTGAATAATTTGGACTTATACCCACTAAAGTGGAGTGGAGAATATTTTCTTCAGAAATAGTTTTTTCCATATTTTAAATAAATTGGACTATTTCAAACCATTTGGTCACAAATTATTTTGAATAAATTGGATTGTTTTTAATTATTTGGGATTATACACATTTAATTAAATTATAAATATAATCTAAGAATAATTTTTTTTATTCCAAATAAAATGGACTATTTCAAACCATTTGAGCACAGATCATTTCAAACAATTGGGAATTATACCTATTTATGTTGAGTAAAGATAATTTTCTCCATGAATAAGTTATATTTTAATTTATTTTTACTCTTCAAGATCTTTAATGAGATCCTCAAGGACATTAGGCAACTTATCGGGATACATGGCACCACTTAACTAGAATTCTTCCCATGCCACAACGAGATAGTCCCATAGACTTGAAGTCTTAAAGTATACTAATAATTGGACTAATGAATGAAGTATTTAATCAACTAGTTTCATATTTGGCCCTCACCACTAGACTTAGCCTCAGCCCTGAGCACTCAAAAAAATAGTACCTTGAAGTTATCACAATGCCCTTAATTTTTTATAAAATATGGGGAAAAGGAAGAAAACTATTGCACATGAATTCAATATATTTAAAGATGATTCAAATCACTTTTGCATAGGTAGTCATGTACTTAAAGTATTAGCAAGTGCAAATCTCATACCGAAAGCTATAAAATGAAGGGGATTAACAATGCCAAAACATTAAAAACTTCAACAAAAAAGAGTATTATACTATTTGATATTGATATATTCTCATATATATAAATTGAGACCCAAATTTTGGAAGAATAAAACAATCAAATAGCATAGATTATAGGTATAGTCATGGATAGGAGCTAGTTTCTTATCCCACTCATAGATGTGCAAAAGGAATAAATGGGGATTAGGTTAGGTCTTTAATAATATAAATACAATGACCTATATCCCTTTGACTTTTTGGAAATGGCTGAAGCTAATCTCTTTGCTCTAGTATTGCAACTAGGTACATAAGTAGGAGCTCTTAAACTACAACATTTACTTCAGGGTTTTGATGCAAATCAAATAATCAAGTTACCTACATTTAGGAAATTGGATGAGGTTATGTTAACCTTGTTAAGTAGATGCAAGTAGTGAGCTATTTATTTTTCCCAAGGTATCATGGTCTAGATCAATGTGCAGACCATGGTGAGAGCTATAGGCCTCCCAAATCATGGAAAATCCATATTTACATAAAAGTCCACCATACTACCAATTCATTTAATTATTTGGGAGAAGTTTCTCACTAGGGTAGGTAGAGGAACCCTAATTAACTCCATTTAGGATGTTGTAGTGCGTATTCTCATAAAGTGCATAACAAAGAGGTTCTGCCAAATAATGAAGTAGGCCAAGCAGGAAAAAAAAGAGTAATCAATAATATCTATTGCATTATACATCTAAATGATAACTTCAATTACCCCTAGTTTCTCACATCCAAGATTACCACTAATATCGATAAGGTAATTTTAGGTATCTCAAAAAAAATTCAATATCAATTTATGGTTTTGTTTTTATGCTTCACACAATGGAAGTCTCTGCTAGGCAAAGTAAATGTTACTATGGACTTTTTCCCTACTATTACCCTCGTAGGCATCACATGGGCAAAGATAGGGTAATATTATGATAAATTAGGGTTTTTTGACACATGGTAGATTTAGGCTCTATCTTTGATTAGGTCACACCTTTGAATTCCATAAGATATTATGTAATATTTGGGGCAACACCCATCGGTAACTAAGTTATTTAATGGTATTCAAATCAAGGTATGTGAGAATAAACTGCACAACAAAAGAAAACAAATTTGATATATTCCCATCTACATAAAGTTTATCTTCCTAGTAATTTTATCTATAGTAAGGGCATTCATAGATTTGATAACTGATTGTTGTTCATGGTGAAAGTTATTTTTATTTTTTATTTTTTTATAAATTTTCCAGGTTATTCTAGTTTGGTAGGAAAGTTATTTTCATTATATAATGTGTTGAGTGATGATTATATAGAAGGTGATGAACCTAGAATAATTAACATGTAGGAAGGACTGTGAATAGATATATATTTTCATATGATGATTATAAATGTAAACAATCCAATGGAGATATAGATGGGTTTTCTCATTGAGAAAACTATTTTTTTCTAAAATAATAGTGGGCTTGATATGACATAAATTTATGTCAAACATAACTAATTTCAAGTGTTTTATTATATGTAACTTTCCATTAGGACTTATTAAATCACATATTACAATAATTTGTTACAATTATGTTTTTTTTAAATATTAGTGGGCTTGATATGACATAATATTATGTCCCACATAACTAATTTCAATTGTTTTTAGAGTGAGAAAGTAAAATATTGTAAATTGTAGAACATAGTGGAGATGAGGAAACATGGATTACTTTTTGTTGGAGTTTTGTCATATTTAGTGTCTCCAACGTAGTTCTTATGTATTTGTGTTTTATTTTATTACTTGAATTTTTTTAATACCTTGCAACTAGTCTTAGACATTAAACACTTAAGTAAGCTCAAGAATCATCTACCACATGAATAATACTTGTTCTTAAAGTTTTAAAAACTTCATATTCATTTTGAAATTCTATGTAAAGACATCAAACTATAGTCATGTATGGATTATTAACATGTTTATAATGTGAATGGTAGTATGCAATGCATGGAACATGTGGGAATTTGATGTTAAGTGTTGCATTTAAATAATTATATGCTCATGTTGACTGTAAAAAAAATTAGAATGTGTCTTGTTATAACATTTTGATGGTTATTCCATTTCATATAACTTGGGATAAACCCCTTGTTAAATAAATTATTCATGTTGATGAAGATTAGTGTATAATGTCTACTTAGTTTATAGGTCAAATAACAAGTTATAGTACATTTGAATAAAGAGAGGTATCCGTAAGGATCATATCACAAATTGAATCCTAGAATTTTGGCCCTTGAAAAGTCTCAAAACTTATAAATGAGAATGCTTACTAGAACCATAAAAATATAGACGTGTTAAAATTATTTTGATGATCATATTATTCAACTTTAGGGATTTGATACCTCACTCAAGTTTATAATATTATGCATGGATCCCTAGGAAATAGATTTATTATTTTAAACCTAACATGGTAACCACATCTAAAACACCTAAAAAAAATAGGCATGTATTTTTGGACCTATGCTCTCCTTGATTATTACTAGGCCCCTAGAATCCCTATAGGCTTTTGAAAACAACATACCAATTATAATGCATGTTCAATCAGGTAATCCAATGAATGCATATCCTATCCTATAAATGACTTTCCATACTAGAATGAATGCATTATAGAGAAATAAAATCTTCAAATATTCTTGGATTCTACTATAAATGCTTGAATTAATTACTTTGGCATGTTAATAATTGATCTCTAGATGATTTTTTTCATTGTGTTATGTGTATTAATAGACTTATGTATTTATACACTTCTTAAATCTTGATTAGGACCATAATTGGCATGCAAACTGATGCACAATGGGTAGAAAATGTCAAAAAATCAAGAAAAGTTGATGTGGGAGACCCAAAACAAGGTTCAAAAGGGCCTATTCATGTGTGTGTGTGTGTGTGTGTGTGTGTGTGTGTGTGTGTGTGTGTGTGTGTGTGTGAGAGAGAGAGAGAGAGAGAGAGAGAGAGCATGTATATGAGTGAGGAAAATTTTAGGGTAGAAGGTATTAAACAACTAAAAACATAAGGTAAATGTACCAATGAGTGAGGGTAATAGAGGAAAAAATATGGATCCCATAAATAAGCTGACTTAGAAAACATACTAAGCAATAAGAGAATACAACCACAAACCATTAATTGGCGAACACCAAAAGAATAATGAAACAAATTTACACTAACCTATGAATATTTCAACTATAGAAACACCATGGAGTGACCACTAAAATTAAAAATAAGGAAGCCTCATTTTATAGAATATTGAAACTACACAAGCAATAAGAGGGGAAAGTCTCAATGTCCTACTTTGGTTGAGAAGAGGTGTTACCAAATAACCTTCTAAATAAAAAATAGGAAAATGAACAAAATAAAAGTGGGGCTAGAACCAAAGATCCACATGATCAATCCTTAAACCTAATCAGATTGAAACCCAACAGAGAGATGGGCATCTATCCACTACAATAAAACATTTCTCCAAATGTGAATAACCAAGAAAAATGAAGAAAACAACCCATAAAAGAGTCTAACATCTTGGACAAAGGAATGCAAAGCCTTCATATAAATAAAATGGAACATTCATGCATTGAACAAAACTCCAAACACATACCCACATGAGTAAAAATTATGAAGGAAGAAAATGTCCAATTACTCATTTTAGTGAGTCATATATGAAATTAGGACCTATAGATATCCATGAATCTAATTAAAACTATACAATGTGATATGGATCTCGTTTGAGACCCATCAAATCCATTATTGAACTAAAATAAATTGCTATGATATAGGAATCATTTGGCCCCATTTAAGTATGTGATTAAATTGATTAGACAAATATAGTACATAATTGGATCCAAGTAAGCCTCATCTAACTGGGGATCGATTGGCACCAATTACATAACATATTAGAATATTTTAGTAACTACTCATTTCAGTGAATCATATATGAAATTGGGACCTATAGATCTTAATGAAACTAATTACAACTATATAATTTGATATGGATCTCATTTGGCCCCCATTGATTACATTATTGAGTTGAAATAAATCACTATGATAGGGGGATCATTTGGCCCAATTTTATTATGTGGATAAAATTGATTGGATATATATAGTACATAATTTGGCCTAAACAAGCCTTGCATAACCAAGATAGAATCAATTATTCTATTGGCTCAACATCATCCCCAACTTATGAAAATTAAGCATTCTATTACATTAGAAGGTTTAAATTCATTATATAGGGCATGTTTGGTCCTAATCACATATCAAAATTGAGAACATTAATCAATTATTTTAACATGGTACATAATTTGTGCCAATCAAGCCCTAGTTAACATTAGAAAGTTAAAATTTAATGCATATGGCACATTGGCACTAATTAAGGGCTGAATTGATCCATCTAACCAATTTTTTTTATAGATAGACTCAATTGGGACCAAGTGAGGAATCCCTAAATAACATTCCATTTTTTTAATTTTATTTTCTAGACTCACTTGAGAGAATAAAGATCCACAAATTAATTGCAACCATGAAATGTGATTTAGTATCACTTGACCCTGATTGAGTTTGTGATCGAACCAATCGACCAATTTTTTAATCATAAAAGTAATTGGAATATATCAAGTGATTTTTTTTATCACTAACTCAACCGAATAAAATTGATCCCCAAATCACATTTTATTTTCATAATTAGGTTCATGGGGCTTTATTGGCCCAATCAAGCCTCTTAAACTGAATTATGACAACAAAATGTTTTTTGGCTCCCTTTATATCCCCTAATTTAGTGTGTTTTTAAATAAACCAATATATTTATTCAATCATGGACAAAATTGAGATGCATGGAGTGATTGTTTCAATGACAGACTCAATCAAGTGATTGGTTCATCCATAGACTTAATTGGGGCCAAGTGATCCACATATCACACTCTATAGTTGTAAATAGGTTCATGGATCTTGATTGGGCCTAATGAGCCTCATGAACCTCATTAGGACAAATCACAACACATAATCAAAATTAGATTTATGGGGATCATTTATCCCCAAATTTCATCCCTGATTGACCCAATCGAGTAATAACCAGTTCAATCAGTGATATAATAGGGGACAATATAACTCAAACTCACGTTATATACACACAATTTAGTTTAAGGGATTCATTTCACCATAAATTACCCCAATGATCAAAAAAATCAAGTGATTAATTCAATTAGTGATAAAATTGGGGCCAACTGAGCACCAAAATCCCACCAGGTAGTTGTAATTGGGTTTATTGGGCTCAATTAGCCCCAAACTACATCCACAATTGAACTAAATGAGTAATTTGTTTAATTAGTGATAAAACTAAAGAAAATTAAGCACCAAATCATATCATATCATTATATTTACACTCACAATGGTTAATTGACACCAATTATAATTAGGTTCATGATAGTTCACACCGTGTTATATAGTTAAAATTAGATTTGTATGGCATTATTAGCCAAAATTATGTCCTTAATTGAACTCATGAATTAATTGCTTCAATTATAGACATAACTGGGTCTAATTGAGCAACATATCATATTATATACTCTCAATTACATTCAAATGGCTTGATATTAAAAATATATACCCCTAATTGAATGTATCAATTAATTAGTTCAGTTAGAGACTCTATTGGTTAAAATTTTTTCCCTTGATCACATTATATAGTTGAAATCTATAAACAAACCCTGATTGAGTCCATGACATTAGATCACATTACTCATGGGTGAGTGCAAACTAATGATATGATGAAAAGGGGCCTTTGAATGTTTAGAATAATAAGCATACCTAAACTTGAATTGATGATTTGAGGGTCTTCCAAAAATCATTTCCACACAGTGTAAACATATAAAGTAGTAGCATTTTGAATGAAGTTTATGTGAATGTAATTTTTAGCAATTAAATAAAAAAAAATAGATAAATATTTCCAATTTAAATGTATCACAATATATAGTTTTTATAGTGATATAAAAAATGACCACATGCCTACCGAGACTCTAAAAAATTAAATGAATGGTTTTTTTTTAATGTAGGTATGTGGAGGACTCAAATGCAAATGTTTGTACTTTTTTCCACTTGTTTTAATAAATAGTTATAGTTTTATTAATACCTTGAAACTGGTCTAACATATCAAACACTTAAGTAAACTCAAGAATCATCTACCACGTGAATAGTACTTATTCTTAAAGTTTAACAAACATCACATTTTCTTTTGAAATTCTAAGTAAAGAAGTCAAATTATAGTCATGTCTGGAGTGTTATCATGTTTAGAATGTGAATGGTAGTATGCAATTTATGCAACATGTGGGAATTTCATGTGAAGGATTGCATAAAGAATTGTATGCTCAAGATGACAGTAAAAAGGTGGAATATGTATTTTTATAGCATTTTGGTGGTTGTTCCATGACATAGAACTTGGGGGAAATGCCTTGTTAAGTAAGTGATTCATGTTGACAAATCTTAGTGTAGAATATCCATGTAATTTACGAGTCAAGTGATAAGTTATGGTACACTTGATTATAGCCATTGAATTGTAGTGAAGGTAATCATGTGCAGAGCAGATCTAAATTAAATACTATACTACTTTTATGGCTAATTTCAATAGTCTTTCTTGTCAAATAAGAAAGCCTTCCTCTAAATACATCAGGGATCATTATGAGAGTAGGATGCTTTTGAGGTTACTGTCTTGGTAATCCCAAAAAGATAAAATATTATGAAATTTGCAACATAATAGAGATGAGGAAACGTGGATTCATTTTTGTTAGAGTTTTGTCATATTTAGAGTCTCCAAGGTAGGTCTTATGTATTTGTGTTTTATTTTATCACTTACATTTTTATAACACCTTGCAACTAGTCTAACACATCAAACACGTAAGCAATCTCAAGAATCATCTAACACATGAAAATTACTTGATCTTAAAGTTTAACAAAATTCACATTCGTTTTGAACTTCTATGTAAAGACGTCAAATTGTAGTCATGTATGTAGTATTAGCATGTTTAGAATGTGAATGATAGTATTCAATATACGTAACATGTGGGAATTTCATGTGAAGGGATGCATAAAGAATTGTATGCTCAAGATGACAATAAAAAAGCTGGAATATGTCTTGTTATAACATTTTGGTGGTTGTTCCATGACATTTTTTGTAATATATAATATCCTGAATTGTTCGGATAGTAATAAAGAAAAATGTCAGCATTAGAGAAAAAAGTCAATATTTTTTGTATTAGATTAAGAATAATTTATTACGTGAACCAACCAATTCACCAGTACATATCATATTTTATAGCAGAGCTGTTCAAATTTGAGCATGTGAGAGTGGAACAAATTTACGACAACATCTATGCTACGATCTTTGGTATAGGAAGGAATCAATAAAACCATCCCATCGATGGGATTGAGGGAAGGGCCAACGAAAAGCGGTTTTCCCCAGCCAAAATCTAATTCGTAGATAGGAAAGTTCACCCAGCTGGACACCAGCAAGTTAGAGCCACAGGTATGAGTTGAAGTGAAGGGTTCTTTTTTACCGAACTTTGATAGATTCAACTCTATAAAATCTATGGAGGAACGTATGTAGTGGTCATCCACATTTGCTATGGCCTTGTGGATGAAACTCGCCAGTGGTTGATCTGCAACCTGTTTAGCTGTCATTGTGCAAGTAGCGCCTGAGACGGCATTGCCAAAGTATTCTGCAGGCAAAGAGGGATGAAGCCTATTTCGTCCATTCACAGAAATAAAAGCGGTTGTCATGGCTTCTTCATCTAGTCCTCGAGCTACAGAAATGCATTTCCAGAGATGTGCAAGCAGACTTTCAAATGTGGTGTAGGTAAGGAGCGTTCCGTCCCTGGTGGCGGAGGACTTTTGCTTGACCTGCTTCAACACATTCACACTGAAATGAAATGTTTTTGAGAGAAGAGCCTCAGATCCTTCACCTTGTGGTAAATAAAAGGGAGCTTGAAACTCGGTATGAGGAAAGATGATTCGGAGCGGAGTCCTGGCTGCCAAAAGGGAGCGGTCACGAACAGGAATGGAGTCAACCTTAAGACCTCTTACTGTTTGGCTCCACGCAGTCATGAAGGCGGTCGTTCCAAATCCGTCTGTAACATGGTGATGAAAGGCTATGCCTATTACCAATCCCCCACAATGAAACTTCGTAAACTGTAGTAATAATAAAAGATATAGAGTTAAAAAAGGAAAAGCGTGAAAATAACAGATCGGGCAAATAAATAAACTGTCTACTTATTTAAATAAGTTTGACTTCATGCAACAAAAATTTATATAAGCCGCATTGCATCCTTGAAAGCATTGTTACCTGCACAAGCAGAAGTTCGGAGACCCCTTGGGTGGGAGGAAGGAATTGTGAGATAAAGTGGGCAGAATCAGGAGCACAAAAACTAGGCAGGGCATGCGCCAAGTCCCCATCTGCGGTTGCCTCTATATAAACCACGCCCTCGTTGGTAAGACAAATAGCAGGCCGACCAGTAGCGTCGTTGCCAAGTCTGCCCGCCCATTCTCTAAAATGTACAAGCACTTTGCTCAGCCCTTCTTCCAACATGCTTAATGCCAATGGCAGTGGGACTGTGGGAGTTTCGAAAACATAAATTCGCTTCATGTGCGAATTGGGCGTGTATAAGTCTATGTTACTCAGAACACAAGTATTATTATCATCTTCCACCACATTTACATTTGGAGGCTTCACAATTCTACGACTCTCTTCTGTTATCTTCATGGTTATTTGGACAATGAAGAAAAGTTCAGTTGCATCACAAGCTTCCTTTCAGTTCTACATCTAAGCTAGCTTTTTAAACCCATATTTATGTATACCTGCTGCCACTGCCGTGTTGCAAATCTTGAAAATTGGTAAGTTTGAAACGCAATGAAATTTGACAGCTTGTAAGCTTTATTGGCAGCTGATGATGATGATGATGATGATGATAGGGAGTAGTTAATGCTGAAAATTGGTAAGTTTGACCCGGCTGATGCAACGTCCCACAGGCTTGATAAACGTTTGTATTAGCAGCGAAGCACTCCTTTGCCATCTCTTTGGTAAAGAAAAAGAGGAACAAAACCCTAACCTAACCTCTCTTGGGATGACAAATTAGCAGCCAAGCACGGCGGGCGGTATAAGTTCACGTGTTCATTTAAAACCCTAACCTAACCTCTCCTCTCTCACTAAAAACATATGGCTGCTGACTCTTCATTTTAGACCCCTTTTTCATCCTTCATTGCAGTTTTTATTGACAAACAATAAAATTAAATTGCAATGTAGAGTTAACTCCGTTTTTAATGCAGAAAATATACTGTTATATATTTAATTATAATATTATATTTTATTAATATTATAATTATATAAAATAAAAATACATAATAATATTATATAAAAAAATAATTGTAGACCATAAATGTATTATATTACAATAATATAATTTTAATAGATTATATGAGGGTTGGGAGTTCCCCATTAGATTCATTAATTAAAAAAAACAGTTTACAAAAAAAGGGATGAATTTAAAGAAACAAGAACTACAAAAAGAGAACATAACCACCTCAAAGAACAACAATAACAACAAAAAACTAAAAATAAAAAACAAAAAATTACAATTTAATGTTATCCATAGAGCATGTAAATGGTATAAGAATCACTCTCTTATTACTTCTTTTGTTGGTCATATCCTTTCGAAAGAGTCTCTCCACACCTAATTTCACCACCAGTAGGAGCCCTCGGGCATCCATGCCACTAGGGTTCAAAACCTTAATAAAGGATTTTTTGTTTTCATTCAAAGAGTCATCTAAAGTCCAAGGTCTTATAGCCAAATCAAGTTGTTTGTTTTCATAAATATGCTTTCGATTTTATTCCACTAGACCCCAAATTTTAGAGTCACTAATCAAGTCTCCTTTAAGGTGTTGGTATGGATTGGGCATCCAAGCCCTACCAATTCCACCGTGATTGTTCCTTAACTAAATTATCACACCCATCAGGATCGAGTAATATTCCATGAACCAAAAAAGTTCTACTCCTCACACCCTCAACTACGGATTTGCATCGAGGTGTATCTATCTAAGGAGTTGAAGGAGTTCATTGAAATCCATGTCAACGAATCTCATTGGGCACAAAAATTTGTTTATTTCATCCTACCTAATACTTATTTCCAATATTAAGATCCTAATCATTGCATCAAATATTATCCCCTTATGGGGCCTTGAAACCCTCCTTGGCGCATATGCAAACTGAGAAGACCAAGGTGGTGGATACAAGCGATGGTTGGACTATGGTTACCTCAAAAAAGGCATATTTAATACCAAAACCCTCCCCTCTTGTAGCTTCTTCTCTAGTAAACAAATTATATTAGAAGATTCCCACCTCTCCTCCCCCTCCTATCCAATTCCCACAAGCCTGGTAAAGCGAAATTTCTCATAGTTCTCATGTTCCAAATGATTCTACCACCACTGTGATATCCTCAACAAGTGGCTCCTTCTCTCAGTTGTTTTGCATCCCACCCTGAGGTGGTGGTGATTCTCCTTGGGAAGGACATGGGGATAAACAACATTCCATTGTGCTTGGAGAATTTTCTCTTCCAAACTAGCACAATAGTTTTTCAGTTTTAGATAATTTAGAGGATGGATAGGGGTAGCTTCAAATGAATGACATTTCCCAATGAATATTTTATCTTGAAATTATCAATGTCTCATAGAGTCCTCCTATAAATTTTGTGTGCATATAACCATTAAATAGATTGGTTTTATAGAATTTATCTATCTTTAAGAAGTGAAAATTTTGGGTTTATTCTATAGACCACTTTGAAGTGTATTAGACTAGATTCCACCCAATTATCCACTCTACATGAAGAGGGATGTGGCAACTCCAACATTTTGGTGTCACCATAATTTCCCCATTAATTATTTCCATGGGGAAGGACCCACCACATTATGTGATCTCGCTACTTTTAGATATTGGTGTCCATTCATTAGGCATTCTCAATATTTTCACCCATAATGATTGTCCTGATAGATCTTTATTTTGGTGATATTTGGCTGACTACTTACCCCTTGCCATGTGACTCATATACAGGGATTTTAATATGGTTAAAAATTCCAACAAAAAAATTGGTGCCCTGCCCATAAGTTGGTACATGGGAGAATGTGAAGCATGATTCTATTTCAAGAATATGTGGGGTCTTGGCGACCCTCTCCTTTAGAGGCACTCACTCAATAACATGCCTTGGTTTAAGTGTTCTAAATTTTATATCGATGTCAATTACATTGTCAAAAGGCTTGACCATTATATGTTTTTAGAAAAATATTTTTTATTTATCCAAAATTTATGTCTATCATAACTCTATCCATTTTGAATTCATTCTCTTAGATCATGCTCCCATCTCTTATAAAGTGGAATGGGTCACATGCAACTCAAAGTGTCATGTAATCATTTTATTCTAAACACCTCTCTTTTAATCCACATTGGCACCATTATTTGGTTGTATGGGTTTAGAACCTCTCACCCTATCCTCTTTATGTTACAAGGTAGATTGATTGGTGAAACTTGTCTATTCTACACACCACCACCCTTATTTGCCACTATCATAAACAAATTGCTCATGTCAAAAAATGAAGAGAGGAAGTCATGATCAAGGAATTTCAGAGAGATTCCTCCATAATTCAGTGCAATCCTTTTGAAAATAAATTGTAGAGTCTCATTGCCTCACTCAAACACCACATTAAGGTTGCAAATGTCCATGCTACTAGAGGAGCACAAATGCATTCTCAATTGAATTTCCTGAAAGTCAAAGATAAGGCTTACAAATATTATTGTAAATCCCTCTAGGTTAAATAGACCTGAGACCAAATAAAGTCCATCAAGTCAACTCAAACAAATTTTTTTATTTTATTCCACTGGACCCGAGATTTTAAGGATAGTAACCAAGCCTCCCTTAAGGTACTAGTATGCATTGAGCATCTAAGCCTTACCAATTCCACTACAGTTTTTTATTAATGAAATTTTCACACCCAACTAGTGAGTAATATTCCATGAACCATAAAATTTCTACTCTTCATGCCCTCAACTATGGGTTTGCATCGAGGTGTATGTATTAAAGGAGTTGAAAGAGTTCATAGAAATCTAACTTGGCAAATCTTATTGGGCATAGAAATTTGTTTATTTTAGCCTGCCCAATACTTGTTTATGATGTTAGGATCATGATCATCACATCAAAAAAATTCCCCTTATGGGGAGCTTAAACCCCTCTTCAGCCCCTATGAAAATTGAGAAACCCAAGGTGGTGGATATAAGTGATGGTTAGATGATGGTTACCTCAAAAAAGGCACAATCAATGCGAAAACCCTCCCCTCATGTAACTTATTATCTATTAAACAAACTATCTTAGAAGGTTCCCACCTCTCCTTCCCCTTCTATATAGTCCCCACAATCCCAACAAAGCAACATTTCTCATAGTTCTCATGTTACAAATGATTATATCACCATTTGTATATCCTAAACAAGTGGTTCCTTATCTAGGTTGTTTTTTATTCCACCCATAGGTGGTGGTGATTCTCCTCAATAAGAACATGGGGATAAACATCACTCCATTATGCTTAGATAATTTTTCTTCCAAACTAGCATAATAGTTTTTCAATTTTAGATAATTTTTAAGATGTACAAGGGGAAATCCGAATGAATGACATTTCTCCCAATGAATATTCTATCTTGGAATGTTTGATGTCTCATAGAGTCTTCTTATAAATGTTGTGTCTATCCAGCCTTTCAATATATTGATTCTTTAGATTGTGTCTATCTGCAAGAAGTGAAAATGTTTGGGTTTCTTCTGTAGACCACTTTGAAGTGTATTCAACTAGATGCCATATAATTATCCATTCTACATAAAGAGGGATGTGGAAATGATAACATTTTAGTGTCACCAAAATTTTCCCCATTAATTATTTCCATGGGGGAGGACCCATCACATTGAGCACTCTCACTAGTTTTAGATATTGGTGGCCATTCATTAGGCATTCTCAACATTTACACCCCTGATGATTATCCTAGAAGATATTTATTTTTGTAATGTTTGGTTGACAACTTACCCCTTTCCATGTTACTCATATGCATAAATTATAATATGGTTTAAAATCCCAATAATAAAATTGGTTCCCTTCCTATGAGGTGGTGCATGGGAGAACGTGAAGCATGGTATTATTTCAATAATATGTGGGATATTGACAACCCTATCCTTTAAAGTCACTCAAATAATAACATGTCTTGGTTTAAGTGGTCTAATTATCATATCAAAATTGATCACAGTGTCAAAACTCTCAACCATTATATGTTGCCAGAAAACTATATTCTCTTTCTCCAACATTAATGGCTAGCATATATATGTCCATTCTAAATTCATTCTCTCAAATGATGATCCCATATCTTGTATGGTGGACTAGGTCATAGGGAAGTTTAAAGTGCCATGTAATCATTTTATTCTAAACACTTATCTTTTAAGCCACACTAGCACCATCTACCTGCTTGTATGGGTTTAGAACCTCGCACCTATCCTCTTTATGATACAAGATAGATTGATTGGTTGAATGAGATGATCCTCCTGCAACAAATTAGTTATAATATATGAAAATAACAAATATATAAAATAACCAGAAGCACTAAAAGGATTATATTGATCATAGGCCACTTTTAGGGGGAAATTTCCTTTGAGCAAGCTCAATATAATAAATTCGTGGGTACCTTCATTTGCCTCAACACTTACTTATATACAAAGCATAATCTAAGCAACTAATACTTCCCATGAATGTGGGATAAAACAAAATGCTCATAGGATGACTTATAAATCATATGCATCCATAGAAACTACTATACTAACAAAGTAAAGAGAAGAGATATCATGGGTTGATAACATCCCCTCCCTCTTAGAAAAATATTTATTCTTAAAGCTTCAGATGTGGGAATTGGTGTTGAATCTGAAATAGTGGTTCTCATGTTGTATCCTCTGGTTGCATTCTATGCCACTAAATAAAAACCTCTATGATAGAGTGGGAGCAAAGTTGGCATGTGCACCTATCTAGGATTGCTTCTAGATTAAGAAGAATGGATCTTTCATTATCAATTTTTGGTAAACTACTCTGTACTTAGATGTTTGTGACAAGAATTTTCTTCAGACAAGAAACATGAAATACTAGGTGAACTCAACAAGGTGGGAGTTCCAACTTTTAAGCAACTGACCCAATCTTCTAAAGAACCTTATAGGGCCTATAAAACTTGGGGGATAGCTTATGACACCCTTTGAGTTTTAGGGAGGATGGATTTTGTGGATGTAGGTGAACAAAATCCATATCACCTACTTTAAAAGTGTGCTCAAAATGGTGTTAATCAGCCTGTTCTTTCATTTGATTTTGTGTCATATGAATATTATTCAATAGGGTATTGAGAATATAATCCCAAGTTTGGAGAATCATGTCAACTGCTTGAACTGATGAACTATTAGGAGTGTATAGAAGGGGGACTAGTGGTGCTTGACCATAGATTGCTTCATATAGAGTCATTTTCATTGAAGTGTGGTAGGAGGTATTGTACCAATATTTAGTGAGAGGGAGCCACTTTACCCACTGATGCTATTGTTTTGAGGTGAAGTAATGAAGGAAAGTTTCCAATCATTTGTTGATAATTTTAGTTTGGCCATCCATTTGTGGATGATACCCAAAACTCATCTTTAGTTTGGTGCTAGTACATTGAAATAGTTATGTCGAAAAATGGTTGGTGAAGGTTGCACACAATCTGAGTTAATGGATGAAGGAATGCCAAGAAGATGGAAAATCTAGTTCAAAAATATTTGTGTGATTGTGGAGATGGTATAGGGATGGTTGAGGGCCTAAAAATGACCGTATATGGAAAGGCGATCAACCACAATGAAGATCACCATTTTCCCTCTAGATTTAGGGAGCCCCTCAATGAAATCTATAGAAATATCTATCCAAATCATGGTAGGGAGGGGTAAGGGTTTGAGAAACCTAGGGATGAGTGTTGTTTCACCCTTATTACATTGGCAGGTATCACATTTGGCCACCATATTTTGAATTGCCTTTTTCATTCCCTTCCAAAATAAGTTATGTTGTACACACTCATAATTTTTGAGAAACCATATGTGCCCTATGGATGAATCATAGAGTTGATAGAATACAGTCTACTAAAGATTTGTGCTTTGGGGAAGCATTAGATGACCCTTGTATCATAAACAAGTACCATCCTAAGAATAATGTAGTACAATAGAGGGGTTAGTGGCAAACTATTGGATGATTTAATATAATTAAGAGTCATTGACATACCCTTTTTGTACAACATCTGACCAATTTATAATAAACATGGAAATAGATGAAAAGGAAGCTTGGTCTATAAATGTGCGAGACAGAGCATCAGCTATAATATTTTCCTTACCCTTATTATAAGTGATCTCATAGTCATAACCCATGAGTTTGTTGACCCATTTATATTTTTATGTGGTAGATAACTATTGTTCCAAGAAATATTTTAGGCTCTAGTGATCAGTTTTGATGCAAAAATGATTCCCTAGTAGGTATGGCCGCTACTTCTGTGCTACATGAAAAATGGCCATCATTTCCTTCTCATAATTAAAGAGCACTAAATTATTGTCAAAAATGGCTTTGATGGTGAATGAAATGGGGTATCCTTCTTGGAGGAGAATAACACCAAGTCTATTGCCACAAGCATCACTCTCAATAGTGAAAGTCTTGGCAAAATCTCGCATAGCTAGAATAGGTGTAATACACATAGCTTGTTTTAACTCTTTAAATGCACACTCAGTAGCTTGTGTCCAAGTAAAAGAATCATTTTTCAACATAGATATCAATGGATCTACAATATTCTTGTAATCCTTGACAAACTTGCGATAATAACCAATCAGTCCCAAAAAACCATAGAGGCTCTTAAGTGTCTTAGGATGAGGCTAATTTGTCATGGAAACTATTTTTTCAAGATCCACCCAAACCCCTTGGGCTGAAATAATATGCCCAAGATACTCTACTTCATCCTAGCCAAAATCACATTTAGACTATTTTGCACAAAGATGATGGTTAGAAAGAAGTTACAGTGTGAGCTCTAGATGTTGGAGATTCTCAAACCATGTTTTACTATAGATGAGGATATCATTGAAGAAGACCAAAATGAATTTCAACAAGTAGGGATATAATATTTTATTCATCAATACCTGAAATGTTGAAGGAGCATTAGTGAAGCCAAATGGTATGACCAAAAACTCATAGTGTCCATCATGCATGTGAAAAGTTGTCTTAGGAATATCATCCTCATGAAGCTAGATATGGTGATATCTACAGTGAAGATCTAACTTAGAGAAACAATGAGTGCCATGAAGCTCATCAAGAATCTTATCAATAATAGGGATCAGGAACTTATCCTTAATTATGATGTGATTAAGTACATGGAAATCAATGTAGAGGCACCATGACCCATCTTTTTTCTAGATAAGGAGAATTAGGGAAGAATATGGGCTGATACTATGGTGAATTATTCCTTACTTTAGTAAGTCTCGAATGAGCATCTCGATCTTGATATTTTACTAAAATGGTTAGTGGTAAGGCCTGATGTTGAGAGGAACACTACCTGAAAAGAGGTTAATATGGTGGTCCTCTAGTCATGAAGGTGGAAATCCTACTAATTTGGCAAAGACATATGCATACCTCTATAGAATGATTTTTAGATCAGAGGGAGTAGTGGACACTATTGATGGTTACATTTAAATGGAATGGAGCTAGGTAATGATGTCATGTGAATTCATCTTAATAATATTTTCCATGTGATGTGAACTTATGATGTTGAGAGATCCCATTTGTAAGCCTTTTAATGTGTGTTTTTGCCCATTGTCTAAAAACTACATCCAAATTTCATCAAAATCCTATAAGATGGGTCCAAGTGTGCATAACCACTAGGCTCCCAAAAAAACATCACATCCACCTAAGGGAAATGAAAACATGTTAGAGTGCAAGTTATAATATTTAATAGAGACACGCATATTGTGACACTTGTTTTTTCAAGGTAATGTGCCCCCATTGGAAATCATGACTTCAAAGTTGGAGCAAGGATGGATAAAACAATCAGCCTGTTTGGCGATTTGAGGGTCAATGAAGTTATGAGTGCTACCCAAATCAATGAGTATTATGAGAGGGAAATTATTGAAGTAACCCCTAACTCATATGGTTTATGGGGTGGTGACTCTTACTAAGGCATGGAGAGAGATATTTGGTTGGTCTTCTTGAGAATTAGGTTCCACAATTAGTTGAGCTTCTTCTGGATCATCTATTGTATCCTAAACATCTTCCCAATCTTTAGTTTTAGGTGGACAGTCCACATCTAAAAGGTAGACTTTTTTCTTGACACATCGATATCCTCAAGTGAATTTATCATCATAGTTATAACATAGTCATTTTTATCTATGGGTTTGCATCTCTAATTTAGTCAAACACTTGATAGGAGTGGTTCTAGGGGTTGGCATTGTTTGAGATCATTGTGGAGCTATATTTTTAAATGGAGCAAAATTGGATTTGAATCACTGTTGAGTTATGATCTTGTCCTCTTCCGACCTACCTAACCCTAAGGCTTCTATCATCATGTTAGGCTGGAACATTTTGACCTCAGATCAAATTGCATCCTCCAGTCCATTGACAAAGCAACTCCAAAAGAATTCATCAGATAATCTCTCTATGTGATTAGCCAGTTTTTCAAATTTTGTTTAATATTCTCTCATAATTCAATTTTGGTGAAGTTTAGTGAGTGTTTCAATTAAGTCATCAAAAGTACTAGGGCCAAACTATTACAAAATGAGGGTGCAAAAATCAATCCATATGGGTTCATCATGAGCCTTGGTATACCAATGATACCATTGAAGAGATTCAAGTTCTAAGTGAAAGGATGTAAGTGGGACCTTATTAGAATCAAAATTATTATACAGACTAAAATATTATTCTAACTGATAAATGCATCCATTTAGATTTGCACCATTGAATCGAGTAAAATTAAGCTTCGACCCATGATAATTACTAGAAGAGGAAAACCTAATGTCTGAAGAAGATTCTAGATATCATCTATTGTTCATGGTGGTATGTTGAAGACTGAGGCTGAGAATTTGTTAATCAAGATATTTGATGTGGGTCTTGAGGGCAGCAATTTCATCCTCCATGTTTTTTGCTCCTATTCAAGTTAATACCATGACCTGAATAACAATTTTTTTTTCAATGGATAGGAAAACTAAAGTTAAGACACGATTAGTAAGGAAAGTTTTTAATTTAGGAAAAAATGAAATGGGTAAAGGGGATTTTAATAATTATTTTGCATAGTGGGAGTATGATTGATGAAGGCAAGGGAAATTTTAGGAGTGAAAATGGAAAAATTGGAAAAAATTGTCAAAGAAGGACAAAGGAGTAGAAAGAAATGATGAACATTGTGGAAATTTTTTTAGGCAAATGGACAAAAATAGAAGATATAGAAAAACCCAAAAAAAATAAAAATTGAGATTTGCTGGAATTAGGAGTGGAATTGGGATATTGGACCTCAAGGAAAAAAATTTAGGGAATGGAATTTCAAGTGTCCAAATATAATTTGAGGATCAATGGGGCTATAGATGGAGAGATATTGCAAGAAAATGAAAAACATTTTACTTTTTTTTTAATTTCTATTTACTATTTTTTATCTGTCGATAATTCCTCTAAGATTTTACTGATACTCTATGGATGGTTTACACATTTTGGTTTCTATCAAATATCTACCTGCAAGTCCTCTGAAAGTCTGTGAATACTCTATTGATTGATTTTTTTGAGTCTATTAGAAATGTTCTAAAACTGATAGAAATGGGCCCCAAGTTTCAATGGTTACCTAAGGGTTTAAAAATATCACTCTAGCCACCAATGTCATCTAAGCGAGTACCGCTCTCCAAAAAAAAAATTAGCCACTAATTTACCTCTAAGTGATAGCTCTTGGTTTTCCTCATGGATGGGAACTACTCAATCGAGAAGGGGTCATTGCCCATTTCACTGGCAGGTCTTATCAATGGGCCAACTACTTTTGGGTTCTTGTGGTACTCTTCATAATGGGTTATAGGGATTTCACCCAATCACTTCCCACAGTTATGCAGTCATTTTTTTACCTTGATCTGAAATAGATTATATAAAATCACTTAATTGAGTTATGCAGTAGAATAGAGTTAATGTTTTCTAAAAAAATATTGAAATGAAGTATGTAGTAGATCAGAGTTAAGACTTTATGAAGGAAAAAAAATGGCCCTGTAAAGTGCTCTGATACCAAATGAGATGATCCTCCTGCAACAAATTAGTAAAAATGCACAAAAATAATAGATCTATATAATAAGCAAAAGCACTTAAAGGATTATATTAATCACAGGACACTTCGAGGGGGCAACCTTCTTTGAGAAAACTCATTACAATAAATTCATGTATGCCTTCATTGGACTCAACACTTACTTATTTATGAATTCTAATCTAAGTAACTACTACTTCCCATGAATGTGGGGTAAAATAAAATGCCCATGGGATGACTTACAAAGCATATGCATCCATATCAACTACGATACTAACAAAGTAAAGAGAAGAGATATCACAGGTTCATAACATTGAATGAGTCTATTTTATACACTACCACACTTATCTTCCACTATTATAAGCAAATTGCTTGTGTTAGAAAATGAGGAGAGGAATTTGTGCTCAAGGAATTCATGAGAGTTTCATTGTCATGCTCAAACACCACACTAAGGTGGAAGATGACCATGATACTATAGGAGCACAAACACATTCTCTATTGAATTAGCTTAAATTCAAAGACAAGGATTCCAAAGACTATTATAAATCCTTTAGGGATAAATAGGCCTAAAACCAAATAAAGGCCATCTAGTTAGCTCAAACCAGGCTCACCTCTCTTCGAGCCAAGCACAATGGGTGGTATTTCAGTTTAGAACATAAGTTCATGTGTTTATTTAAATCCCTAACCTAACGTCTCCTCTCTCACTAAAACCATATGGCTACTGACTCTTCATTTTAGACCTTGTCTTATCAATGAATGATAAAGCCTATAAAACTATAAAATAATATTACATATGCCAAATGAAGCATATTTGCATGTTTTATTACTATGTATTTCATAATTAAATCTACAATATTATTAATTATAATATTATATTGTATTAGGATCAAGGGGGTAAATTAGCCCCAAAATTTATCAACATATTCATGTGTTTTATTGTTACATATTTCATAATTAAATTGCAACTCTAAAATATTATTAATTACAATATTATATTTTATTAGGATCATGAGGCTAAATTAGCCCCAGACTTCATCAACAATTGAATAATTTTACTATTTAGTGATGAAATTGAAGAAAATTGAGTTCCAAACCATAATGTATAGTTGTAATTAGGTTCATGGTGGTCAATTAACCCCAAATTATAATTAGGTCCGTAGTGGTTCATATCACATTATATAGTTGCAGTTAGATTTACATGGTTATATGTTACAAAATTACTTGCTTGATTGAATTAATTGATTAATTAATTCAATTATGGATTTAATTGAGGAAATGAAACCTAGATCACATTATATAGCTGCAATTACATTCACAGGCCTTGATTGACAAAATTGTATCCCCAATTAATTGAATTGCATAATTGGTTCAATTGGAAACTCACTTGGGGATAATTTAGCCCTAGATCACATTATGTAGTTACAATATACAAAAAACTTGGACCTGAATATTGAGTCCATGAAATTAGATCACGTTAACTTCAAGGGTGATTGCAAGAATATATCTATAAATGAAGTAGTAATATTATGAATGAAGTTTATGAGAATATATATCTTTTTCAATTAAATGGAAAAAATAGATTAATATGGTTAATTTTAATGTATCACTACTTGTAGCTTTTATATATTTATAAAAAGTGACAACATATTTGCCAAGCCTTTTTTAAAATAAATGAATGATTTTTCTCATAAATAATCGTAAGTATGTGGAAAACTTAATTGAAAATGTTTCCATAATTTAATAAATAATTTTATTTTTATCAACTGTTTAACTAAGAACTTTAAAATAATGAAACGTCATTCTTTTGTTGAGTCAAATTTGTTAATAATAATAATAATAATAATTATTATTATTATTATTATTATTATTATTATTATTATTATTATTATTATTATTATTATTATTATTCAATTATTTATTTGAGTTTGTAGCCATTGAAGTGTTGCAAAGGCAATCATGGGCAGAGTAAATCTAAGTTAAAGACTATGTAGTTCTTATGGCTGATTTTACTAATCTTTCTTGTTAAAGAAGCAAGTCACCCACTAAAGTCTACAAAGATCATTATGAGAGTGTGAATATTTTGAGGTTAGTGTCTTGGTAATCCCATGAATACAAAATCTTGTCAACTATAAAACATAGTGGAGATGAGGAAAAATGGCTTCATTGTTATTGGAGATTTTTCATATTGAGTATTTATAAGGTTTGTGTAGTGTATCTCTCCTTCATATTGTGTTTTATTTCATTACATTCATGTTTTAAATACCTTTCAACTATTTTTCAAACACTTAATAGAGCTCAAGAATCATCTATCACATGAGTAGTACTTGTTGTTAAGTTTAAACAACTTCACTTTCATTTTACACTTCTATGTAAACACATTAAATTGCAGTCATGTATGGATTACAATGGCATGTTTATAATGTGATAGGTAGTATGAGATTTATGTCACATGTAGGGATTTCATGCAAAGGGTTACATAAAAACTTATATGCTCAATATGTCTGTAAAAAGTCTATAATATGTCTTCTTATAATATTTTGATCGTTATTCTATGGAATATAACTTGAGTAACATCCCTTGTTAAGTAAGGTATTCATGTCGATGAAGCTTAGTGTGAAATATCCAACTAGTTTATGATTCAAGTAAAAATATATGGTACCTAGAATTTTTTGACCTTGTAAAATCTTAAAAAATATAAATAAGAATGCTTACTTGATTGATATGCTTGAAGATTTGGATATTAGTCTCATTTTTAATGTGGCTGACCTTTATCCACATGGATAAAAAGGTTGAATTATGACCTAGAGGCTTGAAGATCAAAGAATCGACTAAAATGTTTCCTATGAAAAAGAGAACAAATTCAAAGAGTTATAGGTATCAAAATAGCTATCACAATATCTTATGCATACAATATGTATTTGGTTAAATGGGTGGGCCTATTAAATTCATGGATTACTAAAGTTGAATTAATGAAATATATCAAAACATGATTTTATAATAACTCTTAACTAAGAGCTTGAGAATTATTTGGGCCCTAACCAACTAACATTAACTAGTCAAATAATAATTTTATTATACAATTTTATCAGTTTTACATGTTCCTATTCATGAATAGGGGATTTAGATGTCACACTTGTAATCTAGTTAACATAGTTAATGCTAGGAATTATAAAATAAATAAAAATTAATTGGTATAATTCATATTATACTTTTAGTAGGACTGAATGGTTTTTTAATTTATAGGTTTTGTGAAAATAATAAAATGAGTTGTCGAGAAAGGAGAAAAATACAAAACTAAAAGTTTCTCATTTTGGGTGGTGGCTGTAATTACAAGTTGTCTTATTTTATGAAATCTCTAGAAATTTTATAATTTATTACTATATATAATTTATTATCAATATTTCTCTTGACTCAATTCACTGTAATGAATGTGATCCTCTACCCTAAGTTTTGAAGTTGATGCTTTAATAAGTTGTCGTGTATGTTGCATAGAGTAGATTTTATAGATTGTTTACAAGTTTGTCCTATCAGTCGGAAGAATATTATCAAATTATTTCTTCCTAGTAATTTACTCTAATAATTCCATTCATAGATTTGATAACTAATTTTTCCTCATGGTGAGTGCAATTGTTTTTTTCTTTTTTTTTGTAGCTAAGTACAGTTTGGTGGGAAATTATGTAAAGCTAAACTTGTAATAATCTCATAATAATTTTATAGGAGAGATTTTGTTGAATAATCATTACATCAAGTTATATAAATCTCTCTTTATATAATGTGTTGAATGATATTATATAGAAGGTGGTGGGACCAGACTAATTAACATGTAGGAAGGAATGTGAATGGATATATAGATGGGTTTTTTCATTGAGAATAATATTTTATTATTAATTCATAATGGGCTTGATATGATCTAGTTTTGTGTCTCGCATAACCAATTTAACTTATTTGTTGTAAAAGACTCTCAATTAGGACATATTAAGTCACATATTACAATAACTTTGTTACAATTATATTTAGCGGGCTCAAAATGCTCCTATTATTTTAATATTTTTTTTATTAAGGTTAAAGGGGTATATTTTTTGATCCAGGGTTCCCAAACCCTAAGAGTGAAACAAACAGCCAAGCCTTGGATAGCCAGATATTGCAATCAGTAAGGTAACAAAACAAAATAAGGGATAGAAAAAATAGCCACATAAAAACTAAAAAATAATGAGAAAAGGCCACAAATTCCAAGATGATCAATAAGAACATCTATCTTTTAAGAAAAATAAAATGATAACTAAGTCAATTGAAAATCTCCCATAAGATTTTCTTGGTTAGATCTAAGAGACATAGTCATGGGTTTCAAACCCTGTTTACCTTATCCTTTCTTTCTAGTGCTTATAGTTTTTCATTCCCCTTCCTCCTTGGGATCTTTCAATATGGGAATGGTGATTTCTATGGATTGTACTTGATTTTGAAAATGTACTAAGGTAATGGACTGAGCTAATGAATCTGGTCTATTAACATTGTTCCTATCCATCCTCTCTTGTAACACAACCGCATCCTCCTCCTTATCACTAGTCTCAACCTCCTTATTTTGGATTGGCTCCACTTCTTCCAAATGGATTTTAAATATTAAATCTGGTTCCTCACTATCATTTTCATTATCATTCATAGCTAGAACTGTAGAATGCTTGATTTCTAATTTCTTCCACCATGAGAAATTTTTTTTGAACTTAAAACTTGGACAATCATTGACAAGATGTCCTATTTTGAAACATATTCAGCATCTAAATGGGATTCATTCAAAATCCAAGCATTGAATCTAACTTTTTTCCCTACCCTTAGCTCCAACTGTGCAAGTAGATCCTTGGAAAACTCAACATAAACCAAAATACGAGCATATTTAGAATGCCCCTATCATCAATCAATTTATCAAATGTCTAATATTTTCCTATGGTATTTCCAATGGTCGTAAACACCAACTCATTCTAAAGTTGGTAAGGAATATTTGGGAATCTAATCTAAGTTAGTTTGAAAGGGAAAGATTTAGTTTGGGCATTAAAATTTGGGTACCAAGGTTTCACCAAAAGATTATGGTTATGCCACTTCTAAATAGAATCTTTGAAAATAGCCTCTTTATCTTCTACAAAATTAAAAATCAAAATAAAAAACCCTATAGAATAGGGGGAAATATTTATTTTACCTTTAACCAGAGGTTGTCATTGAGTATAAATCCATTCATGAAGTACCGATAATGTCGGCCAATACCCTTTGAATTCATAGATCAAACCTTGGGAAGAAAGCCATTTTTCCCTCTCAAAAATAACTTCAATCTCTTGGTCATTAAAAAAGATAGTAGGAGTATCTTTCACTAGCCTCAAAGGAGTTCTTGATTTATGTCCTCCTACAACTTCTACAAATGACCTACCTCTAAATGAATGCTTTGCCTCTCTTAATGGATTCACAAACTCCCTTCTATTAGAAGTTAATTTAGATAATAAACCATTAAACTTAGCTACCGTCATAGGTATTTGATCACCAACTTTATGGAAAATAGATCTAGGAGGTGGTCTACCTTTCATGTCCCTTCCCCTTTGCTCTGCATGTAAAGATCTATCTTCTATAAAAATTTTGAAATCAGGGCACTCTATTGTAATGGCCAATAGACCATTATCCCTATTTACTATAGCCTATTCCATTGTAACTAATGATTGAATACTTGTTTCTATAGCCTATTCCATTGTAACTGGTGACTAAATACTTGTATGGCATGCATGTTTTATTACTACGTATTTCATAATTAAATTTCAACTCTACAATATTATTAATTATAATATTTTATTTTATTTATGATCATGGGGCTAAATTATCCTCAAAATTAATCAATTGAGTAATTTTACTAATTGGTGATGAAATTGAGTCCCAAACTATAATGTATAGTTGTAATTAGGTTCACGATGGTTCTATTAACCCCAAATTATAATTAGGTCCATAGTGGTTCATATCATGTTATATAGTTAAAGTTAGATTTACATGGTTATATTTTATAAAATTACTTGCTTGATTGAACTAATTAATTAATTAATTAAATTATGGACTTAACTGAGGAAGTGATCCTTAGATCACATTATAGAGTTGAAATTACATTCATAGGGCTTGATTGGCAAAATTGTATCCCCAATTGATTGAATTACATAATTATTTCAATTGGAGACTCGCTTGGGGATAATTTAGCCCTAGATCACGTTAAGTAGTTGAGTCCATGGCATTAGATCATGTTAACTTCAAGGGTGATTGCAAGCATATATCTATAAATGAAGTAGTAGCATTATGAATGAAGTTTATGAGAATATATATATTTTTCAATTAAATGAAACAATTAGATGAATATGATTAATTTTAATGTATCACTACTTGTAGCTTTTATATATATATAAAAAAGTGACAACATATTTTCCAAGCCTTTTTAAAAATAAATGAATGATTTTTTTCATAAATAATCGTAAGTGTGTGGAAAACTCAATTGTAAATGTTTCCATAATTTAATAAATAATTTTATTTTTATTAACTATTTAACTAAGAATTTTAAAACAAGGAAACGTCATTCTTTTGTTGAGTTAAATTTGTAAAAAAAAAATAACTCTTAAATTATTTATTTGAGGTTTTAGCCATTGAAGTGTTGCAAAGGCTATCATGGGCAGAGTAAATCTGAGTTAAATATTATGTAGTTCTTATGGCTGATTTTACTAATCTTTCTTGTTGAAGAAACAAGTCACCCACTAAAGTCTACAAATATCATTATGAGAGTATGATTATTTTGATGTTAGTGTCTTGGTAATCCCATGAATGTAAAATCTTGTCAACTATAAAACATAGTGGAGATGAGGAAAAATGGTTTCATTGTTATTAGATATTTCTCATATTGAGTATTTATAAAGTTTGTGTGGTGTATCTCTATTTTATATTATGTTTTATTTAATTACATTCATGTTTTCAATACCTTTCAACTATTTTTCAAACACATCAAACACTTTGTAAAGAAATTGAAACTTTGATATCTTATTTTGTAGCAAAGAAGTGAATTTATACAAGGAATAAATAGTTATTGAACCATATTATACCTAATCACCTAACTAATTTATGATAATAATTTAATACTTGATTAATTACACCAACAATTCCCACTTTATTACATTGTTTTTACAAATGTACCCCCGGAATAGATCAAACTTCACCTTGCCAAGAGACTTGGTGAGAATATGTGTTATTTGTGAATCTGTCAGGTAGTATTGGAGTTGAATATGGTTTTTTTTTTAAATCTCTAATGTAATGACATTAAACCTCAATGTGTTTGGTTCATTCATGAAAAAATAGATTCTTTACAATTTTCAACACACCTTGATTATCACATAATAGAACTGGTGGTTGATCTTCAAGAATCTCCATATCAGACAAAATGTGATGTATCCATATTGCTTCACACACATCTCCTCATGAAATGTAATACTCTAATTCTATGGATGAGAGAGAAAATACTAACTAATTTTCTAATCCATAAAATGGGTCCAGATCTGAGATGAAAATGTATCCTGAAGTAGATTTTTTATCATCAATAGATCCAGCATAGTTTGAGTTAGTGTACCCTTGTAAGAAGAACTGACTATTCTTCTTGTATTCTATACCATACTCAAGTATGCCTCAAACATATCTCAAAACATGTTTTCCTGCAACCCAATGACATTTCTTTAGCTCTTACATAAATCTGGAAAGATAGCTCATAACAAAACATATATTTGGCCTAGTGTAGGTCAAGTAGATTAGACTCTCAATGAACTATCTATAGAGAGTTGCATCCATTTGAGGGGAATCCTAGAAATGAGATAATTGTAAAACTTTCTCCATTGGTGTCAAAATAGGTTTATAGTTTGACATTCTATACTTTTTTAGGAGTTTCTTGGCATATTTCATCTGGGAGATAAAGATATGATTCTATTTTTTCCATATCTCCAAGCCAAGACAATAATGTAGTATCCCCAAATCAATCATATCGAAGGATTCATTCAGGTAATTCTTTACATCAACAAGATCATCTAAACTACCATTGATCACAAGATCATCCACATACAAGATAAGAATTACAATATCTATATCAACCTTCTTGATATACAAATTAGAATTAGAGGGGCTATGAATGAAACCATGCTACAATAGGTGATCATCTATTTTTATGTACCATAATCGAGGTGCTCATTTAAGTCCATAAAGAGACTTAACTAGATGACATAACTTATATGAATATTTTTCATCGATGAAACCTTCTGGTTGGGTCATGTATACTTATTCTTTCAGATCATCATTTAGGAAATCACTCTTGATGTCCATATGTTAAAGTTTCTATCCATATTGTGCTACCAGTGCACAAATAATTTTGATGGTCTTGATCTTCATAGTGGGTGTAAAGGTCTCCTCATAATCAATACCCTCTTATTGAGCATAACCCTTTACAACAAGTCATGCTTTGTGTTTGTTGATGGATCCATCTACCTTGTACTTTTTTTTGAAGATCCATTTACAACCAATGGATTTTTTACCTATTTGGCAGATCAACAAGTTCCCACATCCCATTCTTGATGAGGGCATCATATTCTACATCCATAGTTTTTTTCCATTGGGGTTGACTTAAGGCCTCTCAAACCATCTCTAGTTCGGTGTTGTCAACCACTAAACTCATGAGTACAAGATTGACTTCATCTCTCACCTGTATTCTTGTTCAAACTTTTGATGATGTGTTTGGAGGAGAACTCAGGTGTGAGTCCTTGATTTTGGAATCTATCCATTTATGATATCATTGTGGTTACTGATTTGATGAAGAACTACCCTATATATTACCAAGATCAATGAATAATTCTCCTTCTTGAAGCTCACCTTCTTCATTCTCATCATCTAACTATGGGAATAGTCTATGAGAGGTGGTCTATTCTGTCTCTTTCTGTGCCAATGAGACAAATGATGACTCATCACAAAACACATCATGATTTTCATAAATATTCTTCATCTCAAGATCCATGTGATAGTGTTCTTTGGAGGTAGAGCTATACCCTAATAAAATACACTGAAGGGTCTTTGGTTAAATATTCTTCCTCTTCTTATTTGGAACATGCATATAAGAAGTACAACCAAATACTTAAAGATGAGAAATAGATGGTTTATTACCACTCCATACCTCTTCCAGTGTCTTGTCTAGAAAGATCTTTGTTGGTGCTCTATTGAGAAGATAGACAGTTATTTGTACTACTTCTGCCCAAAATTGTGCCATCAACTTTGCAGTGGATAACATGCAGTGAGCCATCTCCATGACTAAGTGATTATGTCATTCTGATATTCCATTCTATTGAGGTGTGTAGGGAGCAGTCAGTGCTACATGATGTGTTACTTTATAAATGTCAAGAACTCTTTTGATGTGAATTCCCCCCCTCAATCTGAGTGAAGGAGTTAAAGTTTATTCCCAGACTATGTAACAACATGCTAATAAAAGGTCTTTAAATGTGCAAGAGATTCACTCTTATTATTGAGAAAGAACACCCAAATCTTATGAGAAAATTCATCAACAAACAACTAAAAGTACCTAAATCCTTAATGGGATGTTGGCATGGGTCCACTCAGATTAGTATGCACCACATCAAGTCATTCCTTGGTATGTGAGGAACTCAGCTAAAATAGAACCCAATGTTGTTTGCCCATAAGACAACCTAAACATATTGGAAAAGAATGGGAAAGTTGAGAAATTCCACATACCATTGCCTTAGAATTGAGCTAGAAGATGGAACCAACAAATAGATTCCCATATTGGTAGTGCCAAAGTGTAGTGGATTCTGATGTAGAGGTAGCAAGTAAAACTTCACTACTTGAAACTACATCTAAATAAAATAATTGATCCTTCAAGAAGGCTTTAGAAAGAACCTAAGCTTTTCAAAAAATTAGACATGATTTGATGCCTTCCTAGACTATAAACTCTAATTTTATCTTGTGATTCAACAAGTGATTGATAAATAAGAGATTTGTTATCAAACCAAGGACATAGAGCACCTTTGTAAGAACATATCATTTTGTCCTGAGAGGAATGGTGACACATATAATTCATTCTACAACGTACTCTTTATCATCATCAATTTAAACTTGATCTCCATTTGGGTGAGTCATCATTGAATCAAAGAGTTCCTTACATTTAGTCATGTGGTTGCTAACTCCAGAGTCTATGAACCAAACTTTGCTCGCTACTATCAAGGTTTGGAAGACTAGTAAAAGATCATCATGGGATTCATATGTTGTTTCTTCTACTATGTCATCATTTGATGCATTCTCTTCTTACTTTTGTGCTATTACATGCTCTTTTGTTTCCTATGTTGAGGATGTCTCTTGGATTTATTTTAATCTTATTTATTGGAAGAGCTCTCATGACTAGATTGGCCTTGAGCCAAGGCATTATACGAACAATGATCAGAATCATGTGTGTGTATTTTGTAAATGTAACACCATCACTTCAAATTCTCAGTATTGTGTTGTTATTGATGTTGTTATGGCTTCTTTTGAGGTCATTTCTTGAATTTTGGACCCCATTTCTTGGAGATCAAGTCTTTATCCTCAAATTCTTCATGCATGCACTGTATTGCTTCCTCTTATTGAAGCAAATTAATGAGTTCTTTGAAATATACTACTTACTTTGTAATGTTGATTATCATAATGAGCATGTGAAACTAAGATGGGAGATATCTCAGCATGATCGAAACCAACATCTTGTCCTCAATCTTCTCTCTAAGTGCAACAAGTTCTACCCATAGTTTTGTAACCTAGTGTAAGAACTCTTCAACCTTTTTTCCTGATTTCATACTGAGTGTATGAAGAAGTGATTATAAATGTAGAATTTTGGTCTAGTTATTTGCCTCATATATTATGGACAAAATTTTCCATGCCTCCTTCGATGTATATGCATCATAAACATGTGGTTATACTTCATCATTAATACTAAGAGTTATCAACATGAGTACTTTCATATCTAATTTATTAAACATCTTTCACTTGTCTAGTCTAGCAGGATGGGTTACTGTTATACTGATGATGCCCCATAATTTTTCAAATTTAAGAATCATTCACATCTTCATCTTCCAGGAAGTAAAATTTGGCCTTTTCAAGTGTTGGGTAACTGACAATAGAAAATTGGGTGTAGACATATTTGTGTGTGTTTTCTTACTTTACTTTTGTAATAAAATTATAAGCAAAATAAGATATATTTCTTCAAAGTTTCAAAAAAATTGTATTTTTATTTATTTACAAAGAAGTGTACCTTTTTTAAAGGTTTGACACTATTTTCATCAACAATGGTATGTCACAGAAATATGGGCTCAGTATGCTCATGCAGTCAAATGTAGATGCTTGTTGTGGTATTCTTCTTCACATTCATCATCTGCATCATAGCCTTCTATGATATTTTAACTAATATTCTAAGCTTGACACTTCATATCAAATAGGAAATAGTTGAGGAGGCCCTGACATACTATTTCATCAAGTTGAAGATTGTTGATGTCACTGAGGGCAGTTTGTAAGGCAAAGTAGAATCTTGTGGGATTCATTCAAACTTCTTATTTTGAAATTTTAAAAAAAAAATTTGCTTGAAAAATATACCTTATCCAATAGCTACCATGTTTCAAAACACCAGGATTTTTTTTAACTCTCCTTATAAACTATTTGCTCCTATTTTCCTTGGCTTTCACGCTTTGTAACTTCTGCTAGCTCACACTGTAAAAATTTGTTACATCTCTGGAATCATTACACCTTTAGGCTTGGTGAATTGTCTTCTACACACATCATGGCTCTAATTGGTACGTTTATTTGTCTTTCACCTTTAATACATACTTTAATTTTTTGTATATTCTTTGGCATCACCACTTCTAAAGGCAGCGATCCTTCCACAGCTTCTTTGCAGTTCACCACTTCTCTTACTATAGTATTATATTCTCCATACTTCATTGTGGCTCTTTCTACCCAGGCTTGTATTTAGGCTGTAGGCTTCATTCCAGATCTGATACCAAAATGTGAAGAAATTGAAATTTTGATATCTTATTTCATAGCAAAGAAGTAAATTTATACAAGGAATAAATAGTTATTGAATCGTATTATACCTAAGCACCTAACTAACATGTGCTAACAATGTAATACTTGATTAATTATTCCAGCACACTTAAGAGAGCTCAAGAATCATCTATCACATGAGTAATACTTATACTTAAGTTTAAACAACTTTACTTTCATTTTATACTTCTATGTAAACACATTAAATTGCAGTCATGTATGGAGTACAATGACATGTTTATAATGTGATAGGTAGTATGATATTTATGTGACATGTAGGGATTTCATGTAAAGGGTTAGATAAAAACTTATATGCTCAATATGTTAGTAAAAAGTCTATAATATGTCTTCTTATAATATTTTGATCATTGTTCTATGGCATATAAATTGGATAAACCCCCTTGTTAAGTAAGGGATTCATGTTGATGAAGCTTAGCGTGAAATATCTAACTAGTTTATGTTTCAAGGAAAAATATATGGTACCTAGAATGCTTTGACCTTGTAAAATCTCAAAATTATAAACACTAATGCTTACTTGATTGATATGCTCGAATATTTAGATATCAGTCTCATTTTTAATGTGGTTGACCTTTATCCACATGAGTAAAAAGGTTGAATTATGACCTAGAGGCTTGAATATCAAAGAATGGACCAAAAAATTTCCTAAGAAAAAGAGAAAACAAATTCAAAGAGTTATAGGTATCAAAATAAATACCACAATATCTTATGCATACAATATGTATTTGATTAAATGGGTGGGCCTATTAAATTCATGGATTACTAAAGCTCAAATTAATGAAATATAACAAAACATGAATTTATGGTAACTCTTAACTAAGAGGTTGAGATTATTTGGGCCCTAACCAACTAACATTAATTAGTCAACAATAATTTTATTATACAATTTTATCAGGTTTACGTGTTCCTATTCATGAATAGGGGATTTAGATGTCACACCAGTTAACATAGTTAATGCTAGGAATTATAAAATAAATAAAAATTAGTTAGTTTAATTCATATTATACTTTTGGTAGGACTGAATGGTTTTTTAATCTATAGTTTGTGTGAAAATAATAAAATGAGTTGTTGAGAAGGAGTTAGAAAAAGAAGAATAATACAAAACTAAAAGTTTCTCATTTTGGGTGGTGATTGTAATTACAAGTTGTCATATTTTATCCAATCTCTAAATAATTTATAATTTATTATTATATATAATTTATTAGTAGTATTTCTTCTGACTCGATTCACTTTAATAAATGTGATCCTCTACCTTGAGTTTTGAAGTTGATTCTTTAATAAATTGCCTTGAATGTTGCGTAGAGTAGATTTTATGGATTGTTTACAAGTTTTTCCTATCATTTGGAATAAGGTTTTCAAACTGTATCTTCCTAGTAATTTACTCTAATAAATCCTTGATCCTCAAATTTTAGTCTTGAATAATTGTCATAAATAATTTAATGGATATATATAAAATATTTAAGCAATATAAATAATGTTTCAGATGAAGGTTAAGGAATCAAAGGATGTGAGAATAAAATCCTTTTAAACCCAACCCAAAATAATAATAAATAAATGAGTTAATTAAGTCAAATTGTAAAATTTTATTATTTTCTCTATTGCAAGTGAGATTTTTTACTTGAAAAAAAAGAGAAATAATGACTAATTTCCAATATGGAAATAATTTATCCTCTATTTTTATCATTTATGATTAAGTCAGATAGAACACTATTGTTATCCTTCTTGGCATTTCAATACTTGATCTCTTCAATCCATAGACGTAGATGTAGAGTTCCATCAATCACTTTGTTTACTAGTAATCACACCGTATAAGAATTCATCACCCCATACAAATTCAATTATTTTTTAATCTTTAATCCCTTTATTTACCGATCATCACACCATAGGGGAATTTACCACCCCATATAAATTAAATTATTTTTTAATCTTCAATCATTTTATTTACCATTATCACACCCTAGAAGAATTTGTCACCCTATTCCAATTCAACAATTAATAATTTTTAGTCGTGCAAATAAGACACTTCAATTCAAAATTAATAAAAGTATGTCAAAGTTGCCCAATGTTAGGTGCATGAAATTTAACATTCAATTCTCCTTCCAATATCATGACATTTAATATTATATTCTCCCAATTTTATGTTCATGACATTTAATATTAAGTTCTCTTTCAAACATCATGACACATAAAATTTTAATATTAAATTCTCTATCAATAATTTTGATGTTCGGATGGCCATATTTATAGTGTAAAAAACTATGATAGCTTCACTTAAAAAAATTTAAAAATGACTAATGATCATTGGTTCAAGATTTCAAACTTTTATTTTGGAAAGATGATCAAAAAATATGATAACTTCTCTTCAAATAAAAATAAAATTGACTAAATATCATCACTAGCAGTTCATGTTGAATCTTTCAAACTCTTAGTTTGGAAAGAAGAAATACATATAATTATTTTTAAATAGCATAGATAAGGCACATATGGTGAATTTATTAACAAAATAAATTATAATAATAAAAATAAAAATAAAAATCTTTAGATAATAAATTTTTAAATATTTTTTTGGTTGGTTGTATATTAATTAAAGAGTTTATTTTTGGATTAAATAAATAAATTATAAAATCTTAAGGAGTGTTTTTATAAGAATATATATTAGGAGTAAATATGGCTTAAATAAATAAATAAATTTTAAAAGCTTAAAAAAACATTTCAATTTTTTTTAATATTGTTTTATACATCTCCATTTTACTCGTTAACATGGTTGAGTGTAGGTTGGAATTTCAACATAACCTTGCCTATGACTTAAACAATCATTGACTGCAACCTTTAAATAAATAAATAAATTCTAAAATTTTAAGGAATCTTTCCAAAATATTGAATATTATTTTATGCATTTACATTTTACTCATTATCATGGATGAGTGTAAGCCTTGAATTTCAACTTAACCTTGCCTTTGAACTTAAAATTTGTTAACTGCAACCTCTTTTAAAGATCTAAAAATAGAATTTTTTTAATAAAAATTTAAATGTTATTGATATTTAAATTCTTATTAATATTTAGTTTTTTATATATTTTAAAAAATTAATAATTGAAAAGCATATTAAATATTAACCATCAACTTTTAAATAGGATGACAACATAGTGCTTTAAAATCAGTGAGTTCTTTTCAAATAGGATGGATATTGACCACCAATTTTAAAATAGGATGATGACATATTTCTTTGATGTCAAGTAGATCAAGGTAAATTTTCAAGTTAGTAAAACACCTCCAATATCCTGTCAACTCATAACCCATGGTAATTAACCTTGAAAACCATTAGCGACTAATTACATTATCGCATTCATAATGTAAAAAAAGATTTGGCCTTACTTTTATGTCCTAATTAGGTCAACCAAAGAAGACTATCTTAAGTCATAATTTTATTCTATTAAATAATCCCAATGTTACTTCGAGTGGGATACACATGTGAAGGCCCACAAAGGCAAGGATAACATTGATATCCTTAGAATGCCACTATGATAGGTGGGGAATTATATCCCCATTCCCTTATAAATCATCATCCTCGATGTAAAAAATGTATACATGACACTCTTTAATTCAATAGTACATAATTTATTTTCTACTCCTAAAAGGAAAGTGGTATTTTATCATTCTAGTTGCAAAATGGTGCCAAATTCTCCAAATTGGGTCAAAGAAGTTCCTTCAAAAGGAATTATTTTACTAATTAATAGATACATTCATTTCATATTAATACTCATTATTTTATAGTTTATTTCATTTTAATATTCATTTGAAATAAATTATATCTCTTTTAACATGTTTTCACTTCATTTTTTTACTAATTATTTTGAGATCAAATTTTGTTATAGACGTATTTTTAGATAGATGATATGAGTTCAATGATTTATATAAAAAAAATTTTTGCAAATTATTTAATAACATTAATGATGAGCATACCAATTATCTAGTGATTTTTTTGCTACATAGTTTCTCACCTTTTATCTAATAGGGGAAGATACTATATATGTTTTCAATCAGTTGTCGGTGATAATACAACTGATAAGGGTTATTAGTAACACTAATGTTAAGAAAAATGTTCAGTGTTATTGGGAATTAGGTAATATGTGCCACAAAAAGGTACCAAATTATCATTTATATAGGGATTGATGTGGATGAATATACCAATGATGATTCACAAACTACAATATATGTACAAATGATTAGACGAAATGAATATGCTTAGGATGATGCTCATATTCATGTCAAGATATGATTTACATAAGAAACCTCAGTTGATCAATAATAGGATGTATATAGGCCTAGTTGGCATGTTTCATCAAGTATTTTTTGATGGATTCATAGTTATTTTCTCCAAATCATGTTTTGGGTCTATTTAGATTAAGGGGAATTGTTGGGTCGTTTGATATAACTTATCTTATTAGTTTTTTAGTTTGTCAGAGCATGCATATTTTGTGTGAGATACCCCCTTAAAATTATTAAATTAATTTATATATAGGAGTTAAACATTATTAATGTTATGTTAAGTAATAAATTAATGTTAGTAATTGATTTACATATGTTAGATGAGTCATAGGTGGGTGGGACCATAAGGTAATTAATTGGGTAGTTAAGTTTGGTGATTTAAAACTTACTAAAGCTTGAGGATGATAAAAGAATATAATTTTTAATAAACCTAAACATTTTATGATATTATGTAAAAAATAATTTGAAGAATAAAATCAAGCACCTTTTCCATCCATATTTTATTGCATTTAATTTCCTAACAAACAATAAGTAAACTAATATTTATAAAATATTAAATAGATTATAAAATAAACTTAAAATTAGTATTTACTACATAAACATGTCTCATTTCATCATTAAAAAATAAAATTATATTTTGGAATGTTTAATGCCACCTTAAGGTCTATGTAACTATGTGTGTGTAAAATAAAAATTGAAAAGACTCAAGAATTCATAATGTATAACATATGTGTAAATTTATGATTGTATAATAATAATATTTTCATATAGTTAAATTATGTGTAATTTTACCACTAATATTACATTTATAATAAAAACACAGAGTAACCCTAAAAAATAGATTGACAAATTGCCTCCTCCTATTTATAATATATCATTATTCTATGTTATAATCTCATTTCAAATGGAATATAAATATTACCTACTATTACTAAATTTTATATATTTATTCACAAAAATTATTGTAAAAGTGTAACTCAACATCATACTATATTTTAAAAAATAAAATAAAAAGTGAACTAATTTTAATTAATTGATAAGTAAATTTTAAGCCATTTAATATAAATACATGTATGCATCTTTAATTATTTACATAATATTGTTATCTTATGATTTTATTTTATTTTTACATAAATTAAAAAATGAATAAAATTTAAAATATTTTAATGGGTGAAATGACATAAATATAAATTTTTAAGTATACTTTAATTACAACCCATAAATGTTTTTAAAATCTAATTTACACTAATAAATTTTATAATGTCCATAAAATTTTAGTTTGAGATTGAAATTTCTTATCAAAATTCATTATGATAAGCAACATCAAGGAGGTGTCTAAATGTCACTGTGTTGGAGTTATTTTTATGACTTAAAAATACCAATATTTATATTAAAAAATAATCCTGCAAGGAATATAAGGCTTGGTTGATAGAAAAATATAAACCCAATATATCACTATCCTTATTCCAATGGGGACATGTCACAATAGAAGTGTGAGAAAAAGAAAAAAAATGTTTGGTAGTGTTAAATACTAAAGACTATTTCAAATAATTTGGACTTGTAACTATTAAAGTGGAGTGGAGAAAATTTTCTCCAAAAATATTTTTTCTATATTCTAAATAAATTTGATTATTTCAAACCATTTGGACACAAATCATTTCAAATAAATTGGACTATTTTGAATAATTTTGGACTTATACTCACTAAAGTGGAGTGGAGAAATTTTTTTTCCAAAAATAAATTTTCTATATTCTAAATAAATTGGACTATTTCAAACCATTTGGGCTTAGATCATTTTGAATAAATTGGACTACTTTGAAAATTTTAGACTTATACCAATTAAAGTGGAGTGGAGAAAACTTTTTACAAAAATAATTTTTCTATATTCCAAATAAATTAGATAGTTTCAAACTATTTGGGCATAGATCATTTCAAACAAATTTGAATATTTTGAATAATTTGGACTTTTATCCATTGAAGTGGAGTGGAGAATATTTTCTCCAAAAATATTTTTTCTATATTCCAAATAAATTAGACTGTTTCAAACCATTTGGGCATAACCATTTTGAAAAAATGTGACCATTTTGAATAATTTGGATAGATCATACCAAATAGTTTGGACTTATACCTATTTAATTTGAGTAAAGAGAGCTTTCTCTAGGAATAAGTTATATTTAAAATTATTTTGACTCTTTGGTCTCTTTGAGGAGTTCCTTGGGGACACTGGGACACATGGCACACTTTTGGGCCTTTAGGTTGATTGATCCTTTGACATAGATTTCATTATAGGGACACATGGCACCATATAACTGGACTTATTCACATGCCTCAATAAGATATTCCCCTAGACTCATGGTCTCAAAGTCTACTAATAACTGGACTAATGCATGAAGTATTTAATCAACTAGTTTCATCTTTGGCCCTCACCACTAGACTTAGCCCCAGCCCTAAGCACTCAAAAAAATGGTACCTTGAAGGTATCACAAGGCCCTTAAAGTTATCTAAAACATGGGGAAGAATAATAACACTCTTGCACATGCAGTCAGTGTTTTTAAAGATGAGGAAGAGCACTCGTGCATAGGTAGTCAATGTATTTAAAGAGGTTGGAAAGCGTAACTTGGGTGCCAAAAGCTATAAAATGAAGGGGATAAACAATGCCAAAACATTACAAACTTAAACCAATAAGAGCATTCTACTATATTCTCTTGATATACTCTCATATACTAGAATTAAGACCCAAACTTTGGTAGAATAAAATAATCAAATATCATAGATTACAGGTATAGTCATGGATAGGAGCTAGTTGTTGATCCCACCCATCGATGCACAAAATAAATAAATGGGGATTGGGATAGGTCTTTGATAAACTAAATATAATGACCTATATCCCTTTGACTTTTTGGAAATGTCCAAAGCTAATCTCTTTTTCCTAGTAGTATAACTAGGTGCACAAGTAAGAGCTCTTAAACTATAACATCTACTTGAATATTCTGATGCAAATCAAATAACCAAGTTACCTACATCATCTCATCGCACCATTTTCTTGCTTCTGTTAGCACAATTTACTCCAACTCTTGATATATTCACCACACTTATTCCCACTTCCATGGAAACATCTTTAGATGTTTCACAGCGACCATTATCTAAGAAGGTTGAAGGATCAGTTGTATTACAAGAATTCATTATGCAAAAATCTTTAGAATTAGATCATAAAATTTTTTAGTTGTGCAAAGACAAATTAGAAGCAAAAAATTAAATGGATAAGGTTAGGAAACTCACAATGCTACTTGTCCTTCTCTAGTTGTACAAGTCTTTGGTGATCAGGTAATGTTTGAGGATAAATAACTCCACTATGGTGTTGAATCAACTAACAAAAAATTGGGTGAGTGTACAAAAACTACTCACATTGTGTACCTAAGGGCACATTATCCATGTTGAAATGGAAGCCTTATATGAATTAATGGAGGAATATGTATTGGTCCTATATATTGTTTTACATCAGGCTAAGCAGATATCCCAAGGAATGCTTTATTAGAGGTAATACATTGACAAATCCTTAACTACTATAAAACTAGAGTTCATAACCATGGAAGAGATTTTTCAATGTGCCCTCAGCACACCCCTCCTCCATTTGATAGCTATGAAGATGGATATGGCTTTTGAGTGCCATATGACATACTCCCTTCTAAATAAAGTTTTCCTTATCTAGTTTAGGGTTGTTTTAGAGGTTATTCCTGACATCATTGGTCTAGTTTATCTTGAATCTACCTATCAAACCAAGGTAAATTATGAAATTTATTCCTTAATCATTGAAAAAAAAATCTCACCTTAAATGATAAGGTTAGTGGTTTTTCCAATAACAAAAAGGGTGGTTAAACTATAGATTTGGGTTAGACTAGCCACTAATGTGAAGGGTTTTTAGGGGTCTACACTGTAATCTATTATTTTATGGTAATGATAGTGTGGGGCTTACTCCCCTTGACACTTTTTGGGAGATCAAGGAACATTTTATGATAATTTTGACCTTTGTGGTGAAGCTTCATTCGATACTCTACCATTCATCACCTACAGGGGGTTTCATCTCGGTCTTGGATGTGGAGGTCTGTCAATCTCCCATTGCACCCATAGACATGGTATTGGCCCTTCAAAGGTCAAGTTGTGTGTGTTTTTATAGAAAAATTAATTTTGAGATTATTTGGTTTGATGGCATTAGATTTTCCTCCCCTAGTTGGTATGAACTCTATTTTTATGGTTGGTAGATCAGTCACAGAGAAGAAGGTAGTCTTTAGGGCCATGTGTGGATGCATGGAAGATGTTCGTCATTTCCCAGGTTTAGGTGGTTTCATGATCTTTAATTATGATTTTGGTATTCAAGGTGGATGTGGTGGAATATTTGGTCATGGCCACATGGCTATTGGGTTGGTAGTGGCTTTTAAAACTATGGAGGTTGATGGTGTCATGTCTGTGGTGGACCTGCTGACTTTATGTAGGGATAGATGGACTAATAGTGATAATCTAGTGGTGCCTTTGGTGGTTGAAAACAATGATAATTAGGTTTAATTTCTCAGTATCCCAAACCCCCTTAGTGTTTGGTTGATGATGATAGTAATAGTTTAGACCTTTTTAGCATTTGGCTTTTGCTTTGGCCAGTTGTTTCTTTATTATTGGTCTTGTCTCTCTTTGAACTTGTATATCCCTATTTATTTTGGTAATGTTTGGTCCTCTTGGGCCTTATTTGGCTCTTTATAATCATTGGTTTTTGGTGTTAATAAAATGGATGAGGGACCCCTTTAAACCTCTTAACCGAGCAAAAAAAATTACAAATGCTAATTTTCATTTTACACTTTTATGTAAACACATTAAATTGAAGTCATGTATGGAGTACAATGGCATGTTTATAATTTGATAGGTAATATGAGATTTATGTGACATGTAGGGATTTCTTGAAAAGAGTTACATAAAAACTTATGTGTTCAATATGTCAATAAAAAGTATATAATATGTCTTCTTATAATATTTTTATCATTGTTTTAGGGCATATAACTTGGGTAAAACCCCTTGTTAAGTAAGGGATTAATGTCGATGAAGCTTAGTGTGAAATATCCAACTAGTTTATGATTCAAGGAAAAATATATGGTACCTAGAATGTTTTGACCTTTTAAAATCTCAAAAAATTATAAATAATAATGGTTACTTGATTTATATTCTTGAAGATTTAGATATCAGTCTCATTTTTAATGTGGTTGACCTTTATCCACGTGTAAAAATCTTGAATTATGACCTAGAGGCTTGAAGATCAAAGAATAGACTAAAATTTTTCCTAAGGAAAAGATAAAACAATTTAAAAGAGTTATAGGTATCAAAATAGCTACCACAATATCCTATGCATACAATATGTATTTGGTTAAATGGGTGAGCCTATTAAATTCATGGATTACTAAAGTTGAATTAATGAAATATATCAAAACATGATTTTATAATAACTCTTAACTAAGATCTTGAGAATTATTTGGGCCCTAACCAACTAAAATTAACTAGTCAACAATAATTTTATTATACAATTTTATCAGGTTTATGTGTTCTTATTCATGAATAGGGAATTTAGATTTCACACTCTTAATCTAGTTAACATAGTTAATGCTAGGAATCATAAAATAAATAAAAATTAATTGGTAAAATTCAAATTCTAATTTTGGTAGGACTGAATGGTTTTTTAATCGATAGTTTGTGTGAAAATAAGAAAATGAGTTCTCGAGAAGGAGTTAGAAAAAAAGAGAAAAACACAAAATAAAAGTTTTTCATTTTAGGTGGTGACTGTAATTACAAGTTGTCTTATTTTATGTAATCTCTAGAAATTTTATAATTTATTAATATATATTATTTATTATCAATATTTCTCTTGACTGAAATCACTGTAATGAATGTGACCCTCTACCCTATGTTTTGAAGTTGATGCTTTAATAAGTTGTCGTGTATATTTCATAGAGTAGATTTTATATATTATTTACAAGTTTGTCCTATAATTTGGAAGAATATTATCAAACTATTTCTTCCTATTAATTTACTCTAATAATGCCATTCATAGATTTGATAACTAATTTTTCCTCATGGTGAGTGCAATTATTTTTTTAATTTTATTGTAGCTAAGTATAGTTTGGTGTGAAATTATGTAAAGCTAAACTTTTAATAATATCCTAACAATTTTATAGGAGAGATTTGTTGAAGAATCATTACAAAAAGTTCTGTAAACCTCTCTTTATATAATGTGTTGAATGATATTATATAGAAGGTGGTAGGACTAGACTAATTATAATATAGGAAGGAATGTGAATGGATATAGATGTTCATACATTTATTATAAGTGTAAACAATCTAATGGATATATAGATGGGTTTTTCCATTGAGAATAATATTTTATTATGAATTAATAATGGGCTTTATATGATCTAGTTTTATGTCTCGCATAACTAATTTATTTTATTTTTTTTAAAAGACTCTCAATTAGGACATATTAAGTCACATATTACAATAATTTTGTTACAATTATATTTAGTGGGCTCGAAATGCTCTAATTATTTTAATATTTTTTTAAGGTTAAAGGGGTGGATTTTTTTGAGATAGGGTTCCCAAAACCTAAGAGTGAAACAAACAACCAAGGCCTGGACAGCTAGATATTGCAATCAGTAAGGCGACAGAACAAAATAGGGGATGGAAAAAATAGCCACATAAAGACTAAAAATAATGAAAAAAGGCCAAAAATTCAAATATTCTCAACAAAAACATCTACCTTTTTAAAAAAACAAAACAAGAACTAAGTCAATTGAAAATCTCCCAAAAGATTTTCTTTGTTAGATCTAAAAGACATAGTCATGGGTTTCAAACCCTGTGTACCTTGTCCTTTATTTCTAGTGCCTGTTGTTTTTCATTCCCCTTCCTCCTTAGGATCTTATAATATGGTAATGGTGATTTATATAGATTGTACTTGATTCTACAAATGCACTAAGGCAATGGATTGAGTTGATGAATTTGGTCTAATAACATTATTCCTATCCATCCTCTCTTGTAACACAACCGCATCCTCCTCCTTATCACTTGCCTCAACCTCCTTATTTTAGATTTGATCCACTTCTTCCAAATGGGTTTTAAATATTAAATCTAGTTCCTCACTATCATTTTCATTATCATTCATAGCTACAACTATAGAATGTTTGATTTCTAATTCCTTCCACCCTGAGAAAGTTTTTTTGAACTCAAAACTTGGACAATCATTGACAAGATGTCCTATTTTGAAACATCTTCAACATCTAAAGTGGATTCATTCAAAATTCAACCATTGAATATAACTTCTTTCCCTACCCTCAGCTCTAACTAGATAGGTAGATCCTTAGAAAAATCAACATAAACCAGAATACGATCATATGTAGAATGCCCCTATCATCAATCAATTTATTAGATGTCTGATATTTTCCTATGGTATTTCCAATGGTCATAAATACCAAATCAATCTAAAACTGGTAAGGAATATTTTGGAATCTAATCCAAGTTGGTTTGAAGTGAAATATTTAGTTAGGGCATTAAAATTTGGGTACCAAGGTTTCACCAAAAGATTATGGTTATCCCACTTCTAAATATAATCTTTGAAAATAGCCTCTTTATCTTATATAGAATTAAAAATAAAAATAAAAAACCCTCTAGAATAGGGGAAAATATTTATTCTACCTTTAACCAGAGGTTACCATCAAGTATAAATCCATTTTTAAGTACCAATAATGTCAGCGAAAACCCTTTGAATTTATAGATCAAACCTTGGGAAGAAAGCCATTTTTCCCTCTCAAAAATAACTTCAATCCCTTGGTCATTAAACAAGACAGTATGAGTATCTTTCACTAGCCTCATAGGAGAGCTTGATTTATGTCCTCCTACAACTTCTACAAATGATCTACCTCTTAATGAATGCTTTGACTCTCTTAGTGGATTCACAAACTCCCTTCCATTAGATGTTAATTTAGATAATAAAACCTTAAACTTATCTACCATCATAGGTATTTGATCAACAATTTTTTGGAAAATAGATATGGAAGGAGGTGGTCTACCTTTCATGTCCCTTCCCCTTTACTCTACATGTAGAGATATATATTCTATAAAAATGTTGAAATTAGGGCACTCTACTGTAATGGCCAGTAGACCATTGTCCTTATTAGCTATAGCCTATTCCATTGTAATCGATGACTGAATACTTGTTGCTATAGCTTATTCCATTGTAACTGGTTATTCAAAACTTGTATGGTGTGTGTGTTTTATTACTATGTATTTCATAATTAAATTATAACTATAAAATACTATTAATTATAATATTTTATTTTATTTATGATCATGGGGCTAAATTAGCCTCAAAATTCATCAATTGAGTAATTTTACTATTTGGTGATGAAATTGAGTCCCAAACTATAATGTATAGTTGTAATTAGGATCACGATGGTCAATTAACCCCAAATTATAATTAGGTCCATAGTGGTTCATATCATGTTATGTAGTTATAGTTAGATTTACATGGTTATATTTTATAAAATTACTTTCTTGATTGAACTAATTGATTAATTGATTCAATTATGGACTTAACTAGGGAAATGAGCCTTAGATCACATTATAGAGTTGAAATTACATTCATAGGGCTTGATTGGAAAAAATGTATCCCTAATTAATTGAATTGCGTAATTTGGGATAATTTAGCCCTATATCACATTAAGTAGTTGAGTCCATGACATTAGATCATGTTAACTTCAAGGGTGAATGCAAGCATATATCTATAAATGAAGTAGTAGAATTATGAATGAAGTTTATGAGAATATATATATATATATATATATATATATATATATATATATATATATATATATATAATTAAATGAAAAAATTAGATGAATATGGTTAATTTTAATGTATCACTACTTGTAGCATTTATATATTTATAAAAAGTGACAACATATTTGCCAAGCCTTTTTTAAAATAAATGAATGATTTTTTTCATAAATAATCATAGGTATGTGGAAAACTCAATTGTAAATGTTTCCATAATTTAATAAATAATTTTATTTTTATTAACTATTTAACTAAGATCTTTAAAACAATGAAATGTCATTCTTTTATTGAGTCAAATTTGTAAAAAAAAATAATAATAAATCTTCAATTATTTATTTGAGGTTGTAGCCATTAAAGTGTTGCAAAGGCAATCATGTGCAAAGTAAATCTAAGTTAGAGACTATGTAGTTGTTATGGTTGATTTTACTAATCTTTCTTGTTGAAAAAGCAAGTCATCCACTAAAGTCTATAAAGATCATTATCAGAGTATGATTATTTTGAGGTTAGTGTCTTGGTGATCCCATGAATGCAAAATATTTTCAACTATATAAAATAGTGGAGATGAGGAAAAATGGCTTCATTGATATAGGAGATTTATCATATTGAGTATTTCTAAGGTTTGTGTGGTGTATCTCTCCCTCATATTATGTTTTATTTCATTACATTCATGTTTTCAATATCTTTCAACTATTTTTAAAACACATCAAACACTATGTGAAGAAATTGAAACTTTGATATCTTATTTCACAGCAAAGAAGTGAATTTATACAAGGAATAAATAGCTATTAAATTATATTATACCTAATCACCTAACTAACCTGCACTAACCATGTAATACTTTATTAATTACACCAACATTCCCCCCTTTATTACATTGTTTTTACAAATGAACCCCTAGAATAGATCAAATTTCACCTTGCCAAGAGACTTGGTGAGAATATCTGCTATTTTTGAATCTGTCAAGCAGTACTAGAGTTGAATATGGTGGTTCAAAACTTGTTCTCTGAAGTAATGACACTGAACCTCAATGTGTTTGGTTTGTTCATGAAAAATTAGATTATTTACAAGTTTCAACACACCTTGATTATCACAAAATAAAACTCATGTCTGATCTTCAAGAATCTCCATATCAAACAAAATGTGACATATCCATATTGCTTTGCACACATCTCCTCGTGCAACACAATACTCTACTTCCATAGATAGGAGAGCAACTACTAACTAATTTTTGTTCATCCATAAAATGGGTCCAGATCTGAGATGAAAAATGTATCCTAAATTATATATTTTGCCATCAATAGATCCAGCATAGTCCAAGTCAGTGTACCCCTACAAGAAGAACTGACTATTCTTCTTGTATTCTCAACCATACTCAAGTATGCCTCAAACATATCTCAAAACATGTTTATCTACAACCTAATGACATTTCTTTGGTTCCTCCATAAATTTTGAAAGATAGTTCATAGCAAAGCATATATTTAGTCTGGTGTAGGTCAAGTAGATGAGACTCCCAATGAGCTATCTATAGAGAGTTGCATCCATTTGAGGGGAATCCTAGAAATGATAGAGTTATAAAGCTTTCTCCATCAGTGTCGAAAGAGGTTTACAGTCTAACATTCTATACTTTTCTAGGAGTGTCTTGGTGTATTTCATCTGGAAGATAAATATGTGATTCTTATTTTTTCATATCTCCAAGCCAAGATAATAATGTAGTAGCCCCAAATTAGTCATATCAAAGGATTTATTTAGGTATTTATTTACTACATTAACAAGATCATCTGAACTACTAGTGATCACAAGATCATCCACATACAAAATAAGAATGACAATATCTATACCAACCTTCTTGATATACAAATCAAAATCATAGGGGCTATGAATCAAACCATGCTAAAATAGGTGATCATCTATTTTTATGTACCATGCTTGAGGTGCTTGTTAATTCCATAAAGATACTTAACTATGTGACATACCTTATATGGATATTTGTCATTGATGAAACCTTCTGGTTGGGTCATGTATACATCTTCTTTCAGATCACCATTCAATAAATCACTCTTGACATCCATCTGCTAAAGTTTCCATCCATATTTTACTACCAATGCACAAATAATTTTGATGGTCTTGATCTTCATAGTAGGTGCAAAGGTATCCTCATAATCAATACCTTCTTGCTAAGCATAACCCTTTGCAACAAGTCATGCTTTGTGTTTTTCAATGGATCCATTTGCCTTATACTTTATTTTGAAGATCCATTTACAGCCAATGAATTTCTTCCCTATAGGCAAATTAACAAGTTCCCATATCTCATTCTTAATAAGGGCATCATATTCTACATCCTTAGCTTTTTTCCACTGGGGTTGACTTAAGGCCTCTCGAACCATCTTTGATTCAGTGCTATCAACCACTGAACTCATGAGTACAAGATTGACTTCATCTCTCACCTGTATTCTTATTCAAACTCTTGATGATGTGTCTGGAGGAGAGCTCATGTGTGAGTCCTTGATTGTGAAATCTAGCCATTCAAGATGTCATTGTGACTACTGATTTGATGAATAATTACCTTATAGATTACCAAGATCAATTAATAATTATCCTTCTTACAACTCACCTTCTTCATGCTCATCATCTAACTATGGGAATAGTTTTTGAGAGGTGGTCTGGTCTGTCTCTTTCTATGTAAATGAGTCAAATGATGACTCATCACAGACCACATCATGATTTTCATAAATCTTCTTCATCTCAGGATCCATGTGATGGTATGCTTTGGAGGTAGTGTTATACCCCAGGAAAATACACTGGAAGGTCTTTCGTTTAGTCTTCTTCCTCGTATTATCTATAATATGCATATAATAATCACAACTAAATACTCAAAGATCAGAAATAGATGGTTTATGACCAATCCATACCTCTTCTGATGTCTTTTCTAGAAATATCTTTGTTGGATCTCTATTAAGAAGATAAATAGTTATCTGTACTACTTCTACCCAAAATTATACCACTAACTTTGTAGTGGATAGTATCCAATGAGCCATCTCCATGACTGAGTGATTACATCATTCTGCTATTCTATTTTGTTGAGGTGTGTAGGGAGAAATCAGGTGCTACTTGATGTTGTGTTGATTTAGAAATGCTAAGAACTCTTTTGATGTGAATTGCCCCCTTGATTTAAGTGAAGGAGTTGAAGTTTTTTCCTAGACTGTGTAACAACATGTTGATAGAAGGTCTTGAATTGTGCAAGATCTTCACTCTTCTTTTTCAAAAAGAACACCCAAATATTGTGATGAAATTCATCAACCAACAACTAAAAGTACTTAAATCCTTGATGGGATGCTAGCATGGGTCCGCTCAGATTAGTATGTACCACATCAAATCATTCCTTAGCATGTGAGGAACTTGTCTCAAATAAAACCTGATGTTGTTTTCCCATAAGACAAATAGAACATATTGGCAAAGAATGGGAAAGTTGAGAAATTCTATGTACCACTACCTTAGAACTAAGCTAGAAGAGGGAACCAATAGATAGATTCACATATTGTTAGTGTTAAAGTGCAATGGATTCTAATATAGAGGTAGTCAGTATAACTTCACTACTTAAAACTACATCTAAAGAAAATAATTGATCCTTCAAGAAGGCTTTGGCAAGAACCTAACATTCTTGAGAAATGAGACATGATTTGATGCTTTCCTGGATTATAAACTCTACTTTTATCTTGTGATTCAATAATTGATTGACAGATAAGAGATTTGTTGTAAAACCAAGGACATAGAGTACCTTTGTGAGAACATAGCATCTTGTTTCAAGAGGAATGGTGACATATCTAATTAATTTTGTAATGTACTCTTTATCATCAGCAATTCAAACTTGATCTATAGTTGGGTGAGTCATCAGTGAATCAAAGAGTTCCTTACATCTAGTCATGCGCTTGCTAGCACTAGAGTATATTAACCAAACTTTTCTCACTATTGTCAAGGTCTGGAAGACTAGTACAACATCATCATGGTCTTCATATGTTATTTATTCAATTACATCATCATCTAATACATTCTCCTCTTAATTTTGTGCTACTACATGCTCTTTTTGCTTGTAATGTTGAGGATGTATCTTAGATTTCTTTGAATCTTCTTTATTGGAAGAGATCTCATGACTTGATTGGCCTTGAGATAAGGCATTATACTAGTAATTATTAGTATCGTGTGTGTGGATTTTGAAAATGTAACACCATCACTTTAGCTTCTTATTCTTCTATTATTATTGATGTTGTGGTGAATTTTGAGGTCCTTTCTTTAATTTTAAACCCCATTGCTTAGAGATTAGGGCTTTATCCTCAAATTCTTCATGCATGGACTGTATTGCTTCCTCTTGTTGAAGCAAATTGATGATTTCTTTAAAAGACACTACTTGATTGATAATTTTGAGTGTCGTAATGAACATGTGAAACTGGGATAGGAGAGATCTTAGCATGATCAAAACCAACATCTTGTCCTTTATCTTCTCTCTAAGTGCAACAAGTTCTGCTCACAATTTTGTAACCTGGTGTAAGAACTCTTCAAACTTTTCACCTGATTTAATACTAAGTGTATGAAGAAGCGATTGTAAATGTAGAATTTTGGTCTGGTTCTTTGCCTCATATATTGTGTAAAAAATGTCCCATGCCTCCTTCAATGTCTATACATCACAAACATGTGGTTGTACTTCATGAGTAATACTAAGAGTTATCAGCATGAGCACGTTCACATCTAACTTGTTGAACTTATTTTACTCATCTAGTCTAGCAAGACAGATCACTGTTCTAGTGATGATGCCCCATAATTCTTCAAATTTAAGAATCGTTCATATCTTCATCTTCTAGGAAGCAAAATTTGGCCCTTTTAAGAGCTGGGCAACTGACAATAGCAAATTGGGTGTAGACATATTTGTGTGTGTTTTCTTACTTTACTTTTGCAAGAAAATTACAATCAAAACAAGATATATTACTTCAAAGTTTCAAAAAAATTATATTTTTATTTATTTACAAGGAAGTGTACCTTTTTTAAAGGTTTGACACTATTTTCATCAATAATGGTATGTCACAAAAAGATGGGCTTAGTATGCTTATGCAATCAAATGTAGACACTTGTTGGGGCATTTTTCTTCATGTTCATCATCTACATTGTATCCTTCTTCAATCTTTTTGCTAATCTTCTGAGCCTAACACTTCATGTCGAATAGGAAATAGCTGAGGAGGCCCTGACATACTAGTTCATCAAGTTGCAGATTGTTGATGTCTTTGAGGGTAGCTTGTAAGGCAAAGTAGAATCATGTGGGATTCATTCAAACTTATTGTTTTGAAATTTGAAAAAAAAAAATTATTTGAAAAATATACCTTATCCAATGGCTACCACTTTTCACAACACTAGGCTTTGTTTGAACTCTCCTTATAAACTGTCTGCTCCTATTTTCCTTGACTTTCATGCTTTGCAACTTTTGCTAGCTCACACTGTAAAATTTTATTACATCTCTGGCATCACTACACCTTCAATCTTGGTGAATTCTCTTCTACACACATTGTGGCTCTAACTACTACATCAATTTGGCTTTCACTTTGAATATAAACTTCAAAAAAATTGTATATTCTTTGGCATCACCACTTTTAAAGGAAGCAATCCTTCCACCGCTTCTTTGCAATTCACCACTTCTCTTACAGCAATATTATATTCTCCATACTTCACTATGGCTCCTTCTACCTAGGCTTGCATTCAGACTGTAGGCTTCATTCCAACTCTGATACCAAAATGTGAAGAAATTAAAACTTTGATATCTTATTTCATGGCAAAGAAGTGAATTTATACATGTAATAAATAGTTATTTAACCATATTATACCTAATCACCTAACTAACATGTGATAATAATGTAATACTTGATTAATTATGCCAACACACTTAAGAGAGATCAATAATCATCTACCACATGAGCAGTACTTGTTATTAAGTTTAAACAACTTCACTTTAATTTTACACTTCTATGTAAACACATTAAATTTTAGTCATGTATGGAGTACAATGGCATGTTTATAATGTGATAGGTAGAATGAGATTTATATGACAAAGAGGGATTTAGTGTAAAGGGTTAGATAAAAACTTGTATGCTCAATATGTCAGTAAAAATTCTATAACGTGTCTTCATATAATATTTTGATCATTATTCTATGGCATATAACTTGTGTAAAACCCCTTGTTAAGTAAGGGATTCATGTTGAAGAATCAAGTCACCCACTAAAGTCTACAAAGATCATTATGAGAGTATAATTATTTTGAGGTTAGTGTCTTGGTAATCCCATGAATGCAAAATATTGTCAACTATAAAACATAGTGGAGATGAGGAAAAATGGCTTCATTTTTATTGGAGATTTTCCATATTGATTATTTATAAGGTTTGTGTAGTGTATATATCCTTCATATTTTATTTTATTTCATTACATTCATGTTTTAAATACCTTTCAACTATTTTTTAAACATTTAAGAGAGCTCAAGAATCATCTATCACATGAGTAGTACTTGTTGTTAAGTTTAAATAACTTCACTTTCATTTTACATTTCTATGTAAACACATTAAATTGTAGTCATGTATGGAGTACAATGGCATGTTTATAATGCGATAGGTAGTATGAGATTTATGTGACATGTAGGGATTTCATGCAAAGGGTTACATAAAATCTTATATTCTCAATATGTCTATAAAAAGTCTAGAATATGTCTTATTATAATATTTTGATCGTTATTCTATGGCATATAACTTGAGTAAAATCCCTTTTTAAGTAAGGGATTCATGTCGATGAAGCTTTGTGTAAAATATCCAACTACTTTATGATTCAAGGAAAAATATATGGTACCTAGAATGTTTTGACCTTGTAAAATCTCAAAAAATATAAATAAGAATGCTTTCTTGATTGATATGCTTGAAGATTTGGATATCAGTCTCATTTTTAATGTGGTTGACCTTTATCCACATGAGTAAAAAGGTTGAATTATGACCTAGAGGCTTGAAGATCAAAGAATGGACTGAAAAGTTACCTATGAAAAAGAGAAAACAAATTCAAAGAGTTATAGGTATCAAAATAGCTACCACAATATCCTATGCATACAATATGTATTTGGTTAAATGGATGGGCTTATTAAATTCACAGATTACTAAAGATCAAATTAATGAAATATAACCAAACATGAATTTATAGTAACTCTTAACCAAGAGGTTGAGATTATTTGGGCCCTACCCAACTAACATTAATTAGTCAATAATAATTTTATTATACAATTTTATCAGGTTTATGTGTTCCTATTCATGAATAGGGGATTTAGATGTCACACTTTTAATCCAGTTAACATAGTTAATGCTAGGAATTATAAAAATAAAAATTAGTTAGTTCAATTCACATTATACTTCAAGTAGGACTGAATGGTTTTTTAATCTATAGTTTTTGTGAAAAAAATACAATGATTTGTTGAAAAGGAGTTAGAAAAAGGAGAAAAATACAAAACTAAAAGTTTCTCATTTTGGGTGGTGACTGTAATTACAATTTTTCTTATTTTATATAATCTATAAAAAATTTATAATTTCTTATTATATATAATTTATTATAAATATTTCTTTTGTCTTGATTCACTTTAATGAATGTGATCCTCTACTCTGAGTTTTGAAGTTGATTCCTTAATAAGTTGCCCTGAATGTTGCATAGAGTATATTTTATGGATTGTTTACAAGTTTATCCTATCATTTAGAATAAGGTTATCAAACTATATGCTCTTAGTAATTTACTCTAATAAATTCATTCGTAGATTTTATAACAACTTTTTGCTCATGGTGAGTGCAATTGGTCCTTTTTATTTTGTTGTATCTAAGTAAAGTTTAGTGGGAAATTATGTAGAGCTAAACTTGTAATAATATCCTAACAATTTCATAGGAGAGTTTTTGTTGAATAATAATTACATCAAGTTCTATAAACCTCTCTTTGTAGAAAGTGTTGAATGATATTATATAGAAGTTGGTGGGACCAAACTAATTAACATGGAGGAAGGAATGTGAATGGATATGGATGTTCATACAATGATTATAAGTGTAAACAATCTAATGAATATATATATATATATATATATATATGGGTTTTCTCATTTAGAAGAAAATTTTATTATGAAATAATAGTGGGCTTGATATGATCTAATTTTGTGTCTCACATAACCAATTTCAACTTATTTGTTGTAAAAGACTCTCAATTAGGACATATTAAGTCACATATTACAATAATTTTGTTAAAATTATATTTAGTTGGATCAAAATGATATAATTATTTTAATATTTATTATCATTTGCATTTATATTTGTTGTAGTAATCACCATAACAATGCTATGATAAATCCTTGATCCTCAAATTTTAGTCTTCAATAATTGTCATAAATAATTTAATGGATATATATAAAATATTTAAGCAATATAAATAATGTTTCAGATGAAGGTTAAGGAATCAAAGGATGTGAGAATAAAATCCTTTTAAACCCAACCCAAAATAATAATAAATAAATTACTTAATTAAATCAAATTGTAAAAGTTTATTATTTTCTCTATTGCAAGTGAGATTGGGAGTGAGATTTTTGACTTGAAGGAAAAAAGAAACAATGACTAATTTCAAATATGGAAATAATTTATCCTCTATTTTTATCATTTATGATTAAGTCAAATAGAACACTATTTTTATCCTTCTTGGCCTTTCAAGACTTGATCTCTTCAATCCATAGACGTAGATGTAGAGTTTCATCGATCACACTGTATAAGAATTCATCACCCCATACAAAGTCATTTATTTTCTAATATTCAATCCCTTTATTTACCAATCATCACACCATAGGGGAATTTACCACCCCATAAAAATTTAATTATTTTTTAATCTTCAATCAGTTTGTTTACCATTATCATACCCTCGAAGAATTCATCACCCTATTCCATTTTAACAATTAACAATTTTTAGTCATGCAAACTACCCAATAAAATAAATAAAATTACATCAAAGTTACCTAATGTTAGGTGCATAAAGTTTAACATTAAATTCTCCTTCCAATATCATCACATTTAATATTATGTTCTCCCAATGTTAGGTTCACGACATTTAATATTAAGTTCCCATTCCAACATCATGACACATAAAAATTTAATATAATTCTCTGTCAATAATTTTGATGTTCAGATGGCCATATTTATAGTGTAAAAAACTATGATAGCTTCACCTAAAAATTTAAAAAAATGACTAATGATCATTGGTTCAAGCTTTCAAACTTTTAGTTTGGAAGGACTATCAAAAACTATGATAACTTCTCTTCAAATAAAAATAAAATTGACTAAAGATCATCAGTAGTAGTTCATGTTGAAGCTTTCAAACTCTTAGTTTGGAAAGAATAAATAAATATAATTATTTTTAAATGGCACATATAAATTACATATGGTTAATCTATTAACAAAATAAATAATAAAAATAAACATCTTTCGATAATAAATTTTTAAAGATTTTTTTGGTTCGATGTATATTAATTAAAGAGTTTATTTCAGGATTAAATAAATAAATTATAAAAGCTTAAATAGTATTTTTATAATAATCTATATTAGGATTAAATATGGATTAAATAAATAAATAAATTTTAAAATCTTAAAAAATCATTTCAATTTTTTTTAATATTGTTTTATACATCTCCATTTTACTCGTTAGCATGGTGGAGTGTAGGTTGGAATTTCAACATAACCTTGCCTATGACTTAAAAAATCATTTACTACAACCTTTAAATAAATAAATTCTAAAATTTTAAGGAATCTTTCCAAAATAATGAATATTATTTTATGCATTTACATTTTACTCATTATCATAGATGATTATAAGCCTTGAATTTCAACTTAACCTTGCCGTTGAATTTAAAATTTGTTAAGTGCAACCTCTTTAAAGAACTAAAAATAGTGATTTTTTAATAAAAATTTAAATTTTATTGATATTTAAATTATTATTAATATCAAGTTTTTTATATATTTTAAAAAATTAATAACTGAAATGTATATTAGATATTGACCATCAATTTTTAAATAGGATGACAACATAATGCTTTGAAATCGGTGAGTTATTTTCAAATAGGATGGATATTGACCATAAATTTTAAAATAAGATGATGAAATAGTGCTTTGATGTCAAGTAGATCAAGGTAAATTTTCAAGTTTGCAAAACACCTCTAATACCCTGTCATCTCATAACCCATGGTAATTAACCTTGAAAACCATTAGCGACTAATTACATTATCACATTCACAATTTAAAAAAACATTTGGCCTTACTTGTATGTCCTAATTAAGTCAACCAAAGAAGACTATCTTAATTAATAATTGTATGATATCATATAATCCCAAGGTTACTTCGAGCGGGACACACATGTGAAGACCCACAAAGGCAAGGATAACATTGATATCCTTAGAATGCCACTATGATAGGTGGGGCATTACATCCCCCTTCCCTTATAAATCAGCATCCTCGATGTAAACAATATATACATGACAATCTTGAATTCAATAATACACAATTTATTTTCTACTCCTAAAAGGAAAGTGGTATTTTAGCATTCTAGTTGCAGAATGGTGCCAAATTCTCCAAATTGGGTCAAAGAAGTTCCTTCAAAAGGAATTATTTTACTAATGGATAAATAAAATAATTTCATATTAATACTCATTAGTTTATAATTTATTTCATTTTAATACTCGTTTGAAATAAATTATATCTCTTTTAACATGTTTTCATTTCATTTTTTTACTAATTTCTTTGAGATCAAGTTTTATTACTGAAGTATTTTTAGAATGATGATACGAGTTAAATGATTTATATAAAAAAATTGTTTTCCAATTATTTAATAACATTAATGATGAGAATATCAATTATATAGTGATTTTTTTTGCTACATAGCTTCTCACCTTTTATCTAATAGGGGAAGATACTATATATGTTTTCAATGAGTTGTCTATGATAATACAACTGATAAGGGTTGTTAGCAACACTAGTGTTGATAAAGATGGTTAGCATTATTGGGAATTAGATATTATGTGCCATACAAAGGTACCAAATTATCATTTAGATAGTGATTGATGTAGATGAATATACCAATGATGATTCACAAACTACAATATATGTATAAATGATCAGATGGAATGAATATGCCTAAGATGATGCTCATATTCATGTCAGGATATGATTTACATAAGAAACCCCAGTTAATCAATAATAGGATGTATATAGGTCTAGTTAGCATTTTTCATCAAGTAGTTTTTTATGGATTCATATTTATTTTCTCCAAACTATGTTTTGGTTCTATTTAGATTAAAAGGAATTGTTGGGTTGTTTGATATAACTTGTCTTATTAATTTTTTATTTAGTCAGAGCATGCATCTTTTGTGTGAGATACCCCCTTAAATTATTAAATTTATTTAAATTAATTTATATATAGGAGTTAAACATTATTAAAATTATGTTAAGTAATAAATTAATGTTAGTAATTGATTTACATGTGTTAAATGGGTCACAGGTGGGTGGGGCCATAAGGTAATTAATTGGGTAGTTAAGTTTGGTGATTTAAAACTTGCTAAATATTGAGGATGATAAAATAATTTAATTTTGAATAAACCTAAATATTTTATGATATTATGTAAAAAATAATTTGATGAATAAAATCATGCACCATTTCCATCCATATTTTCTTTCATTTAATTTCCTAACAAACAATAAGTAAACTAATATTTATAAAATATTAGATAGATTATAAAATAAACTTAAAATTAATAAGTAATACATAAACATGTCTCATTTCATCTAAAAACTAAAATTATATTTTGGAATGTTTAATGCCACCTTAAGGTCTGTGCAACTATGTGTGTGTAAAACAAAAATTAAAAAGACTCAAGAATTTATAATGTATAACATATGTGCAATGTTATGATTGTATAATAATAATATTTTCATATAGGTAAATTATGTGTAATTTTATCACTAATATTACATTTCTAATTAAAGCACAAAGTAACCCTATAAAATAGATTGACAAAATGCCTCTTCCTCCTCCTCTTATTTATAATATATCATTATTTTACATTATAATCTCATTTCAAATGGAATATCAATATTACCTACTACTAATAAATTTTAGATATGTGTTCACCAAAATTATTGTAAGTGTAACCCAACATAATACTGTATTTAAAAAAATAAAATAAAAAATGAACTAGTTTTAATTCATTGATAAGTAAATTTTAAGCCATTTAATATAAATACATGTATGAATCTTTAATTATTTACATAAGATTGTTGTCTTATGATTTTATTTTATTTTTACATCAGTAAAAAAATGAAGAAAATTTAAAATATTTTAATGGGTGAAATGACATAAATATAAATTTTTAAATATAGTTTAATTACAACCCATAAATGTTTTTAAAAACTAAATTACACTAATAAATTTTATTTTGTTCATAAAATTTTAGTTTGAGATTGAAATTTCTTATCAAATTTCATTTTGATAAGCAACATGAAGGAGGTGTCTAAATGTCACTGTGTTGGAATTATTTTTATGATTACAAAATACCAATATTTATAGTAAAAAATAATCCCTTATATCCACTAATTTAGTGTGTTTTTAAATAAATTAATACATTTATTCAATCATGTACAAAATTGAGGTACATTGAGTGATTATTTCAATAATAGACTCAATCGAGTGATTGGTTTCATCATGGACTCAATTGGGGCCAAGTGATCCACATATCACGTTATATAGTTGAAAATAGGTTGATGGATCTTGATTGGGCCTATCTAGCCTCATGAAACTCATTAGGACAAATCATAACACATAATCAAAATTAGATTTATGGGGATCATTTATCACCAAATTTAAATTCTGATTGACCCAATCGAGTAATTACTAGTTCAATCAGTGATGTAATAGGGGCTAGCATAACTCAAACTCACATTATTACACACAATTTAGTTTAATGGATTCATTTCACCATAAATTACTCTAATGATCAAAAAAATCAAGTGATTAATTCAATTAGTGATAAAATTGGGGCTAATTGAGTACCAAAATCTAACCAAGCAGTTCTAATTAGGGTTATGGAGCTCAATTAACCCCAAACTACATCCATAATTGAACTAAATGAGTAATTTTTTTAATTAGTGATCAAACTAAAGAAAATTAAGCACCAAATCATATCATATACTTATATTTACACTCACAATGGTTAATTGACACCAATTATAATTAGGTTCATGATGGTTCACATCATGTTATATAGTTGAAATTAGATTTGTATGGCATTATTAGCCAAAATTATGTCCTTAATTGAACTCATGGATTAATTGCTTCAATTATAGACATAATTGGGTCTAATTGAGTACCATATCATATTATATAGTCTCATATACATTCAAATGTCTTGATATTAAAAATAAATATCCTTAATTGAATGTATCAATTAGTTAGTTCAATTAGAGACTCTATTGGTTGATAATTTATCCCTTGATCACATTATATAGTTTAAATCTATAAAAAAACCCTGATTGAGTCAATGACATTAGATCACATTACTCATGGGTGAGTGCAAACTAACGATATGATGAAAAGGGGCCTTTGAAAAATTAGAATAATAAGAATACCTAAACTTGAATTGATGGTTTGAGGGTATTACAAAAATCATTTCCACACAATGTAAACATATAAATTATTAAAAAATTTAATTAAGTTTATTTGAATGTAATTTTTTCCAATTAAATAAAAAAATTAGATGAATCTTTCAAATTTTAATGTATCATAATATATAGTATTTATAGTGCTATAAAAAATGACCATGTGTCTACCGAGACTTTTAAAAAATAAATGAATGGGTTTTTTTTATTTTAGGTATGTGGAGGAATCAAATTCAAATGTGTGTACATTTTTCCACTTATTTTAATAAATATTTGTAGTTTTATTAATACCTTGAAACTAGTCTAAAATATCAAAACCTAAGTAAGCTCAAGAATCATCCACCACAAGAATAGTACTTATTCTTAAAGTTTAACAAACATCACATTTTTTTAACTTCTAAGTAAAGAAGTCAAATTATAGTCATGTATGGATTATTATCATGTTTAGAATGTGAATGGTAGTATGCAATTTACATAACATGTGGGAATTTCATGTGAAGGATTGCATAAAGAATTGTGTGCTCAAGATGATAGTAAAAAGGTGGAATATGTATTTTTATAGCATTTTGGTGTTTGTTCCATGGCATAGAACTTGGGTAAAATACCTTGTTAAGTAAGTGATTCATGTTGACAAATATTAGTGTATAATATCCACATAATTTATGGGTCAAGTGACAAGTTATGGTACACTTGATTATAGCCATTGAATTGTATTAAACGTGGTCATATGCAAAGTAGATCTAAATTAAATATTATACTATTTTGATGGCTAATTTCAATAGTATTTATTTTCAAAGAAGAAATTCTTCCTCTAAAGACAACATGGATCATTATGAGAGTAGGATGCTTTTGAGGTTAGTGTCTTGGTAATCCGAAAAAGATAAAATATTATGAATCTTGTGACATAGTAGAGATGAGGAAACATGGATTCATTTTTGTTGGAGTTTTGTCATATTTAGTGTCTCCAAGGTAGGTCTTATGTATTTTTGTTTTATTTTATTACTTATAGTTTTTTAACACCTTGTAACTAGTCTAACACATCAAAAACTTAAGTAATCTCAAGAATCCTTTAACACATGAAAATTACTTGATTTTAAAGTTTTAAAAAATTCACATTCATTTTAAAAATCTATGTAAATACATCAAATTATATTCATGTATGTAGTATTATCATGTTTAGAATATCCACTAGTTTACGGGTCAAGTAAAAAGTTATGGTAGAATTGAAGAAAGAGAGGTATCCTTAAGGATTGTATTAGAAATTAAATCCTAGAAATTTTAGACCTTGAAAAGTATCAAAATATATAAATGAGAATGCTTAATCAATTAATCTCTATAAAAAATTAATCATAATTCTCTTTTTTAGTGTGGTTGACATTTACCCACATGAGTCGAAATGTTGAATTTATGACCTAGAGGCTCAGTACGTCGAACAATGGACAAAAACATATCTGAATTAAAAAATGGGTAGATTGAGGGAGTTATATGAAGTAAAATTTATATGACAAGATATTATAATGTTACAAGTTATTTTTGGATAAATAGGTGCACCTACTAGATTCATATAATTTATGGATTATAAAATCTGAACTAGTGAAATATATCAAAACTAGAATTTATAATATCTCTAGACTATGAGGTTGAGAATTATTTAAGCCAAAAGAAGATGATGTAAACAATTGACATTACCAGTTCAAAACATAATTTATTATGTAGTGTTATCAAGCTGATGTGTTCATGTTCACAAATAGGGGATTTAGATGTCAAGTGTGTAATCTAACTGAATAGTTAAAGTCAAAATTCTAAAAAAAATAAAACTAGTAGTTGCAATTAATATTATACATTTGGTAGGATTGCATGGTTTTTATAATTTATACTTCATGTGAAAATAAGAAAATGATTTATCGAGTAGTTGGAAAAGGGAGAAAAAAATGTAACTAAAAGTTTATCATTTTGGTGTCATGAATCTAATTTTGGGTTGTGTCTTATTTTATGAATTCTCCAAAGTTATTGTAATTGCTTAATATATGGGATTTATTACTGATTTTTATCTTGACTCAAATCACTTTAATGAATGGGTTCCTATACTATAAATTTTGAAGTTGATTCTTTGATTAATTACCCTCTATGTTGTGTAGAGTAGATTTTTTAGATTATAGGCAGGTTTTTCCTAGCATTTGGAAAAACATCATCAAAGTGTATCTTCCTAGTAATTTTATCTCTAACAAGGGCATTCATATATTTGATAACTTATTGTTGTTCAAGGTGAGAGTAATATTTTTATTTTTAATTTTAATTTTCTTTCCAGGTAATTGAAGTTTGGTAGGAAATTATGTAAAGAAAAACTTTTAATAATCTCCTTATAGTTTTATAAGTAGATTTTTTTGAATTCGTTGCATCAAATTTTCTAAACCTTTCATTATAGAATGTGTTGAGTGATGATTATATATAAGGTGATGGACCCAAACTAATAACATGTAGGAAAGACTATGAATAGATATATATGTTCATATGATGATTATAATAAATTTAATCCAATGGAGATATTGATGGGTTTTCTCATTGAGAAAAATATTTTTTTCTAAAATAATAGTGGGCTTGATATGACATAATTTTATGTCCCACATAACTAATTTCAAATTTTTTTTTGTGTGCAACTTTCCATTAGGACTTACCAAATCACATATTACAATAATTTTTTGTAATTAATTTTATGTGAAATAATAATCGGCTTGATATGACATAATTTTATGTCCCACATAACTAATTTCAATTTTGTTTAGAGTGCTGAAGTAAAATATTATAAAGTGTAGAACATAGTGGAGATGAGGAAACATGGATTCATTTTTGTTGGAGTTTTGTCATATTTAGTGTTTCTGAGAAAGGTCTTATGTATTTGTGTTTTATTTTATTACTATCATTTTTTCAATACTTTGCAACTAGTCTAACACATTATACACTTAAGTAAGCTCAAGAATCATCTACCACATGAATAATACTTTTTCTTAAAGTTTAAAAAACTTCACATTAGTTTTGGACTTCTATGTAAAGACATTGAATGATAGTCATGTATAGAGTATTGACATGTTTAGAATGTAAATGGTAGTATGCAATGTACGTAACATGTGGGAATTTTATGTTAAGGGTTGCATTTAAATAATTATATGCTCATGTTGATAGTAAAAAAATTAGAATATGTCTTGTTATAACATTTTGGTGGTTATTCCATGGTATAAAACTTAGGGTAAACCCCTTGTTAAATAAATTATTCATGTTGATGAAGCTTAGTGTATAATATCCACGTAGTTTACAGGTCAAATAACAAGTTATGGTACACTTGAAGAAAGGGAGGTATCCTTAAGGATCGTATCATGAATTGAATCCTAGAAATTTTGGCCCTTGAAAAGTCTCAAAACTTATAAATCAAAATGCTTACTTGATTGATCTCCCTAAATATTTAGACATGATTCTCATTTTTAGTGTGGTTTACATTTACCCACATGAGTCAAAATGTTGAATTATGACCTAGAGGCTTAATAGGATGAATAATGGACAAAAACATATCTGAAGAAAAAAATGGGAAAATTGAAAGAGTTATAGGAAGTAAAATTTATATAAAAAGATCTTATACATAAAACTTGTATTTGGTTAAATAGGTGTGCCTATTAGATTTATACAATTTATGGACTACTAAATCCAACCTAATGAAATATATTAATACATGGTTTTATAATAGCTCTAGACTATGAGGTTGAGAATTGTTTTAACCCAGAGGAAGATGATGTAACCAACTGACAATAGAAATTCAACACAAAATTTATTATATAGTTTTATCAGGCTAACATGTTCATCTTCACAAATAGGGGATTTAGATGTCAAGTGTGTAATCTAAATGACATAGTTAAATCCAAGAATTGTAAAAAAATAAAAAGTAGGAGTTTCAATTAATATTATACATTTGGTAGGATTGCATGGTTTTTTTAATTTATAATTTCTGTGAAAATAAGAAAAGGAGTTGTTGAGCAGTTGGAAAAAGTGAGGGAAAATACCCAACTAAAAGTTTCTCATTTTGGTGTTATGAATGTAATTATGGGTTGTGTCTTATTTTATGCAATCTCTAGAGTTATTTTAATTTCTTAATATATGTGATTTATTCTTGATATCTCTCTTGATTCAATTCACTTTAATGAATGGGTTCCTCTACCCCAAATTTTAAAGTTGATTCTTTGAATAGTTATCCTCTATGTTGTGTAGAGTAGATTTTTTAGATTATTTGCAAGTTTTTGTTATAATTTGGAAAAACATTATACAAGTGTATCTTCCTAGTAATTAGCTCTAGCAAGGGAATTCAAAGATTTGATAATTGATTGTTGCTCATGGTGAAAGTAATTGTTTTTGTTTTTGTTTTTATTTTATTTTATTTTTGTAGGTAATCGTAGTTTGGTAAGAAATTATGTAAATACAAACTTATAATACTCTCCTTATAGTTTTATAAGATATATTTTATTTAATTCATTACATCAAATTTTCTAAACCTTTCAATCTAAAATGTGTTGAGCGATGATTATATAAAAGGCAATGAGATTAGAATAATTAACATGTAGGAAGGACTGTGAACGGATATAGATGTTGGTATGATGATTATAAATGTAAACAATGCAATGGAGATATAGATGGGTTTTCTCATTGATAAAAATATTTTTTGTGAAATAATATTGGGCTTGATATGACATAATTAATGTCCCACATAACTAATTTCAACTATTTTTTTGTACGTGACTTTCCATTAGGACATACTAAATCACATATTATAATAATTTGTTGTAATTATGTTTTATTGAAATAGGAGTGGGTTTGATATGACATAATTTTATGTCCCACATAACTAATTCTAAGTGTTTTTTTGTATGAGACTTCCATTAGGACATATTGAATTAAATTTTACAATAATTTGTTGCAATTATGTTTAAAGCACTGAAGTAAAATGCTGCCAAATTTGAGACCATTAATATTAATTGTCTATATTGTGTGGATTTCATTGAATAAATAGTAATTAAAATGAAATCATAATCTATAACAAATATTTGGCACTGAGAACATAAATTAGAAAAAATTCAACAAAGCTTACATATTAATAAAATTGTTGCTTATTTTTTAATGTCAAGTTTAGTTAATTCCTCTCCTCCTCCTTAAGTTATGTGGCTTTTACTTAATTCCTCTTCTTTCTCCTTCAAACATTATGTGGGTTTTCTATTACCATGTTTTAAGCTGGTATTTTACTTCCAATAAGGAGTGTAAGATATGAATCCTATTGAATGATTTTCTATGTAACCTTCATGTATTTTATTATTTTTATATTATAAATATTTCCTGAAGTGTTTTAATGGTAATATGTTCTGGTATGTTTTTCTAATTCATTTAATTTTAGATTCTTGGATGCATATTTTTTTGTATGTTTTTTTTTAATTATAAGAGATGGTATTTCCATATCCATAAATTATTTTGTATTACATATATTTAATTCAAAATATTGTATTTTTACATTATCTAACATGCATGCACACATGCCCTCCCAGAGAGAGAGAGAGAGAGAGAGAGAGAGAGAGAGAGAGAGAGAGAGAGAGAATCCCTTTTATCATTTTGAGTATTTTTTATTTTGTTAATATTTTAACCTACTAGGACACAAGCGAGGCCTAATCTTGATGGTCATATAGTCATATTTACCCTTTTAATTCATGAAATAAAATAAGTTTTTTAAGAGACTCTATTAGATGCAAGGTAAAATAAATGGTGGATGTGCATTAAAAATAATTATTATCCAATAGAGCTATACTTGAAAAATAGGATCACAACCTTTTCTTTGGTTCTCTTGTTTTTTTTAATTAGTAAGGTTTAGGATATATTTATTAAGTGTATAATTCTATAGAAACATGGTATCCACTAATATTAAATTTCATTGTTTTTCTTTGGTCTAAATAGAAATTAATGACACCTCTATCTAAAAAAACTACTATAGTGCTAATAATGGTACAAATAACCTCTTAAGTGTACACTTGTTTGAATATATTATAATATAATATAATAATGATTATAATATGATTTAATATATTATATTATATTATATTATATTAATGTATATCATATATATGTTTATATAATATAATTATCTTATATTTAATATTTAAAAAATTACTAGTGATAACTAGGGAAGGGCCCTAGACTGTAAAAACATTAAATTAAGAATAGACATGAGGAACATCCATATTCGGTAGAAATAAATGGGTACAAAAGTATCCAAGAAATATGGATATACCTAATCATGTGATCAAATAAAAAATAAAAATCCACTTCAAAGTAGGTTAATAATAATATCCTCCAACCAAAGCCACCATGGATCAAGAGTCATGGGTCTTGACACCAAAAACCAAAACCCAATATAGTGGCAAGGAAAGCTACCCTAAATCATCCCTAACTTTAAATTTTTTCAAAATACCACACAAATATTCATGAACAAATAGTTTCCCAACACCAAAGGATAACAACCTTGACATAAACATATCAAATTAATTCAAAAAAAATAAATATCACCGAATAGATATTATCTAAGGCCCCTCAAGACCAACTTCAGAATGATAAAATTTGTTATTCATAACTACCTTAAAACTAGTAAAATTATCATCCCACCTTTGCATAATTAATCCTAATCCACTAAAATTACCTAACTTCCAGAAAGATACCAAAACACTAATTATCATTTGTTACTCAAAGATCACAAATACAAAAATATGATCCTTCTATCTTTTCATCACTATTATTCAACCAACTAAAACTAACCATCTTTAAGAGAGATACTAACTTTCCAATAAACCTACCTGGATTATGATCAAAGACTTAGTTGTTACCATCATAAACATATAATAAGGGAAAACATGAAAATTTTAAAATAAGGACGCTCTAGGGAACATTCTAGACAAATGTCAAAAGATAGGGGTGAGCCAAATGACTATGAGAATAGAAAAAGAAAATTAGAGACTGGGAGAGGGGGTTTCAACTCTCCCCATCCCCATCCTAGAGAAATTTTAATACTGATAGAATTCCTTGCCACACCTATTTATTTGGTAATATCCATATAATACTTTATACCATACAAATCAACATGATGCTTAGTTACTATTTTGATGTGATGTTTAGGTACATTCACAGGGCTTGATTGGTAAAATTGTATCCCTAATTGATTGAATTGTATAATTAGATTAATTGAACATTCACTTGGGGATAATTTAGCCCTAGATCACGTTATGTAGTTGTAATATATAAAAAATTTGGACCTAATTATTGAGTCCATGACATTAGATCACGTTAACTTCAAGGGTGATTGCAAGCATATATCTATAAATGAAGTAGTATTATTATGAATGAAGTTTATGAGAATATATATCTTTTTCAATTAAATGAAAAAAATAGATGAATATGGTTATTTTTAATGTATCAGTACTTGTACCTTTTATATATTTATAAAAAGTGACAACATATTTTACAAGGCTTTTTAATAATATATGAATGATTTTTTTCATAAATAATCGTAGGTATGTGTAAAACTCAATTGCAAATGTTTCCATAATTTAATAAATAATTTTATTTTTATTAACTATTTAACTAATAACTTTAAAACAATGAAACATCATTCTTTTGTTGACTTAAATTTGTAAAAAAAAATAATAGAAATAATTCTTTAATTATTTATTTGATGTTTTAGCCATTGAAGTGTTACAAAGGCTATCATGGGCAGAGTAAATCTGAGTTAAGTACTATGTAGTTCTTATGGCTGATTTTACTAATCTTTCTTGTTGAAGAAACAAGTCACCCACTAAAGTCTACAAAGATCATTATGAGAGTATGATTATTTTGATGTTAGTGTCTTGGTAATCCCATGAATGTAAAATCTTGTCAACTATAAAACATAGTGGAGATGAGGAAAAATGGTTTCATTCTTATTAGAGATTTCTCATATTGAGTATTTATAAAGTTTGTGTGGTGTATCTCTCTTTTATATTATGTTTTATTTCAGTACGTTCATGTTTTCAATACCTTTCAGCTATTTTTCAAACACATCAAAGATTTAAGATACCTCAAGAATAATCTATCACATGAGTATTAATTGTTGTTAAGTTTAAATAACTTCAATTTCATTTTACACTTCTATGTAAACACATTAAATTGCAGTCATGTATGGAGTACAATGGCATGTTTATAATGTGATAGGTAGTATGATATTTATGTGACATGTAGGGATTTCATGCAAAGGGATACATAAAAAAAGTATATGCTCAATATGTCTGTAAAAAGTCTAGAATATTTCTTCTTATAATAGTTTGATCGTTATTCTATGACATATAACTTGAGTAAAATCCCTTTTTAATTAAGGGATTCATGTCGAGGAAGCTTAGTGTGAAATATATAACTAGTTACCTAGAATGTTTTAACCTTGTAAAATATCAAAAATTATAAATAAGAATGCTTACTTGATTGATATGCTTGAGTATTTAGATATCAGTCTCATTTTTAATGTGGTTGACCTTTATCCACATGTGTAAAAAGGTTGAATTGTGACCTAGAGGCTTGAAGATCAAATAATGGACTAGAAATTTTCCTAAGAAAAAGAGAAAAAAAAATTCAAAGAGTTATAGGTATCAAAATAGCTACCACAATATCCTATTCATACAATATGTATTTGGTTAAATGGGTGGGCCTATTAAATTCATAGATTACTAAAGTTGAATTAATGAAATATATCAAAACATTATTTTATAATAACTCATAACTAAGAGCTTGAGAATTATTTGGGCCCTAACCAACTAACATTAACTAGTCAACAATAATTTTATTATACAATTTTATCAAGTTTATGTGTTCCTATTCATGAATAGGGGATTTAGATGTCACACTTGTAATCTAGTTAACATAGTTAATGCTAGGAATTATAAAATAAATAAAAATTAATTGGTATAATTCATATTATACTTTTGGTGGGACTGAATGGTTTTTTAATCTATAGTTTGTGTGAAAATAAGAAAATGAGTTGTCGAGGAGTTATAAAAAAGGAGAAAAATACAAAACTAAAAGTTTCTCGTTTTGGGTGGTGACTGTAATTACAAGTTGTCTTATTTTTTGCAATCTCTAGAAATTTTATAATTTCTTACTATATATAATTTATTATCAATATCTCTCTTGACTCAATTCACTATAATGAATGTGATCCTCTACCCTAAGTTTTGAAGTTGATGCTTTAATAAGATGTCATGTATGTTGCATAGAGTAGATTTTACAGATTGTTTACAAGTTTGTCCTATCATTTTTCCTCATGGTGAGTGCAATTATTTTGTTTTTGTTTTTTTTTAGCTAAGTACAATTTGGTGGGAAATTATGTAAAGCTAAATTTGTAATAATCTTCTAACAATTTTATTGTTTAGATATTGTTGAATAATCATTACATCAAGTTATATAAACCTCTCTATATATAATGTGTTAAACGATATTATATAGAAGGTGGTAAGACCAGACTAATTAACATGTAGGAAGGAATGTGAATGGATAGAGATGTTCATACATTGATTATAAGTGTAAAAAATCTAATGGATATATAGATGGGTTTTTTCATTGAGAATAATATTTTATTATTAATTAATAATGGGCTTGATATGATCTAGTTTTATGTCTCGCATAACCAATTTAACTTATTTTTTGTAAAAGACTCTCAATTAGGACATATTAAGTCACATACTATAATAATTTTGTTACAATTATATTTAGTGGGCTCAAAAAGCTCCAATTATTTTAATATTTTTTATTAAGGTTAAAGGGGTGGATTTTTTTGAGCTCGGTTTCCTAAACCCTAGGAGTGAAAAAAACAACCAAGCCTTGGACATCCAAACATTACAATCAGTGAGGCAACTGAACAAAATAGGGGCTAGAAAAAATAGCCACATAAAGACTAAAAATAATGAAAAAAGGCCACAAATTCCAAGATGCTCAACAAGAACATCTATCTTTTAACCAAAACAAAACAAGAACTAAGTCAATTGAAAATCTCCCATAAGATTTTCTTTATTAGATCTAAGATACATAGTCATGGGCTTCAAACCCTATTTACCTTGTCCTTTCTTTCTAGTGCTTATAGTTTTTCATTGCCCTTCCTCAAGATCTTCCAATATGGGAAAGGTGATTTCTATTGATTATACTTGATTCTATAAATATACTAAGGCAATAGACTAAGCTGATGAATCTGGTCTATTAGCATTATTCCTATCCATCCTCTCTTGTAACACAACCACATCCTCCTCTTTATCACTTGCCTCGACCTCCTTATTTTGGATTGGCTCCACTTCTTCCAAATGGGTTTTAAATATTAAATGTATTTCCTCACTATCATTTTCATTATCATTCATAGCTAGAACTATAGAATGTTTGAATTTTAATTTCTTCCACCATGAGAAATTTTTTATGAACTTAAAATTTGGAAAATCATTGACAAGATGTCCTATTTTGAAACATCTTCAACATTTGAATGGGATTCATTCAAAATCAAAGCATTGAATCGAATTTTTTTCCCCTACCCTTAGCTCCAACTGGGCAAGTAGATCCTCAAAAAAATCAACATAAACTAGAATACGAGCATATGTAGAATGCCACTATCATCAATCAATTTAACAGGTGTCCAATATTTTCTTATGGTATTTCTAATGGTCATAAACACAAAATCATTCTAAAACTAGTAAGGAAGACTTGGGAATCTAATCCAAGTTGGTTTGAAAGTGAAAGATTTAGTGTGTGCATTAAAATTTGGGTACCAAGGTTTCACCAAAAGATTATGGTTATTCCACTTCTAAATAGAATCTTTGAAAATAGCCTCTTTATCTTCTATAGAATTAAAAATAAAAATAAAAAAAACCTCTAGAATAGGGGCAAATATTTATTTTACCTTTAAATAAAGGATACCATCGAGTATGAATCCATTCATGAAGTACTGATAATGTCAACCAAAACCCTTTGAATTTATAGATTAGTCCTTGGGAAGAAAGCCATTTTACCCTCTCATAAATAACTTCAATCTCTTGGTCATTAAACAAGACAGTAGGAGTATCTTTCACTGGCCTTATAGGAGAGCTTGATTTATGTCCTCTTAAAACTTCTATAAATGATCTACCTCTTAATTAATGCTTTACCTCTCTTAGTCTATTCACAAACCCCCTTCCATTAGATGTTAATTTAGATAATAAACCCTTAAACTTAGCTACCGTCATAGGTATTTTATCACCAAATTTATGGAAAATAGATCTGGAGGGAGGTAGTCTACCTCTCATGTCCCTTCCCCTTTGCTCTACAAGTAAAGATTTATATTATATAAAAATGTTGAAAGCAGGGCACTCTAATGTAATGGTCAGTAGACCATTATCCCTATTTTTTATAGCCTATTCCATTGTAACAGGTGATTGAATACTTGTTGCTACCTTCACTATAACTAGTGGAATAAATTTAATGCTTCTATTTGCTACTACCTCTCGAGGCCCAAATTCTTTAGGTAAAATGTAGGATCCATCACCAAAATAGTCATCATACTTGCTCTTGATCTCCTCCAATGTTAGTTCCCTTATTTTGTTCATCATTTTAGTCGTGGATAAAACCCTAGCCTTCATGATCTAAAAGGATATGATTATCTCATCTTCCATCTCCCTAGCCTACAGAAATAAGTTATTATTTCCCAATTATTTTAATATTTATTATCATTTACATTTAGATTTGTTTTAGTAATCACAATAACAATGCTATGATAAATCCTTGCTCCTCAAATTTCAGTCTTGTATAATTGTCGTAAATAATATAATGGATATATATAAAATAATTAGGCAATATAAATAATGTTTTAGATGAAGGTTAAGGAATTAGAGGATATGAGCATAAAATACTTTTAAAACAAAAACATAAAATTAATAAATAAATGAGTTAATTAAATCAAATTGTAAAATTTTATTATTTTCTCTACTGCAAGTGAGATTTTTGACTTGAAGGAAAAGAGAAACAATGACTAATTTCAAATATGGAAATAATTTATACTCTATTTTTATCCTTTATGACTAAGTCAAATTGAACATTGTAGTTATCCTTCTTGGCCTTTCAAGACTTGATCTCTTTAATTCATAGCTGTAGATGTAGAGTTCCATCAATCACTTTATTTACAGGTAATCACATCATTTAAAAATTTATCACCCCATACAAAGTCAATGATTTTTTAATCTTCAATCCCTTTGTTTACCAGTTATCACACCACAAGGGAATTCATGACCCCATACAAAGTCAATTATTTTTTAATATTCAATCATTTTGTTTATAATTATCTCATTATATAAGAATTCATCACCCTATTGCAATTCAACAATTAACAATTTTTAGTCATGCAAATAAGACACTTCAGTTTAAAATAAATCAAATTATGTCAAAGTTAACCAATTTTAGTTCCATGACATTTAAATTAAATTTTCCTTCCAATATCATGACATTTTATATTATATTCTCACAATGTTACATTCATGACATTTAATATTAATTTCTCATTCCAACATCATGACACATAAAATTTTAATATTAAATTCTCCATCAATAATTTTGATGTTTGGATGGTTCTATTTGTAGTGCAAAAAACTATGATAGATTCATTTAAAATAAAAATAAAAATGACCAATGATCATCGATTGAAGCTTTCTAACTTTTAGTTTGGAAAGACTATAAAAAACTATGATAACTTATCTTCAAATAAAAATAAAACTGACCAAAGGTCATCGATAGCAGTTCATGTTGAAGCTTTAAAACTCTTAGTTTGTAAAGAATAAATAAATATAATGATTTATAAATGGCATAGATAAGGCACATATGGTGAATTTATTAACAAAATAAATTATAAATAAAAATAAAAATCTTTCCATAATAAATTTTTAAATATTTTTCTGGTTGGCTATATATTAATTAGAGAGTTTATATTGGGAATAAATATGGATTAAATAAATAAATTATAAAATATTAAGGAGTATTTTTATAAGAATATATATTAGGAATAAATATGGATTAAATAAATAAATAAATTTTAAAAGCTTAAAAAATTGTTTCAATTTTTTTAATATTATTTTACACATCTCCATTTTACTCATTAGCATGGTTGAGTGTAGGTTGGAACTTCAAATTAAACTTTCCTATGACTTAAAATATTGTTTACTAAAACCTTTAAATAAATAATTAAGAAACAATGACTAATTTCAAATATGGAAATAATTTATCCTCTATTTTTATCATTTATGACTAAGTCAAATTGAACATTGTAGTTATCCTTCTTGGCCTTTCAAGAATTGATCTCTTTAATTCATAGATGTAGATGTAGAGTTCCATAAATCACTTTATTTACTGGTAATCACATCATTTAAAAATTTATCACCCCATACAAAGTCAATGATTTTTTAATCTTCAGTCCCTTTGTTTACCAGTTATCACACCATAGGGGAATTCATGACCGCATACAAGGTCATTTATTTTTTAATATTCAATAATTTTGTTTATAATTATCACATTGCATAAGAATTCATCACCCTATTCCAATTCAACAATTAACAATTTTTAGTCGTGCAAATAAGACACTTCAGTTTAAAATAAATCAAATTATGTCAAAGTTACCCAATTTTAGTTGCATGACATTTAAATTAAATTCTCCTTCCAATATCATGACATTTTATATTATATTCTCACAATGTTACGTTCATGACATTTAATATTAAGTTCTCATTCCAACATCATGACACATAAAAATTTAATATTAAATTCTCCATCAATAATTTTGATGTTTGGATGGTTCTATTTGTAGTGCAAAAAACTATGATAGATTCATTTAAAATAAAAATAAAAATGACCAATGATCATCGATTGAAGATTTCTAACTTTTAGTTTGGAAAGACTATAAAAAACTATGATAACTTCTCTTCAAATAAAAATAAAACTGACCAAAGGTCATCGATAGCAGTTCATGTTGAAGCTTTAAAACTCTTAGTTTGGAAAGAATAAATAAATATAATGATTTATAAATGGCATATATAAGGCACATATGGTAAATTTATTAACAAAATAAATTATAAATAAAAATAAAAATCTTTCCATAATAAATTTTTAAATATTTTTTTGGTTGGCTATATATTAATCAAAGAGTTTATATTAGGAATAAATATGGATTAAATAAATAAATAAATTATAAAAGCTTAAGGAGTATTTTTATAAGAATATATATTAGGAATAAATATGGATTAAATAAATAAATAAATAAATTTTAAAATCTTAAAAAATTGTTTTAATTTTTTTAATATTATTTTACACATCTCCATTTTACTCATCAGCATGGTTGAGAGTAGGTTGGAATTTCAACATAAACTTTCCTGTGACTTAAAATATTGTTTACTAAAACCTTTAAATAAATAAATAAATTCTAAAAATTTAAGTAATCTTTCCAAAATAATGAATATTATTTTATACATTTACATTTTACTCATTATCATGGATGAGTGTAAGCCTTGAATTTCAACTTAACCTTGCCTTTGAATTTAAAATTTTTTGACTAAGACCTCTTATAAAGAACTAAAAATAGTAATTTTTTAATAAAAATTTAAATTTTATTTATATTTAAATTCTCATTAAAATTAAGTATTTTATATATTTAAAAAAATTAATAATTGAAAAGTATACTAGATATTGACTATCAATTTTCAAATAGGATGAAACCATAGTGCTTTGAAATTGGTGAGTTATTTTCAAATAGGATGGATATTGACTATTAATTTTCAAATAGGATGATGACATTGTGCTTTGATGTCATGTAGATTAAGGTTAATTTTCAAGTGAGCAAAACACCTCTAATACCCTATCAACTCATAACCCATGGTAATTAACCTTGAAAACCATTAGCGGTTAATTACATTATCGCATTCACAACATAAAAACACATTTGGCCTTAATTATATATCCTAATAAGGTCAACCAAATAATATTATCTTAACTCATAATTTTATGTTATCAAATAATCCTAAGGTTTCTTCGAGTGGGACACACATGTGAAGGCCCACAAAGGCAAGGATAACGTTGATATCCTTAGAATGTCACTAGGATAGGTGGGGCATTACATCCCCCTTTCCTTATAAATCATCATCCTTGATGTGAACAATATATACATGACACTCTTGAAATCAATAGTACACAATTTATTTTATACTCCTAAAAGGAAAGTGGTATTTTATCATCCTAGTTGCATAATGGTGCCAATTTCTCCAAATTGGGTTAAAGAAGTTCCTTCAAAAGGAATTTTTTTACTAATTGACAGATACATTCATTTAATTTTAATACTCATTATTTTATAGTTTATTTCATTTTAATACTCATTTGAAATAAATTATATCTCTTTTAACATGTTTTCATTTCATTTTTTTACTAATTGCTTTGAGATCAAGTTTTGTTACTGAAGTATTTTTAGATAGATGATACGAGTTCAATGATTTATATGAAAAATTTGTTTGATAATTATTTAATAACATTAATTATGAGCATACAAATTATCTAGAGATTAATTTTTCTACATAGCTTATCACCTTTTATCTAATAGGGGAAGATACTATATTTGTTTTCAATCAGTTTTTGATTAAAATACAACTGATAAGGGTTGTTAGCACCACTAGTGTTGAGAAACGTGGTCAATATTATTGGGAATTAGGTAATATGTGCCATAAAAAGGTAATAAATTATCATTGAGATAGGGATTTATGTGAATGAATATACCAATGATGATTCACAAACTACAATATATGTACAAATGATCAGAGGGAATGAATATGCCTAGGATGATGCTCATATTCGTGTCAGGATATGATTTACATAAGAAACCCCAGTTGATCAATAATAGGATGTATATAGGTCTAGTTGGCATGTTTCATCATTATTTTTTTTATGGTTTGGTAGTTATTTTCTCCAAATCATTTTTTGGGTATATTTAGATTAAGGGGAATTATTGGGTCATCTAATCTAACGCGTCTTATTAGTTTGTTAGTTAGTTAGTTAGAGCATGTATTTTTTGTGTGAGACAACCCCTTATAATTATTAAATTTATTTATATTACTTTATATTTAGGAGTTAAACATTATTAATGTTATGTTAAGTAACAAATTAATGTTATTCATTGATTTACATATGTTAGATGAGTCGCGGGTGGGTAGGACCATAAGGTAATTAGTTGGATAGTTAAGTTTGGTGATGTAAAACTTAATAAATCTTGATGATGATAAAAGAATTTAATTTTAAATAAACCTAAATATTAGTTTGAGATTGAAATTTCTTATCAAATTTCATTATGATAAGCAACATTAAGGAGGTGTCTAAATGTCACTGTATTAGAATTATTTGTATGACTACAAAATACCAATATTTATAATAAAAAATAATCTCGTAAGGAATATAAGGATTGGTTGATGGAAAAATATAAACCCAATATATCATTATCCTTATTCCAATGGGGACATGCCACAATAAAGTGTGAGGAAAAGAAAAAATGTTTGATAGTGCTAAATACTAAAGAACTATTTCGAATAATTTGGACTTATACCTATTAAATTTGAGTGGAGAAAATTTTATCCAAAAATAATTTTTTTATACTCTAAATAAATTGGACTATTTCAAACCACTTGGACACAAATCATTTTTAATAAATTGGACTATTTTGAATAATTTTGGACTTATACTCACTAAAGTGGAGTGGAGTAAATTTTTTCCAAAAATAATTTTTCTATATTCCACATAAATTAGACTATTTCAAACCATTTAGGCTTAGATCATTTTGAATAAATTGGACTATTCCAAACAATTTAGACTTATACCCACTAAAGTGGAGTGGAGAAAAATTTCTTCAAAAATAATTTTTCTATATTCCAAATAAATTAGATAGTTTCAAACCATTTGGGCATAGATTATTTCAAACAAATTGGACTATTTCGAATAATTTGGACTTTTATTCGTTAAAGTGGAGTGGATAATATTTTCTTCAAAAATAATTTTTTTATATTTCAAATAAATTGGACTATTTCAAACCATTTGGGCATAATTATTCTGAATAAATTAGACCAATTTGAATAATTTGGACTTATACCCACTAAAGTAGATTGGAGAATATTTTCTTAAGAAATACTTTTTTCTATATTTTAAATAAATTGGACTATTTCAATTCATTTTTTCACAAATCATTTTGAATAAATTGGATTGTTTTGAATTATTTAGGCTTATACACATTTAAGTAGATTAGAAAAAATTTCTCTATGAATAATTTTTCTATATTCCAAATAAATTGGACTATTTCAAACCATTTGAGCATACATCATTTCAAATAATTTGGACTTATATCTATTGAATTTGATTAAAGATAATTTTCTCCATGAATAAGTTATATTTAAAATTATTTGGACTCTTTAGGCTATTTGAGGAGTTCTTCAGGGACACTAGGCACCTTACTAGGATACGTGGCACACTTCTGGGACTCAGGCTAATTGATCCTTTGAAATAGATTTCATTATAGGGACACATGTCACCATTTAATTAACCTTCTACCCATACCTCAATGAGATAGTCTCATAGATTTGAAATCTCAAAGTCTACTAATAAGTGGACTAATGCATGAAGTATTTAATCAACTAGTTTCATCTTTGGCCCTCGCCACTAGACTTAGCCATATCCCTAAGCACTCAAAAAAATAGTACCTTGAAGGTATCAGAAGGCCCTTAAATTTATATATAATATGGGGAAGAGGAAGAACACTTTTGCGCATATAGTCAGTGCATTCAAAGATGAGGAAGAACACTTATGCATAGGTAGTACGTGTATTTAAAGAGGTTGGCAAGAGAAAATTAGGTACCAAAAGCTATAAAAAGAAAGCGATGAACAATTCCAAAACATTAAAAACTTCAACCAACAAGATTATTATACTATTTTCTCTCAATATTCTCCCCTATACAGAAATTAAGACCCAAATTTTGGTAGAATAAAATAATCAATGGATAGGAACTAGTTGTTGATCCCACTCATAAATGCACAAAAGGAATAAATGAAGATTGGGATACGTATTCGATAAACTAAATAAAATGACCTATATCCATTTAACTTTGTGGAAATGGATGAAGCTATTCTCTTTACCCTATTAGTACAACTAGGTACATAAGCAAGAGCTCTTAAAATACAACATCTACTTTAGGGTTCTGATGCAAAGCAAATAATCAAGTTACCTACATTCAGGAAACTAGATGAGGTCATGTTTACATTTTTAAGTAGATACAACTAGGGGGATATTTATTTGTCCTAAGGTATCACTGTCTAAATCAATGTGTAAACCATGGTGAGGCCATAGGCCTTCTGAATCATGGAAAATATTGATTTCCATACAAGTCCACCGCACTCCCAATTCATTTAGTTTTTTGGGATAATTTTACCACTAGGGTAGGTATAGGAACCCTAATTAACTCCATTTAGGATGTCGTAGTACGTATTCTCATAGAATGTATAATAAAGAGGTTCTATCAAATAATGAAGTAGGCCAAGCAGGCAATAAAAAGAATTAACATTATCTATCACATTATACACCTACATGAGAAATTCAATTGGCCCAAATTTATCACATCGAAGCTTACCACTAATATAAGGCAGCTCAAAAAAATTTCAATGTCAATTTATGGTTTTGTTGTTATGCTTCACACAATGGAACTCCCTGCTAGGCAAAATAAATGTTACTATGGACTTTTGGCCTGCTACTACTCTTATAGGCATCACATGGATAAAGATAGGGTAATATTATGAGTAATTAGGGTTGTTTAACACATGGTGGCTTTAGGCTCTAGCTTTGATCAGGTCACACCTTTGAATTCTATAAGATGTTATGCAATATTTAGGGTAGAATGCATCAATAACTAAGTTGTATAATGTTATTCAAATCAAGGTACATGAGAACAACCTGCACAATAAAAGAAAATAGGACAAGAGGCATAGAATGTGGAGCATCCCATAAGGATGCAACCCAATTAGGTGCACTAGAAGAGACTTCAATATCAAAGTCTCATTCCTCTATCCAATGGTTTTGGGATGTCCCTACCACATCATCTCATCTCACCATTTTCTTGCCTTGGTTGGCTTAATTTATGCCAGCCCTTGACACATTCACTACACTTACTCCCACTTCCATGGAGACATCTTTGGATGTTTTACAACTGCCATTATCTAAAAAAATTAAAGGATCAGTTGTATTAAAATAATTCATTATGTAAAAATATTTAGACTTGGAACATAAATGTTTTTAGTTATGTAAGGAGAAAGTGTAAGCAAAAAATAAAATGGCTAAGGTTAGGAAACTCACAATGCTACTTGTCCTACTCTAGTTAAACAAGTCCTTAGTGATCACATAATGTCTGAGGATAAAAAACTCTACTACGTTGTTGAATCTGTTGACAAAGGTTTGGGTGAGTGAAAAAAATATACGCACACTATGTACCCAAGGGCACTCTATCTATGTTGAAATGGAATCCTTATGCAAACTAGTGGAGGAATATGTATAGGTCCTAGATACTATTGTCCATCAGGCTAAGTAGATATCCCAAGGAATGCTTTATTAAAGATAATACTTTGACAAATCCTTGACCACTACAAAACTAGAGTTCACAACCATGGATGATATTTTTCAATGTGCCCTCAACACACCCCTCTTCCATTTGATAGCTATGAAGAAGGATATGGCCTTTGATGGCCATGTGATATATTCTCATCTAAATAAAGTTTTCCTTATTTAATTTAGGATTTTCTTAGAGGCTATTCATGACATCATTGGTCTAGTTTATCTTAAATCTACTTATTAAACCAAGGTAAATTTTTTAATGGCTTCCTTATTCATTGGAAAAAAAATTCTCACCTTGAATGATAAGGTTAGTGGTTTGTGCAATAGAAAAAAGGGTGGTTGAACCATCGGTTTGGGTCAGACTAGCCACTAATGTGGAGTGTTTTTAGGGGTCTACATTATAATCTATTATTTTATGGTAGTGAGAGTGTGGGGCTTATTCCCCTTGCCAATTTTTGGGAGATAAAGGAACATATAATAATAATGTTGACCTTTGTGATGAATCTTCATTCAGTACTCTACCATCCATCATCTGCAGGGGGTTTCATCTCAATCTTAGATGTGGAGGTTTGTCAATCTGCCATGGCATCCCTAGACATGGTATTGCCCTCCAAAGGTTGAGTTGTGTGTTCTCAATGGCACAACTACTTGTGAGATTATTTGGTCTGATGGCATTGGATATTCCTCCCCTAATTGGTGTGAACTCTTATTTTATGGTTGGTGGATCAATCATAGTGAATAAGGTAGTTTTTAGGGCCATGTATAGATACATGGAGGATGTTTTTCATTCCCTAGGTTTAAGTGGTTGCATGGTCTTCAATAATTCTTGGGTTAGTCAAGGTGGATGTGGTGGAATATTTTTTAAAGGATGCATGGCTATTGGGTTGGTAGTGGATTTTATATCTATGGAGGTTGACAGTGTTATGTCTGCGATGGACGTAATGACTCTGTGCAGGGATGGATGGACTAAAAATGATATTCTAGTGGTGCATTTGGTGGTTAACAATAGTGACAATCAGGTTTAATTTCTTATTGTATCATCCTCCCTTGATGTTTGGTCAATGATGATGATAATAATTTATCCCTTTTTAGCATTTGGCTTTTTCTTTGGCCAGTTATTTCTTTATTGTTGGTCTTGTCTCTCTTTGAACTTGTATATCCCAATTTATTTTGGTAAAATTTGGGCCTTATTTGGCTCCTTATAATTGTTGGTTATGGTGTTAATAAATTGGGTGAGGTGCCCCTTTAACCCTCATAACTGATCAAAAAAAATTACAAACGCTAATTTTTATTTGGGAAAATTTACGTATGCTTTGTTATTTTCTGAAACTTGTTTAAAACCCACATTAACAAAAGAAAAAAAAATCTACATTTTCCTCTAACTTAAAGTTAAAATTAAGTTTGAATTTCAAACTAGTGTTCCCTTTTAAATGGAATAGTTTCATGTCAATCAACTGAGTTATGCAGTATGCCAAAACTTGGCAGATATAAACCTTGGGGAGATTTTTTAATCTCCTTTCAAGAGAAGCTGAATTATTCACCATCCTACCTAAGCTAATGTGCTAAATGACCCATCAAAAATAATCATAATATTTGTCATTTTCATTTTAATAATCATCTTTAGAGGATCTAGCATTCACATTCTTACCATCATTGCCATTCACATAAGAAGCACTGATCTCTACTTTATAACATGCATCTAAATCTCCACAAACACATAGTTTTTATTAGGGTTTTCTCATGTTCAACAAAGTAATAAATAAGTTATTGTGAAAATCTAAGTCCAAATATATATTTCTATAAATTATTTTGTGTGAGGCTAACATTCTTTCCTTTTCTTATTAGTTTTCTCATATCAAATTTTGGTTTACCATAATTGTGAGGGCATATACAAAGGGAATCGACATAAAAAAAATCATATCATATGTATATTCATTTGGTCCAACTAGAATAAAAATTATTTATCCTAACATCTATCAATGTTATCCTCACTATCATATCATATGTATATTCATTAGGTCTGACTAGAATAAAAATTATTTATCCGAACCTCTCATCAATGTTATAACAAAAAAAATCATATAATATGTATATTCATTTGGTCTAACTAGAAAAAAACTTATTTATCCTAACCTCTCATCAATGTTATAACATGCATCTAAATCTCCACAAACACATAGTTTTTGTTAGGGTTTTCTCATGTTCAACAAAGGAATAAACAAGTTATTGTGAAAATATAAGACCAAATACATATTGTTATAAATTATTTTGAGTGAGGCTAACACTTTTTCCTTTTATTATTAGTTTTATCATATCAAATTTTGGCTTACCATAATCATGGGGGCTTATACAAAGGGAATCAACACAAAAAAAAATCATATCATATGTATATTCATTTGGTCCAACTGAAATAAAACTAATTTATCCTAACCTCTCATCAATGTTATCCTCACTATCATAATCATCATAATCACTATCTTCTATATAATTTTGAAAAAATATAAAATTTATAGAATAATTTGCAATATGTTGAACAAAACACTCTAAAGGTGAACCATTCACAAGCACAATAGGGTTTAACATGTTTTTTATAAATTGAAATGACCGAGATCTTGGAATAAGTATAATAAGAGATAGGGATATGAGAATTAGGATGATTCAATAAAGGAAAAACCTATAAAAATTAAATCTATCACAGTTTGGAACAAGATCTAATCCTAGAGGGTGTAAATAATCACAAGTTTTCCAAATGTTTTTATAGAAAACTAGTTCTACATCAAATCATGGTTGGTACATTTAACCATACACAATGCAAATAAGCCCAATCATTTTTAAAATAGTAAAATTAGACATATTTGCACAAATCATTTTTCTTGTTGTAAATAATTGATAAGAGGGGGTTCGAGAGGAATATTTGATTTTGTGTAAACATGGAGACAATCATCAAAAATAAGTAGTGTAGAGTAGGTCTAGATGACAAGGCAAATAAAACTTGTAAAAATAAGAGCAAATAAAGATGAGTCCAAAGAATTGTTTGAACACTTCTGAAGAGTATTGATATTTTTTAAACTATGAGACTAAAACCTTAAAAATATATACATGTGTTAGAATTAATTTGATGGTCATGTTATTCAAATTTAGGGCTCTAATACCTCACTCGATTTTTTAATATTATGCATGGATCCCTAAGAAATAGATTATTTTCTTGTAAACCTAACATGGTAACCACATCTAAAACACCTGAAAAAAATTAGGGACATATTTTGGGGCCTATGATCTCCTTAATTGATTATTAATAGGCCCCTAAAATACCTGTACACTTTTGAAAACAACATACCAAGTATAATGCATGTTCAATCAAGCAATCTAATGAATGCAGATCCTATCCTAGCTATGACTTTTCCTGCTATAATGAATGCATGGTAGTGAAAGAAATGATTCAAATCTTCTTGAATTATACTATAAATTCTTGAATTAATTACTTTGGCATGTTAATAATTGATCTCTAAATGATTTTTTTCATTGTGTTATGTGTATTAATGAACTTGTGTATTTATCCATTTATTGAATCCTGATTATGACCATAATTGGCATGCAAACTGATGCATAAATGGTTGGAAATGTCAAAAAATAAATAAAATTTGATGTGTGAGACACAAAATAAGGGTCAAAATGGCCTCTCCATGTGTTTCTATGTGTGTGTGTAAAACCCTTTGTTTAAGTAAGGGATTCATGTCAATGAAGCTTAGTGTGAAATATCCAACTAGTTTATGATTCAAGGAAAAATATATGGTACCAAGAATGTTTTGACCTTGTAAAATCTCAAAAATTATAAATGAGAATGCTTACTTGATTGATATGCTTGAAGATTTAGATATTAGTCTTATTTTTAATGTGTTTGACCTTTATCCATGAGTAAAAAGGTTGATTTATAACCTAAAGGCTTGAAGATCAAAGAATGGACAAAAAAAAATTGTAAGAGAAAGAGAAAACAAATTCAAAGAGTTATAAGTATCAAAATAGCTACTACAATATCATATGCATACAATATATTTTTGGTTAAATAGGTGGGCCTATTAAATTCATGGATTACTAAAGTTGAATTAATGAAATATATCAAATCATGATTTTATACTAAATCTTAACTAAGAGGTTGAGAATTATTTGGGCCCTAACCAACTAACATTAATTAGTCAACAATAATTTTATTATACAATTTTATCAAGTTTACACGTTCTTATTCATGAATAGGGTATTTAGATGTCACACTTGTAATCTAGTTAACATAGTTAAAGCTAGGAAATATAAAATAATTAAAAATTAGAATATAATTAACATAGTTAAGGATTAGTTGTATTACAAGAATCCATTGTGCAAAAATCCTCAGACTTGGAACATAAATTTTTTTAGCTATGCAAGGAGAAAGCATAAGCAAAAAATAAAAAAGATAAGGTTAGGCAACTCAAAATGCTACTTTTCTTGCTCTAGTTACACAAGTCCTTGGTGATTAGGTAATGTTTGAGGATAAACAACTCCACTACGTTGTTGAATCAACTGACAAAGGATTGGGTGACTAAATAAAAACTACTCACATTGTATACCTAAGGGCATGATATCTATGTTTAAATAGAATCATTATGAAAACTACTAGAGGAATATGTATAGGTACTAAATACTATTGTGCATCAGGCTAAGTAGATATCCCAAGGAATGATTTATTAGAGTTAGTATATTGACAAATCCTTGACTACTACAAAACTAGAGTTCACAACCATGGATGAGATTTTTCAATGTGCCCTCAATACATCCCTCCTCCATTTGATATATATGAATAAAGAGATGGCCTTTGGGTACCACGTGACATATTCCCATCTAAATAAAGTTTTTCATTATTTAGTTTGGGGTTTTTTTAGAGGCTATTCACGACATCATTGCTCTGGTTTATCTTGAATCTCCCTATCAAACCAATGTAAATTCTGAAATGGCTTCCTTATTCATTTGAAAGGGTGGTTAAACTATAGGTTTGGGTTAGACTAGCCCCTAATGTGGAGTCCTTTTAGGGGTCTACACTGTAATCAATTATTTTATGGTAATGAAAGTGTGGGGCTTATTCCCCTTACCAATTTTTGGGAGATCGAGGAATATTTTATGATAATTATGACCTTTATAGTGAAGCTTCATTTAGTACTCTATCATCCATCACCTGTAGGGGGTTTCATCTCAATCTTATATGTGGAGGTCTTTCAATCTCTCATGGCATACCTAGACATGGTATTGACCCTTCAAAGGTTGAGTTGTGTGTTCTCAATGGCACAACTACTTGTGAGACTATCTGGTTTGATGGCATTGGATTTTCCTCCCCTAATTGGTGTGAAATCTTATTTTATGGTTGGTGGATCAATCACAGAGAAGAAGGTAGTTTTTAGGGCCATGTGTGGAGGCATGGAGGATGTTTATCATTCCTCAGGTTTACGTGGTTGCATGGTCTTCAATAATTATTGGGTTAGTTAAGGTGGATGTGGTGGAATATTTGGTCATGATCGAATGGATATTGGGTTGGTAGTGGCTTCTATAGCTATTAGGGTTGGCAATGTTATGTCTATGGTGGACCTGATGACTCTGTGTAGGGATGGATGGACTAACAATGATAGTCTAGTGGTGCCTTTGGTGGTTGACAATAGTGACAATTAGTTTTAATTTTTTAGTGGCCTAACCCCCCTTGGTGTGTGGTTGATGATGATGGTAATAGTTTAGTCATTTTTAGCATTTGGCTTTTGTTTTGGCTAGTTGTTTCTTTATTGTTGCTCTTGTCTCTCTTTTAACTTGTCTAGCCCAATTTATTTTAGTAATGTTTGGTCCTCTTGGGCCTTATTTGGCTCCTTATAAATTTTGGTTTTTGGTGTTAATAAAATGGGTGAGGGACCCCTTTAACCCTCTTAACCAATAAAAAAAAATTGCAAATGCTAATTTTTATTTGGGAAAATGTACATACGTTTTGTTATTTTATTAAACATGTTTAAAACCCACATTTTCCTCTCACTCAAAGTTAAAATTAAGTTTAAATTTCAAACTATTGTGCCCTTTTTAATGGAATAGTTTCACACCAAACAATTAAGTTACCTAGTATGCCAAAGCTTGGTAGATATAAACCTTGGAGAGATTTTTTAATCTCCTTTCAAGAGAAGCTAAATGGTTCACCATCCCACCTAAGCCGATGTGGAAAAATATAAACCCAATATATCATTATCATTATTTCAATGGGAAAATGACACAATAGAAGTGTGAGCAAAATAAAAAATGTTTGATAGCGCTAAATACTAATGACTATTTCAAACAATTTAGGCTTATACCAATTACAATGGAGTGGATAAAATTTTATCCAAAAATAAATTTTCTATATTTTAAATAAATTGGACTATTTCAAACCACTTGGACACAAATAATTTTGAATATATTGGAATATTTTGAATAATTTTGGACTTATACTCACTAAAGTGGAGTGGAAAATTTTTCTACAAAAATAATTTTTCTATATTTCAAATAAATTGGACTATTTCAAACCATTTGGGCTTAGATCATTTTGAATAAATTCGACTATTTTGAACAATTTAGACTTATACCCACTAAAGTGGAGGGGAGAAAATTTTATTCAAAAATAATTTTTCTATATTCCAAATAAATTGGATAGTTTCAAACCATTTGGGCATAGATCATTTTGAACAAATTGGACTATTTCGAATAATTTAGACTTTTATCCGTTAAAGTGGAGTGGAGAATATTTTATCCAAAAAAAAATTTTATATATTCCAAATAAATTAAATTATTTCAAACCATTTGGGCATAATCATTTCAAATAAATTAGACCATTTTGAAGACTTATACCCACTAAAGTGGAGTGGAGAATATTTTCTTCAGAAATAGTTTTTTCCATATTTTAAATAAATTGGACTATTTCAAACCATTTGGTCAAAAATCATTTCAAATAAAATGGATTATTTTGAATTATTTGGGCTTATACACATTTTATTAGATTAGAAAAAATTCTCTAAGAATAATTTGTCTATATTCCAAATAAATTAGACTATTTCAAACCATTTGAGCACAAATCATTTCAAATAATTTGGACTTATACCTATTTATGTTGAGTAAAGAGAATTTTATCCATGAATAAGTTATATTTTAAATTATTTGGACTCTTCAAGGTCTTTGAGGTGTTCCTCAGGGACATTAGGCACCTTACCAAGATACGTGGCATAATTTTGGGTCTTTAAGTTGATTGATACTTTGACATAGATTTCATTACAAGGACACATGGCACCACTTAACTAGAATTCTTCCCATGCCTCAATGAGATAGTCCCATACACTTGAAGTCTTAAATTCTACTAATAAGTGGACTAATGAATGAATTATTTAATCAACTAGTTTCATCTTTGTCCCTCACCACTAGACTTAGCCTCGACCCTGAGCACTCAAAAAAATGGTACCTTGAAGGTATCATAAGGCCCTTAAAGTTTTCTAAAATATGAGGAAGAGGAAGAACACTCTTGCACATGAATTTGATGCATTTAAAAATGAGTAAAATCACTTATGCATAGTTAGTTAGTGTATTTAAAGAGATTGGCAGGAGTAAATCTGATACCAAAAGCTATAAAATGAAGGGGATGAACAATGCCAAAACATTAAAAATTTCAACGAACAAGAGTATTCTACTATATAATCTTGATATACTCTCATATATATAAACTAAGACCCAAATTTTGGAAGAATAAAACAATCAAATAGCATAGATTATAGGTATAGTCATGGCTAGGAGCTAGTTTTAGATCCCACTCATAGATGCGCAGAAGGAATAAATGGGGATTAGGCTAGGTCTTCGATAAACTAAATACAATGACCTATATCCCTTTGACTTTATGGAAATGGTTGAATCTAATATCTTTACCCTAGTATTACAATTAGGTACACAAGTAGGAGCTCTTAAACTATAACATCTACTTTAGGGTTCTGATGCAAAGCAAATAATCAAGTTACCTACATTCAACAAATTGGATGAGGCCATGCTAACCTTGTTGAGTAGATACAACTAGTGAGCTATTTATTTTTCCCAAGGTATCATGGTCTAGATCAATGTACAAACCATGGTGAGAGCCATAGGCCTCCCAAATCATGTAAAATCCTTATTTCCATACAAGTCCACCATACTACCAATTCATTTAATTGTTTGGGAGAAGTTTCCCACTAGGGTAGGTGGAGAAACCCTAATTAACTCCATTTAGGATGTTGTAGTGCATATTCTCATAAAGTGTATAACAAAGAGGTTCTTCTAAATAATGAATTAGGCCAAGCAGGTAACAAAAGGAGTAATTAATAATATCTATCACATTATATATCTAAATGAGAACTTTAATTGGCCCAAGTTTTTCACATCCAAGATTACCACTAATATCAACAAGGTAATTTTAGGTAGCTCAAAAAAATTTCAATATCAATTTATGATTTTGTTGTTATGATTCACACAATGGAAGTCCCTGCTAGGCAAATTAAATGTTACTATGGACTTTTTCCCCGTTACTACCCTTGTAGGCATCACATGGACAAAGATAGGGTAATATTATGAGAAATTGGGGTTTTTGACACATGGTAGCTTTAGGCTCTATCTTTGATTAGGTCACAGCTTTAAATTCCATAAGAGATTCTGTAATATTTGGGGTAACACCCATCAATAAGTAAGTTATATAATGGTATTCAAATCAAGGTATGTGAGAATAAACTACACAACAAAAGTAAACAGAACAAGAGGCATAGAATGTGCAGCATCCCATAAGGATGCTGCACATTCAGGTACACTAGAGGAAACTTCACTATTAAATTATCATTCCTCTATCCAATAGTTGTGGGATGTCCCTACCACATCATCTCATCACACCATTTTCTTGCTTTTGTTGGCTCAATTTATGCCAACTCTTGACACATTTACCACACTTACTCCCACTTCCATGGAGACATATTTAGATGTTTCATAGCTTCCATTATCTAATAAAATTGAAGGATCAATTATATTATAATAATCCATTATGAAAAAATCTTCATACTCAAAACATAAATTTTTTCATTGTGTAAGGAGAAAGTAGAAGTAGAGAATAAAATAGCTAAGGTTAGGAAACTCATAATACTACTTATCCTTCTCTATTTACATTAGTCCTTGGTGATCAAGTAATGTTTGAGAATAAACAACTCAAATACATTATTGAATCAGCTGACAAAGGATTGGGTGAGTACACTGAAACTGCTCATACTGTGTACCCAAGGGAATGCTATCTATGTTGAAATGGAATCTTCTTGTGAACTATTATAGGAATATGTATAAGTCTTGGATACTATTGTGCATCAAGCTAAGTAGATATCCCAAGGAATGCTTTATTAGAGTTAGTATGTTGACAAATCCTTAACTACTGCAAAACTAAAGTTCACAACCACGAATGAGATTTTTCAATGTGCCCTTAGCACACCCCTCCTCCATTTGATAGATATGAATATGGAGATGGAATTTGAGGGCCATGTGACATATTCCCATCTAAATAAATTTTTCCTTGTTTATTTTGGGTTATTTTAGAGGCTATTCATGACATCATTGGTTTGGTTTGTCTTGAATCTACCTATCGAACCAAGGCAAATTCTGAAATGCCTTCTTTATTCATTGGAAAAAAAAATCTTACCTTGAATGATAAGGTTAGTGGGTTTTCCAATAGTAGAAGGGTGGTTAAACTATAGGTTTGGGTTAGACTAGCCACTAATGTGGAGGGTTTTCAGTGGTCTACATTGTAATCTATTATTTTATGGTAATGAGAGTGTGGGGCTTGTTCCCCTTTCCAATTTTTGGCAGATAGAGGAGAATTTTATGATAATTTTAACCTTTTTAGTGAAGATTCATTCATTACTCTACCATCCATCACCTACAGGGGGTTTCATCTCAGTCTTGGATGTGGAGGTTTGGCAATCTCCCATGGCATCCCTAAACATGGTATTGGCCCTTCAAATGTCAAGTTATGTGTTCTCAATAGCATAACTAATTTTGAGATTATTTGGTTTGATTATGTTTGATTTTACTCCACTAGTTGGCATGAAATATTATTTTATGGTTGGTGGATCAGTCACAGAGAAGAAGGTAGTTTTTAGGGCCATGTGTGGATGCATGGAGGATGTTTGTGATTCCCTATGTTTAGGTGGTTGTATGGTCTTCAATTATTCTTGGGGTAGTCAAGGTGGAAGTAGTGGAATATTTGGTCATGGTCACATGGCTATTAGGTTGGTAACGGATTCTATAGCTATGGAAGTTGATGGTGTTATATTTATGGTGGACCTAGTGACTCTGTGTAGGGATGGATGAACTAACAGTGATAGTCTAGTGGTACCTTTGGTGGTTGACAATAGTGACAATCAGGTTTAATTTCTTAGTGGCTTAGCCCCACTTGGTGTTTGGTTGATGATGAAGGTAATAGTTTAGTCCTTTTTAGCATTTGGCTTTTGCTTTGGCCATTTGTTTCTTTATTGTTAGTCTTGTCTCTCTTTGAATTTGTCTATCCCAATTTATGTTTATAACATTTGCTCCTCTTGGGCCTTATTAGCTGCTTATAATCATTAGTTTGGGGTGTTAATAAAATGGGTGAGGGACCCCTTTAACCCTCTTAACCGATCAAAAAAAATTACAAACACTAGATTTTATTTGGTAAAATGTACTTATGCTTTGTTATTTTTTTGAAACATGTTTAAAACCCACATTAACAAAATAACAAAACCCACATTTTCCTCTCACACAAAGTTAAAATTAATTTTAAATTTCAAACTAGTGTGCCCCTTTAAATAGAATAGTTTCACATCAACCAATTAGATTTCCTAGTATGCCAAAATTTGGAAGATATAAATCTTGCAGACATTTTTGAATCTCCTTTCAATAGAATCTAAATGGTTCACCATCCCACCTAAGCTGATGTGCTAAATGACCCATCAAAAATAATCAAAATCTTTGTCATTTTCATTTTAAGAATCATCTTGAGAGGCTCAAGCATTCACATTCTTACCATCATTGCCATTCACATAAGAAACATTGATCTCTACTTTATAACATGCATCTAAATCTCCATAAACACATGGTTTTTGTTAGGGTTTTTTCATGTTCAATAAAGGAATAAACAAGCTATTGTGAAAATCTAAGTCCAAATATATATTGTTATAAATTCTTTTGTGTGAGGATAACACTTTTTCCTTTTCTTATTAGTTTTCTCATATCAAATTTTGGCTTACTATAATTGTGAGGGCTTATACAAAGGGAACCAACACACACACAAAAAACATATCATATGTATATTCATTTGGTCTAATTAGAATAAAAATTATTTATTTGAACCTCTCATCAATGTTATCCTCTCACTATCATAATCATCATAATCACTATCTTCTATATAATTATGAAAAAATATAAAATTTATAGAAGAATTTTCAATATCTTGAAAAAACAATATAAAGGTGAACCATTTACCATCACAATAGGGTTTAACATGTTTTTTACAAATTAAAATAACCTAGGGCTTAGAATAAGTATAATAAGAGATAGGTCTATGAGATTTAGGATGATTCAATAGAGGAAAAACCTGTAAAAATTAAATATATCATAGTTTGGAATAATATCAAATCCTAGAGGGGTGTAAAAAAGCATAAGTTTGCCAAATGTTTTTATAGGAAACTAGTTCTACATCAAAGCATGGTAAATTTAACCATACACATTGCAAATAAGCCCAATCATATTTAAAATAGTAAGATTAGACATATTTACACAATCATTTTTTTTGTTGTAAATAATTGACAAGAGGGGGTTTGAGAGGAATATTTGATTTTGTGTAAATATGGAGACAATCGTCAAAAATAAGTAGTGAAAATCAGGTCTAGATGACAAGGCAATCAAACTTATAAAAACAAGAGTGAATAAAGATGAGTACTAAGAACTGTTCAAACACTTCTGAAAGAGTAATAACATTTTTGAAACTATGAGACCAGAACCATAAAAATATAGACATGCATTAAAATTAATTTGATGATCATATTATTCAACTTTAGGGATCTAATACCTCACTCAAGGTTATAATACTATGCATGGATCCCTAGGAAATAGATTTCTTTCTTATAAACCTAGCATGGCAACCACATCTAAAACACCATAAATAATAATGAAAGAAGGGAAGGAAGGAAGGAGTGAGGGGAATAGAGGAAAAAATCCCATAAATAAGCTGACTTAGAAAACATTTTGAGCAATAAGAGAATACAACCACAAACCATTAACTGGCAAATACCAAAAGAACAATGAAACAAATCTACACTAACCTATGAACATGTCAACTATAGAAACACCATGGAGTGACCACTAAAATTAAAAATAAGGAAGCCTCATTTTAGAGAATATTAAAACTACACAAGCAAGAAGAGGGGAAAGTCTCAATGTCCTACTTTGGTTGAGAAGAGGTGTTACCAAATAACCTTATAAATAAAAAAATAGGAAAATGAAAAAAATAAAAGTGGGGCTAGAACTAAAGATCCACATGATCAATCCATAAACCTAATCAGAATGAAACCCAACAGAGAGATGGGCATCTATCCACTACAATAAAACATTTCTCCAAATGTGTATAACCAAGAAAAATGAAGAAAACAACCCATAAAGGAGTCTAACATCTTGGCTAAAGGAATGTAAAGCTTTCATATAAATAAAGAGGCACCTTCATGCATCGAATGAAACTCCAAACGCATACCTGCATGAGCAAAAATTATGAAAGAATAAAATGTCTAATTACTCATTTTAGTGAATCATATATGAAATTAGGACCTATAGATCTCCATGAATCTAATTAAAACTATACAATGTTATATGAATCTCATTTGGGCCCCATTGAATCCCTTATTAAACTAAAATAAATCACTATGATATAGGAATCATTTGGCCCCATTTAAGTATGTGATTAAATAGATTGGATAAATATAGTACATAATTGGATCCAAGTAAGCCTTGTCTAACTGGGGATCGATTGGCACCAATTACATAACATCTTAGAATATTTGAGTAACTACTCATTTCAGTGAATCATATATGAAATTAGGACCTATAGATCTTGATGAATCTAATTACAACTATATAATGTGATATGGATCTCATTTGGCCCCCATTGATTCCATTATTGAACTAAAATAAATCACTATGATAGGGGGATCATTTTTCCCCATTTAATTATGTGGATAAAATTTATTGGATCAATATAGTACATAATTTGGGCTAAACAAGCCTTGCATAACTAAGACATAATCAATCATTTTATTGGCTCAACATCATACCCAACTTATGAAAATTAAGCATTTTATTACATTATAAGGTTTAAATTCATTATATAGGGTATGTTTGCTCCTAATCACATATCAAGACTGAGAACATTAATCAATTATTTTAACATGGTACACAATTTGGGCCAATCGAGCCCTAGTCAACATTAGAATGTTGAAATTCAATGCATATGGCACATTGGCACTAATTAAGTGTTGAATTGATCCATCTAATCAAATTTTTTTATAGATAGACTCAATTGGGACCAAGTGAGGAAGCCCTAAATAACATTTCATTTTTGTAATTTTATTTTCTAGACTCACTTGGGAGTATAAAGATCCACAAAGTAATTGCAACCATAAAATGTGATTTAGTATCACTTGACCCTGATTGAGTTTGTGATCGAACCAATCAACCTATTTTTTAATCATAAGATTAATTGGAATGTATCAAGTGATTTTTTTTATCACAGACTGAACTAAATAAAATTGATCCCCAAATCACATTTTATTTTCATAATTAGGTTCATGGGGCTTGATTGGCCCAATCAAGCCTCCTGAACTGAATTATGAAAACAAAATCTATTTTGGCTCTCTTTATATCCCCTAATTTAGTGTGTTTTTTAATAAATCAAACTATTTATTCAATCATGGACAAAATTGAGGTGCATTGAGTGATTATTTCAATCAAAGACTCAATCGAGTGATTGGTTCCACCATAGACTCAATTGGGGCCAAGTCATCCACATATCACATTCTATAGTTACAAATAGGTTCATGGATCTTGATTGGGCCTATCGAGCCTCATGAACCTCATTATGATAAATCACAACACATAATCAAAATTAGATTTAGGGGGATCATTTATCCCCAATTTTCATCCCTGATTGACCCAATCGAGTAATAACTAGTTCAATCAGTGATGTAATAGGGGCCAACATAACTCAAACTCATATTATATACACACAATTTAGTTTAAGGGATTCATTTCACCATAAATTATCCCAATGATCAAAAAAATCAAGTGATTAATTCAATTAGAAATAAATTTGGGGCCAACTGAGCACCAAAATCACACCAAGTAGTTATAATTGGGTTTATTGGGCTCAATTAGCCCCAAACTACATCCACAATTGAACTAAATGATTAATTTGTTTAATTAGTGATGAAATTAAAGAAAATTAAGCACCAAATCATATCATATAGTCATATTTACACTCACAATGGTTAATTGACACCAATTATAATTAGGTTCATGATGGTTCACATCGTGTTATATAGTTGAAATTAGATTTGTATGGCATTATTAGCCAAAATTATGTCCTTAATTGAACTCATGGATTAATTACTTCAATTATAGACATAATTGGGTCTGATTGAGCACCATATCATATTATATAGTCTCAATTACATTCAAATGGCTTGATATTAAAAATATATATCCCTAATTGAACGTATCAATTAATTAGTTTAATTAGAGACTTTATTGGTTGATAATTTATCCCTTTATCACATTATATAGTTGAAATCTGTAGACAAACCATGATTGAGTCCATGACATTAGATCACATTACTCATGGGTGAGTGCAAACTAACGATATGATGAAAAGGGGCCTTTGAAAGTTTAGAATAATAAGCATACCTAAACTTGAATTGATGATTTGAGGGTCTTCCAAAAATCATTTCCACACAGTGTAAACATATAAAGTAGTAGCATTTTGAATGAAGTTTATGTGAATGTAATTTTTTCCAATTAAATAAAAAAATTAGATGAATATTTCCAATTTTAATGTGTCACAATATATAGTTTTTATAGTGATATAAAAAATGACCACATGTCTACCGAGACTTTAAAAAATTAAATGAATGGTTTTTTTTTTTTAATGTAGGTATGTGGAGGACACAAATGCAAATGTTTGTACATTTTTCCACTTATTTTAATAAATAGTTGTAGTTTTATTAATACCTTGAAACTGGTCTAACATATCAAACACTTAAGTAAGCTCAAGAATCATCTACCACATGAATAGTACTTATTCTTAAAGTTTAACAAACATCACATTTGTTTTTGAACTTCTAAGTAAAGAGTCAAATTATAGTCATGTATGGGGTGTTATCATGTTTAGAATGTGAATGGTAGTATGCAATTTATGCAACATGTGGGCATTTCATGTGAAGGATTGCATAAAGAATTTTATGCTCAAGATGATAGTAAAAAGGTGGAATATGTATTTTTATAGCATTTTGGTGGTTGTTCCATGGCATAGAACTTGGGGAAAATGCCTTGTTAAGTAAGTGATTCATGTTGACAAATCTTAGTGTAGAATATCCACGTAATTTATGGGTCAAGTGACAAGTTATGGTACACTTGATTATAGCCATTGAATTGTATTGAAGGCAATCATGTGCAGAGCAGATCGAAATTAAATACTATACTATTTTGATGGCTAATTTTAATAGTCTTTCTTGTCAAAGAAGAAAGTCTTCCTCTAAAGACATCAGGGATCATTATGAGAGTAGGATGCTTTTGAGGTTAGTGTCTTGGTAATCCCAAAAAGATAAAATATTATGAAGTTTACAACATAGTAGAGATGAGGAAACGAGGATTCATTTTTGTTGGAGTTTTGTCATATTTAGAGTCTCCAAGGTAGGTCTTTCTTATGTATTTGTGTTTTATTTTATCACTTACATTTTTTTGACACCTTGAAACTAGTCTAACACATCAAACACTTAAGTAATCTCAAGAGTCATCTAACACGTGAAAATTACTTGATCTTAAAGTTTAACAAAATTCACATTCGCTTTGAACTTCTATGTAAAGACATCAAATTGTAGTCATGTATGTAGTATTAACATGTTTAAAATGTGAATGATAATATGCAATTTACGTAACATGTGGGAATTTCATGTGAAAGGATGCATAAAGAATTGTATGCTCAAGATGACAATAAAAAAGCTGGAATATGTCTTGTTATAACATTTTGGTGGTTGTTCCATGACATTTATTGTAATATATAATATCCTGAATTGTTCGGATAGTAATAAAGAAAAATGTCAGCATTAGAGAAAAAAGTCAATATTTTTTTTATTAGATTAAGAATAACATATTACGGCAACCAACCAATTCACCAGTACATATCATATTTCAAATTTGAGCATGTGAGAGTGGAACAAATTTACGGCAACCAACAAATTTCACCAGTATAGGAAGGAATCAATAAAACCATCCCATCGATGGGATTGAGGGAAGGGCCAACGAAAAGCGGTTTTCCCCAGCCAAAATCTAATTCGTAGATAGGAAAGTTCACCCAGCTGGACACCAGCAAGTTAGAGCCACAGGTATGAGTTGAAGTGAAGGGTTCTTTTTTACAGAACTTTGATAGATTCAACTCTATAAAATCTATGGAGGAACGTATGTAGTGGTCATCCACATGTGCTATGGCCTTGTGGATGAAACTCGCCAGTGGTTGATCTGCAACCTGTTTAGCTGTCATTGTGCAAGTAGCGCCTGAGACGGCATTGCCAAAGTATTCTGCAGGCAAAGGGGGATGAAGTCTATTTCGTCCATTCACAGAAATAAAAGCGGTTGTCATGGCTTCTTCATCTAGTCCTCGAGCTACAGAAATGCATTTCCAGAGATGTGCAAGCAGACTTTCAAATGTGGTGTAGGTAAGGAGCGTTCCGTCCCTGGTGGCGGAGGCCTTTTGCTTGACCTGCTTCAACACATTCACACTGAAATGAAATGTTTTTGAGAGAAGAGCTTCAGATCCTTCACCTTGTGGTAAATAAAAGGGAGCTTGAAACTCGGTATGAGGAAAGATGGTTCGGAGCGGAGTCCTGGCTGCCAAAAGGGAGCGGTCACGAACAGGAAGGGAGTCAACCTTAAGACCTCTTACTGTTTGGCTCCACGCAGTCATGAAGGCGGTCGTTCCAAATCCGTCTGTAACATGGTGATGAAAGGCTATGCCTATTACCAATCCCCCACAATGAAACTTCGTAAACTGTAGTAATAATAAAAGATATAGAGTTAAAAAAGGAAAAGCGTGAAAATAACAGATCGGGCAAATAAATAAACTGTCTACTTATTTAAATAAGTTTGACTTCATGCAACAAAAATTTATATAAGCCGCATTGCATCCTTGAAAGCATTGTTACCTGCACAAGCAGAAGTTCGGAGACCCCTTGGGTGGGAGGAAGGAATTGTGAGATAAAGTGGGCAGAATCAGGAGCACAAAAACTAGGCAGGGCATGCGCCAAGTCCCCATCTGCGGTTGCCTCTATATAAACCACGCCCTCGTTGGTAAGACAAATAGCAGGCCGACCAGTAGCGTCGTTGCCAAGTCTGCCCGCCCATTCTCTAAAATGTACAAGCACTTTGCCCAGCCCTTCTTCCAACATGTTTAATGCCAATGGCAGTGGGACTGTGGGAGTTTCGAAAACATAAATTCGCTTCATGTGCGAATTGGGCGTGTATAAGTCTATGTTACTCAGAACACAAGTATTATTATCATCTTCCACCACATTTACATTTGCAGGCTTCACAATTCTACGACTCTCTTCTGTTATCTTCATGGTTATTTGGACAATGAAGAAAAGTTCAGTTGCAACACAAGCTTCCTTTCAGTTCTGCATCTAAGCTAGATTTTTAAACCCATATTTATGTATACCTGCTGCCACTGCCGTGTTGCAAATCTTGAAAATTGGTAAGTTTGAAACGCAATGAAATTTGACAGCTTGTAAGCAGATGATGATGATGATGATAATGATGATGATGATGATGAAGAAGAAGAATTAATGATGAAAATTGGTAAGTTTGACCCGACTGATGCAACGTCCCACAGGTTTGATAAACGTTTGCAATCTCTTTGGAAAAGAAAAAGAAAAAGAGGAACAAAACCTAACCTCTCTTGGGATGACAAATTAGCAGCCAAGCACGGCGGGCGGTATAAGTTCACGTGTTCATTTAAAACCCTAACCTAACCTCTCCTCTCTCACTAAAAACATATGGCTGCTGACTCTTCATTTTAGACCCCTTTTTCATCCTTCATTGCAGTTTTTATTGACAAACAATAAAATTAAATTGCAATGTAGAGTTAACTCCTTTTTTAATGCAGAAAATATACTGTTATATTATTAATTATAGTATTATATTTTATTAATATTATATAAAATAAAAATACATAATAATATTATATAAAAAAATAATTGTAGACCATAAATGTATTATATTACAATAATATAATTTTAATAGATTATATAAGGGTTGGGAGTTCTTCATTAGATTCATTAATTAAAAAAAAACAGTTTACAAAAAAAGGGATGAATCCAAAGAAACAAGAACTACAAAAAGAAAACCTAACCACCTCAAAGAACAACAATAACAACAAAAAAAATAAATAAATAAATAAAAAATAAAAAATTACAATTTAATGTTATCCATAGAGCATGTAAATGGTATAAGAATCACTCTCTTATTACTTCTTTTGTTGGTCATATGTTTTCGAAAGAGTCTCTCCACACCTAATTTCACCACCTGTAGGAGCCCTCGGGCATCCATGCCACTAGGGTTCAAAACCTTAATAAAGGATTTTTTGTTTTAATTCAAAGAGTCATCTAAAGTCCAAGGTCATATAGCCAAATCAAGTTGTTTGTTTCTCATAAATATTCTTTCAATTTTATTCCACTAGACCCCAAAATTTAGAGTCACTAATCAAGTCTCCTTTAAGGTGTTGGTATGGATTGGGCATCCAAGCCCTGCCAATTCCACCGTGATTGTTCCTTAACTAAATTATCACACCCATCGAGATCGATTAATATTCCATGAACCAAAAAAGTTCTACTCCTCACACCCTTAACTACGGATTTGCATCGAGGTGGATCTATCAAAGGAGTTGAAGGAGTTCATAGAAATCCATGTCAATGAATCTCATTGGGCACAAAAAAAAATTTATTTCATCCTACCTAATACTTGTTTCCAATGTTAAGATCCTAATCATCGCATCAAATATTATCCCCTTATGGGGCACTTGAAACCCTCCTTGGCCCATATGCAAACTGAGAAGACCAAGGTGGTGGATACAAGTGATGGTTGGACTATGGTTACCTCAAAAAAGGCATAGTTAGTACCAAAACCCTCCCCTCTTGTAGCATCTTCTCTAGTAAACAAATTATATTAGAAGATTCCCACCTCTCCTCCCCCTCCTATCCAATTCCCACATGCCTGATAAAGCAAAATTTCTCATAGTTCTCATGTTCCAAATGATTCTACCGCCACTGTGATATCCTCAACAAGTGGCTCCTTCTCTCAGTTGTTGTGCATCCCACCCTCAGGTGGTGGTGATTCTCCTTGGGAAGAACATGGGGATAAACAACATTCCATTGTGCTTGGAGAATTTTCTCTTCTAAACTAGCACAATAGTTTTTCAGTTTTAGATAATTTAGAGGATGGATAGGGGTAGCTTCAAATGAATGACATTTCCCAATGAATATTTTATCTTGAAATTATCAATGTCTCATAGAGTCCTCCTGTAAATTTTGTGTGCATACAACCACTAAATAGATTGGTTTTATAGAATTTATCTATCTTTAAGAAGTGAAAATTTTGGGTTTATTCTATAGACCACTTTGAAGTGTATTAGACTAGATTCCACCCAATTATCCACTCTACATGAAGAGGGATGTGGCAACTCCAACATTTTGGTGTCACCATAATTTCCCCATTAATTATTTCCATGGGGGAGGACCCACCACATTATGTGCTCTCACTACTTTTAGATATTGGTGTCCATTCATTAGGCATTCTCAATATTTTCACCCATAATGATTGTCCTAATAGATCTTTATTTTGGTGATGTTTGGCTGTCTACTTACCCCTTGCCATGTGACTCATATACAGGGATTTTAATATGGTTAAAAATCCCAACAAAAAAATTGGTGCCCTGCCCATAAGTTGGTACATGGGAGAATGTGAAGCATGGTTCTATTTCAAGAATATGTGGGGTCTTGGCGACCCTCTCCTTTAGAGGCACTCATTCAATAACATGCCTTGGTTTAAGTGTTCTAAATTTTGTATCGATGTCAATTACATTGTCAAAAGGCTTGACCATTATATGTTTTTAGAAAAATATTTTTTATTTATCCAAAATTAATGTCTATCATAACTCTGTCCATTTTGAATTCATTCTCTTAGATCATGCTCCCATCTCTTATAAAGTGGAATGGGTCATAGGCAGCTCAAAGTGCCATGTAATCATTTTATTCTAAACACCTCTCTTTTAATCCACATTGGCACCATTATTTAGTTGTATGGGTTTAGAACCTCTCACCCTATCCTCTTTATGTTACAAGGTAGATTGATTGGTGAAACTTGTCTATTCTACACACCACCACCCTTATCTGCCACTATCAGAAACAAATTGCTCATGTCAAAAAATGAAGAGAAGAAGTCATGATCAAGGAATTTTAGAGAGATTCCTCCATAATTCAGTGCAATCCTTTTGAAAATAAATTGTAGAGTCTCATTGCCTCACTCAAACACCACATTAAGGTTGCAAATGTCCATGCTACTAGAGGAGCATAAATGCATTCTCAATTGAATTGCCTTAAAGTCAAAGATAAGGCTTCCAAATATTATTGTAAATCCCTCTAGGTTAAATAGATCTAAGACCAAATAAAGTCCATCAAGTCAGCTCAAACCAATTTTTTTATTTTATTCCACTGGACTCGAGATTTTAAGGATAGTAACCAGGCCTCCCTTAAGGTACTAGTATGCATTGAGCATCTAAGCCTTACCAATTCCACTACAGTTGTTTATTAATGAAATTTTCACACCCAACTAGTGAGTATTATTCCATGAACCATAAAATTTCTACTCTTCATGCCCTCAACTATGGATTTGCATCGAGGTGTATCTATTAAAGGAGTTGAAAGAGTTCATAGAAATCTAAGTTGTCAAATCTCATTGGGCATAGAAACTTGTTTATTTTAGCCTACCCAATACTTTTTTATGATGTTAGGATCATGATCATCACATCAAAAAATTTCCCCTTATGGGGAGCTTGAAACCCTTTTCAGCCCCTATGAAAATTGAAAAACCCAAGGTGGCGGATATAAGTGATGGTTAGATGATGGTTACCACAAAAAAGGCATAATCAATGCCAAAACCCTCCCCTCATGTAACTTTTTATCTATTAAACAAACTATCTTAGAAGGGTCCCACCTCTCCTTCCCCTTTTATATAGTCCCCACAATCCCAACAAAGCAACATTTCTCATACTTCTCATGTTACAAAGGATTATACCACCATTTGGATATCCTAAACAAGTGGTTCCTTATCTAGGTTATTGTTTATCCCACCCATAGGTGGTGGTGATTCTCCTCAATAAGAACATGGGGATAAACATCACTCCATTATGCTTAGATAATTTTATCTTCCAAACTACCATAATAGTTTTTCAATTTTAGATCATTTTTAAGATGTACAAGGGGAACTCTGAATGAATGACATTTCTCCCAATGAATATTCTATCTTGGAATGTTTGATGTCTCATAGAGTCTTCCTATAAATGTTGTGTCTATCCAGCCTTTCATTATATTGATTCCTTAGATTTTGTCTATCTGCAAGAAGTGACAATTGGGTTTCTTCTACAGACCACTTTGAAGTGTATTCAACTAGATGCCATATAATTATCCACTCTACATAAAGAGGGATGTGGAAATGATAACATTTTAGTGTCATCAAAATTTTCCCCATTAATTATTTAGACTATTTTGCACAAAGATGATGGTCAGAAAGAAGTTGCAGTGTGAGCTCCAGATGTTGGAGATGCTTAGACCATGTTTTACTATAGATGAGGATATCATCAAAGAAGACCAAAATGAATTTCAACAAGTAGGGATATAATATTTTATTCATCAATGCCTGAAATGTTGAAGGAGCATTAGTAAATCCAAATGGTATGACCAAAAACTCATAGTATCCATCATGCATATGAAAAATTATCCTAGGAATATCATCCTCATGAAGCTGGATTTGGTGATATCTACAACGAAGATCTAACTTAGAGAAAAAATGAGTTCCATGAAGCTCATCAAGAATCTTATCAATAATAGGGATCAGGAACTTATCCTTAATTATGATGTGATTAAGTACATGGAAATCAATGTAGAGGCACCATGACCCATCTTTTTTCTAGATAAGGAGAATTAGGGAAGAATATGGGCTGATACTATGGGGAATAATTCCTTACTTTAGTAAGTCTCTAATGAGCATCTCGATCTTGATATTTTACTAAAATGGTTAGTGGTAAGGCCTGATGTTGGGAGGAATACTACCTGAAAAGAGTTGAATATAGTGGTCCTCTAGTCCTGAAGGTGGAAATCCTACTAATTTGGCAAAGACATATGCATACCTCTATAGAGTGATTTTTAGACCAGAGGGAGTAGTGGACAATGTTGATGGTTACATTTAAATGGAATGGAGCTAGGTAATGATGTCATGTGAATTCATCTTAATAATATTTTCCATGTGATTTGAACTTATGATGTTGAGAGATCCCATTTGTAAGCCTTTCAATGTGTGTTTTTGCCTATTGTTTGAAAACTACATCCAAAGTTCATCAAAATCTCATAAGATGGGTCCAAGTGTGCATAACCACTAGGCTCCCAAAACAACATCACATCCACCTAAGGGTAATTAAAACATGTTAGAGTGAAAGTTATAATATTTAATAGAGATACGCATATTGTGACACTTCTTTTTTCAAGGTAATGTGCCCCCATTAGAAATCATGACTTCAAAGTTGGAGCAAGGATGGATAAAACAATCAGCCTATTTGGCGATTTGAGGGTCAATGAAGTTATGAGTGCTACCCAAATCAATGAGTATTATGAGAGGGAGATTATTGAAGTAACCCCTAACCCATATGGTTTATGGGGTGGTGACTCCTACTAAGGCATGGAGAGAGATCTTTGGTTGGTCTTCTTGAGAAGTAGGTTCCACAATCAGTTGAGCTTCTTCTGGATCATCTATTGTATCCTAAAAATCTTCCCAATCTTTAGTTTTAGGTGGTGAGTCCACATCTAGTAGGTAGATTTTTTACTTGACACATCGAAATCCTCAAGTGAATTTATCATCATAGTTATAACATAGTCATTTTTCTCTATGGGTTTGCATCTCTAATTTAGTCAAACACTTGATAGGAGTGGTTTTGGGGGTTGGTATTGTTTGAGATCATTGTGAATCTATATTTTTAAATGGATCAAAATTGGATTTGAATCACTATTGAGTTACGATCTTGTCCTCTTCTAAATTACCCAACCCTAAGGCGTCTATCATCATGTTGGGCTGGAACATTTTGACCTCAGATCAAATCACATCCTCCAGTCCATTGACAAAGCAACTCCAAAAGAATTCATCAGATAATCTCTCTGTGTGATTAGCCAATTTTTCAAATTTTGTTTAATATTCTCTCATAATTCAGGTTTGGTGAAGTTTAGTGAGTGTTATAGTGAAGTTATCAAAAGTACTAGGGCCAAACTATTACAAAATAAGGGTTCAAAAATCAATCTATATGGGTTCATCATGAGCCTTGGTATACTAATGATACCATTGAAGGGATTCAAGTTCCAAGTGAAAGGATGTAAGTGGGACCTTATTGGAATCAAAAGTATTATACAGACTAAAATATTATTCTAACTAATAAATCCATCCATTTAGATTTGCACCATTGAATCGAGTAAAATTAAGCTTCGACCCATGATAATTATTAGAAGAAGAAAACCTAATGTCTGAATAGTATTCTAGATATCATCTATTGTTCATGGGGGTATGTTGAAGACTGAGGCTGAGAATTTTTTCATCAAGATATTTGATGTGGGTCTTGAGGGAAACAATTTTATCCTCCATGTTTTTTTCTCCTGTTCAAGTTAATGCCATGACCTGAATAACAATTTTTGTTTCAATGGATAGGAAAACTAAAGTTAAGACATGGTTAGTAAGGAAAGTTTTTAATTTAGGAAAAAATGAAATGGGTAAAGGGGATTTTAATAATTATTTTACATAGTGGGAGTATGATTGATGAAGGCAATGGAAATTTCAGGAGTGAAAATGAAAAATTTGGAAAAATTTGTCAAAGAGGGACAAAGGAGTAGAAAGAAATGATGAACATTGTGGAAAATTTTTGAGGCAAATGGACAAAAATAAAAGTTATGGCAAAACCCAAAAAAAATAAAAATGGAGATTTGCTAGAATTAGGAGTGGAATTTGGATATGGGACCTCAAGGAAAAAATGTAGGGAATGGAATTTCAAGTGTCCAAATAAAGTTTGAGGATCAATGGGGCTATAGATGGAGAGATATTGCAAGAAAATGAAAAACATTTTACTCTTTTTTTTAATTTCTATTTTCTATTTTTTATCTATCGATAATTCCTCTAAGAGTTTACTGATACTCTATGGATGGTTTAAAAATTCTTGTTTCTATCAAATATCTACCTTCAAGTCCTCTGATAGTCTGTGAATACTCTATTGATTGATTTTTTTGAGTCTATTGGAAATGTTCTAAAACTAATAGAAATGGGCCCCAAGTTTCAATGGTTACCTAAGGGTTTTAAAATATCACTCTAGCCACCAATGTCATCTAAGCAAGTACCGCTTTCTAAAAAATATCTAGCCACTAATTTACCTCTAAGCGATAGCTCTTGGTTTTCCTCATGAATGGGAACTACTCAATCGAGAAGGGGTCATTGCCCATTTCACTGGCAGGTCCTATCAATGGGCTAACTACTTTTGGGTTCTTGTGGTACTCTTCACAATGACTTATAGGGATTTCACCCAATCACTTCCCACAATTATGCAATCAATTTTTTACCCTGATCTGAAATAGATTATAGAAAATTAATTAATTGAGTTATGCAGCATAATAGAGTTAATATTTTATAAAAAATTATTGATATGAAGTATGTAATAGATCAGAGTTAAGACTTTATGAATGAAATAAAATTGGCCCTATAAAGTGCTCTAATACCAAATGAGATGATCCTCTTGCAACAAATTAGTAAAAATATACAAAAATAATAGATCTATATAATAAGCAAAAGCACTTAAAGGATTATATTAATCACATGACACTTCGAGGGGGCAACCTCCTTTGAGAAAACTCATTACAATAAATTCATGTATGCCTTCATTGGACTCAACACTTACTTATATATGAATTCTAATCTAAGTAACTACTACTTCCCATGAATGTGGGGTAAAATAAAATGCCCATGGGATGACTTACAAAGCATATGCATCCATATCAACTACTATACTAACAAAGTAAAGAGAAGAGATATCACAAGTTCATAGCATTGAATGAGTCTATTCTATACACTACCACACTTATCTTCCACTATTATAAGCAAATTGATTGTGTTAGAAAATGAGGAGAGGAATTTGTGCTCAAGGAATTCATGAGAGTTTCATTGCCACACTCAAACACCACACTAAGGTAGAAGATGACCATGATACTATAGGAGCATAAACACATTCTCTACTGAATTAGCTTAAATTCAAAGATAAAGATTCCAAAGACTATTATAAATCCTTTAGGGATAAATAGGCCTAAAACCAAATAAAGGCCATCAGGTTAGCTCAAACCAGGCTCACCTCTCTTTGAGCCAAGCACAGTGGATGGTATTTCAGTTTAGAACATAAGTTCATGTGTTCATTTAAATCCCTAACCTAACCTCTCCTCTCTCTCACTAAAAACATATGGCTGTTGACTCTTCATTTTAGACCATGTCTTATCAATGAATGATAAAACCTATAAAACTATAAAATAATATTACATATGCCAAATGAAGAATATTTGCATGTTTTATTGTTATGTATTTCATAATTAAATCTACAATATTATTAATTATAATATTATATTGTATTACGATCAAGGGGCTAAACTAGCCCCAAACTTTATCAACATATTCATGTGTTTTATTGTTACATATTTCATAATTAAATTGAAACTCTAAAATATTATTAATTACAATATTATATTTTATTAGGATCATGGGGCTAAATTAGCCCCAAACTTCATCAACAATTGAAACAATTGAATAATTTTACTATTTAGTGATGAAATTGAAGAAAATTGAGTTCCAAACCATAATATATAGTTGTAATTAGGTTCATGATGGTCAATTAACCCCAAATTATAATTAGGTCCATAGTGGTTCATATCACATTATATAGTTGCAGTTAGATTTACATGGTTATATGTTACAAAATTACTTGCTTGATTGAATTAATTGATTAATTAGTTCAATTATGGACTTAATTGAGGAAGTGAGCCCTAGATCACATTATATAGTTGCAATTACATTCACATGCCTTGATTGACAAAATTGTATCCCCAATTGATTGAATTGCATAATTGGTTCAATTGGAGACTCACTTGGGGATAATGTAGCCCTAGATCATGTTATGTAGTTACAATATACAAAAAACCTAGACCTAATTATTGAGTCCATGAAATTAGATCACATTAACTTCAAGGGTGATTGCAAGCATGTATCTATAAATGAAGTAGTATCATTATGAATGAAGTTTATGAGAATATATATCTTTTTCAATTAAATGAAAAAAATAGATTAATATGATTAATTTTAATGTATCACTACTTGTAGCTTTTATATATTTATAAAAAGTGACAACATATTTGCCAAGCCTTTTTTAAAATAAATGAATGATTTTTCTCATAAATGATCGTAAGTATGTGGAAAAATCAATTGAAAATGTTTCCATAATTTAATAAATACTTTTAGTTTTATCAACTGTTTAACTAAGAACTTTAAAATAATGAAACGTCATTCTTTTGTTGAGTCAAATTTGTAAAAATAATAATAATAATAATAATAATAATAATAATAATAATAATAATAATAATAATAATAATAATAATAATAATAATAATAATAATAATAATAATAATAATAATAATAATAATAATAATTCAATTATATATTTGAGGTTGTAGCCATTGAAGTGTTGCAAAGGCAATCATGGGCAGAGTAAATCTAAGTTAAAGACTATGTAGTTCTTATGGCTGATTTTACTAATCTTTCTTGTTAAAGAAGCAAGTCACCTTCTAAAGTCTACAAAGATCATTATGAGATTATGATTATTTTGAGGTTAGTGTCTTGGTAATCCCCTGAATGCAAAATCTTTTCAACTATAAAACATAGTGGAGATGAGGAAAAATGGCTTCATTGTTATTGGAGATTTTTCATATTGAGTATTTATAAGGTTTGTGTAGTGAATCTCTCCTTCATATTGTGTTTTATTTCATTACATTCATGTTTTAACTACCTTTCAACTATTTTTCAAACACTTAAGAGAGCTCAAGAATCATCTATCACATGATTAGTACTTGTTGTTAAGTTTAAACAACTTCACTTTTATTTTACACTTCTATGTAAACACATTAAATTGCAGTCATGTATGGAGTACAATGGCATGTTTATAATGTGATAGGTAGTATGAGATTTATGTGACATGTAGGTATTTCATGAAAATATGCTAAATATGTCTGTAAAAAGTCTAGAATATGTCTTATTATAATATTTTGATCGTTATTCTATGGCATATAACTTGAGTAACATCCCTTGTTAAGTAAGGTATTCATGTCGATGAAGCTTAGTATGAAATATCTAACTAGATTATGATTCAAGGAAAAATATATGGTACCTAGAATGTTTTGACCTTGTAAAATCTCAAAAAATATAAATAAGAATACTTACTTGATTGATATGCTTGAAGATTTGGATATCAGTCTCATTTTTAATGTGGTTGACCTTTATCCACATGTGTAAAAAGGTTGAATTATGACCTAAAGGCTTGAAGATCAAAGAATGGACTAAAAATTTCCTATGAAAAAGAGAAAACAAATTCAAAGAGTTATAGGTATCAAAATATCTACCACAATATCCTATGCATACAATATGTATTTGGTTAAATGGGTGGGCCTATTAAATTCATGGATTACTAAAGTTGAATTAATGAAATATATCAAAACATGATTTTATAATAACTCTTAAATAAGAGCTTGAGAATTATTTGGGCCCTAACCAACTAACATTAACTATTCAACAATAATTTTATTATACAATTCTATTAGTTTTACATGTTCCTATTCATGAATAGGGGATTTAGATGTCACACTTGTAATCTAGTTAACATAGTTAATTCTAGGAATTATAAAATAAATAAAAATTAATTGGTATAATTCATATTATACTTTTGGTAGGACTGAATGGTTTTTTAATTTATAATTTGTGTGAAAATAATAAAATGAGTTTTCGAGAAGGAGCTAGAAAAAAGGAGAAAAATACAAGACTAAAAGTTTCTCGTTTTGGGTGGTGATTGTAATTACAAGTTGTCTTATTTTATGAAATCTCTAGAAATTTTATAATTTCTTTCTATATATAATTTATTATCAATATTTCTCTTGACTCAATTCACTATAATGAATGTGATCCTCTACCCTAAGTTTTGAAGTTGATGCTTTAATAAGTTGTCGTGTATGTTGCATAGAGTAGATTTTACAGATTGTTTACAAGTTTGTCCTATCATTTGGAAGAATATTGTCAAATTATTTCTTCCTAGTAATTTACTCTAATAATTCCATTCATAGATTTTATAAGTAATTTTTCCTCATGGTGAGTGCAATTGTTTTTGTTTTTGTTTTTTTGTTGTAGCTAATACAGTTTGGTGGGAAATTATGTAAAGCTAAACTTGTAATAATCTCATAATAATTTTATAGGAGAGATTTTGTTGAATAATCATTACCTCTCTTTATATAATGTGTTGAATGATATTATATAGAAGGTGGTGGGACCAGACTAATTAACATGTAGGAAGGAATGTGAATGGATATAGATGTTCATACATTGATTATAAGTGTAAACAATCTAATGGATATATAGATGGGTTTTTTCATTGAGAATAATATTTTATTATTAATTCATAATGGGCTTGATATGATCTAGTTTTGTGTCTCGCATAACCAATTTAACTTATTTGTTGTAAAAGACTCTCAATTAGGACATATTAAGTCACATTACAATAATTTTGTTACAATTATATTTAGTGGGCTCAAAATGGTCCAATTATTTTAATATTTTTTTTATTAAGGTTAAAGGGGTAGATTTTTTGATCTAGGGTTCCCAAACCCTAAGAGTGAAATAAACAACCAAGCCCTGGACAACCAGATATTGCAATCAGTAAGGTAACAGAACAAAATAAGGGCTAGAAAAAATAGCCACATAAAAACTAAAAAATAATGAGAAAAGGCCACAAATTCCAAGATGCTCAATAATAACATCTATATTTTAACCAAATAAAATGATAACTAAGTCAATTTAAAATCTCCCATAAGATTTTCTTTGTTAGATCTAAGAGACATAGTCATGGGTTTCAAACCCTGTTTACCTTATCCTTTATTTCTAGTGCTTACAGTTTTTCATTCCCTTTCCTCCTCAAGATCCTTCAATATGGGAATGGTGATTTCTATGGATTGTACTTTATTTTATAAATGTACTAAGGTAATGGACTGAGCTGATGAATCTGGTCTATTAACATTATTCATATCCATCCTCTCTTGTAACACAACTACATCCTCCTCCTTATCACTTGCCTCAACCTCCTTATTTTGGATTGGCTCCACTTCTTCCAAATGTGTTTTAAATATTAAATATGGTTCCTCACTATCATTTTCATTATCATTCGTAGCTAGAACTGTAGAATGTTTGATTTCTAATTTCTTCCACCATGAGAAAGTTTTTCTGAACTTAAAACTTAGACAATCATTGACAAGATGTCCTATTTTGAAACATCTTCAGCATCTAAATGGGATTCATTCAAAATCCAATCATTAAATCTAACTTTTTTCCCTACCCTTAGCTCTAACTATGAAAGTAGATCCTTGGAAAACTCAACATAAACCAGAATACAAGCATATGTAGAATACCCCTATCATCAATCAATTTATCAGATGTCTAATATTTTCCTATGGTATTTCCAATGGTCTTAAACACCAAATCATTCTAAAGTTTGTAAGGAAGATTTGGGGATCTAATCCAAATTGGTTTGAAAGGGAAAGATTTAGTTTGGGCATTAAAATTTGGGTACCAAGGTTTCACCAAAAGATTATAGTTATCCCACTTCTAAATAGAATCTTTGAAAAGAGCCTCTTTATCTTCTACAGAATTAAAAATCAAAATAAAAAACCCTCTAGAATAGGGGTAAATATTTATTTTACCTTTAACCAGAGGTTGTCATTGAGTATAAATCCATTCATGCAGTACCGATAATGTCGGCCAATACCTTTTGAATTTATAGATCAGACCTTGGGAAGAAAGCAATTTTTCCCTCTCAAAAATAACTTCAACCTCTTGGTCATTAAACAAGATAGTAGGAGTATCTTTCACTGGCCTCAAAGGAGAGCTTGATTTATGTCCTCCTACAACTTCTACAAATGATCTACCTCTTAATGAATGCTTTGCCTCTCTTAATGGATTCACAAACTCCCTTACATTAGAAGTTAATTTAGATAATAAACCCTTAAACTTAGCTACCGTCATAGGTATTTGATCACCAACTTTATGGAAAATAGATCTGGAAGGAGGTGGTCTACCTTTCATGTCCCTTCCCCTTTGCTCTGCATGTAAAGATCTATCTTGTATAAAAATTTTGAAATTAGGGCACTCTATTTTAATGGCCAGTAGACCATTATCCCTATTTGTTATAGCCTATTCCATTGTAACTAATGATTGAATACTTCTTGCTATAGCCTATTCCATTGTAACCAGTGACTAAATACTTGTATGGCATGCATGTTTTATTACTACGTATTTCATAATTAAATTTCAACTCTACAATATTATTAATTATAATATTTTATTTTATTTTATTTATGATCATGGGGCTAAATTAGCCTCAAAATTAATCAATTGAGTAATTTTACTATTTGGTGATGAAATTGAGTCCCAAACTATAATGTATAGTTGTAATTAGGTTCACGATGGTTTTATTAACCCCAAATTATAATTAAGTCCATAGTGGTTCATATCATGTTATATAGTTACAGTTAGATTTACATGGTTATATTTTACAAAATTACTTTCTTGATTGAACTAATTAATTAATTGATTCAATTATGAACTTAATTGAGGAAGTGAGCCTTAGATCACATTATAGAGTTGAAGTTACATTCATAGGGCTTGATTGGCAAAATTGTATCCCCAATTGATTGAATTACATAATTGTTTCAATTGGAGACTCGCTTGGAGATAATTTATCCCTAGATCACGTTAAGTAGTTGAGTCCATTACATTAGATCATGTTAACTTTAAGGGTGATTGCAAGCATATATCTATAAATGAAGTAGTAGCATTAGGAATGAAGTTTATGAGAATATATATATATATATATATATATATATATATATATTTCAATTAAATGAAACAATTAGATGAATATGGTTAATTTTAATGTATCACTACTTGCAGCTTTTATATATATTAAAAAAAAAAGTGACAACATATTTTCCAAGCCTTTTTAAAAATAAATGAATGATTTTTTTCATAAATAATCGTAAGTATGTGGAAAACTCAATTGCAAATATTTCCATAATTTAATAAATAATTTTATTTTTATTAACTATTTAACTAAGAATTTTAAAACAAGGAAACGTCATTATTTTGTTGAGTTAAATTTGTAAAAAAAAATAACTCTTAAATTATTTATTTGAGGTTGTATCCATTTAAGTGTTGCAAAGGCAAACATGTGCAGAGTAAATCTAAGTTAGAGACTATGTAGTTGTTATGGTTGATTTTACTAATCTTTCTTGTTGAAGAAGCAAGTTATCTACTAAAATATAAAAAGATCATTATGAGAGTATGATTATTTTGAGGTTAGTGTCTTGGTAATCCCATGAATGCAAAATCTTGTCAACTATAGAACATAGTGGAGATGAGGAAAAATGGCTTCATTGATATAGGATATTTATCATATTGAGTATTTTTAAGGTTTGTGTGGTGTATCTCTCCTTCATATTATGTTTTATTTCATTACATTCATTTTTTCAATACCTTTCAAATATTTTTCAAACACATCAAACACTTTGTAAAGAAATTGAAACTTTGATATCTTATTTCATAGCAAAGAAGTGAATTTATACAAGGAATAAATAGTTATTCAACCATATTATACCTAATAACCTAACTCACCTGTGATAACAATGTAATACTTGATTAATTACACCAACATTCCCCACTTTATTACATTGTTTTTACAAATGTACCCCCATAATAGATCAAATTTCACCTTGCCAAGAGACTTGGTGAGAATATGTGTTATTTGTGAATCTATCAGGTAGTACTAGAGTTGAATATGGTGGTTAAAAACTTGTTCTCTAATTTAATGACATTAAACCTCAATGTGTTTGGTTAATTCATGAAAAATTAGATTCTTTACAAGTTTCAACACACCTTGATTATCACAGAATAGAACTGGTGGTTGATCTTCAAGAATCTCCATATCAGACAAAATGTGATGTATCCATATTGCTTCTCACACATCTCCTCATGAAATGTAATACTCTAATTCTATGGATGAGAGAGAAAATACCAACTAATTTTTATTGATCCATAAAATGGGTCTAGATATGAGATGAAAAATGTATCCTAAAGTAGATTTTTTATCATCAGTAGATCCATCATAGTTTGAGTCAGTGTACCCCTATAAGAAGAACTGACTATTCTTCTTGTATTTTAGACCATACTCAAGTATGCCTCAAACATATCTCAGAACATGTTTTGTTGCAACCCAATGACATTTCTTCAGCTCTTACATAAATATGGAAATATAGCTCATAGAAAAACATATATTTGGCCTGGTGTAGGTCAAGTAGATTAGAATCCCAATGAACTATCGATAGAGATTTGCATCTATTTGAGGGGAATCCTGTAAATGAGAGAGTTGTAAAACTTTCTCCATCGGTGTCAAAATAGGTTTATAGTTTGACATTCTATACTTTTTTAGGAGTTTCTTGGCATATTTTATCTGGGAGATAAAGATATGATTCTATTTTTTCCATATCTCCAATCCAAGACAATAATGTAGTATCCCCAAATCAGTCATATCGAAGGATTTATTCAGGTAATTCTTTACTACATCAACAAGATCATCTGAACTACCAGTGATGACAAGATCATCCACATACAAGATAAGAATTACAATATCTATATCAACCTTCTTGATATACAAATTAGAATTATAGGGGATATGAATGAAACCATGCTGCAATAAGTGATCATCTATTATTATGTACCATCACCAAGGTGCTCATTTAAGTCCATAAAGAGACTTAACTAGATGACATAACTTATATGGATATTTGTCATCGATGAAACCTTTTGGTTGGGTCATGTATACTTCTTCTTTAATATCACCATTTAGGAAAGTACTCTTGATTTCCATATGCTAAAGTTTCTATCCATATTGTGCTACCAGTGCACAAATAATTCTAATGGTCTTGATATTCATAGTGGGTGTAAAGGTCTCCTCATAATCAATACCCTCTTACTGAGCATAACCCTTTACAACAAGTCATGCTTTGTGTTTGTCGATAGATCCATCTACCTTGTACTTTTTTTGAAGATCCATTTACAACCAATGGATTTTTTACCTATAGGCAGATCAACAAGTTTCCACATCCATTTCTTGATGAGGGCATCATATTCTACATCCATAGTTTTTTTTCCATTGGGGTTGACTTAAGGCCTCTCAAACCATCTCTACTTTGGTGTTTTCAACCACTAAACTCATGAGTACAAGATTGACTTCATCTCTCACCTATATTCTTATTCAAACTCTTGATGATGTGTCTGGAGGAGAGCTCAGGTGTGAGTCCTTTATTATGGAATCTAGCCATTTATGATGTCATTGTGGTTATTGATTTGATAAAGAAATACCATGTCCATACCTCTCCATACCTCTTCCAGTGTCTTGTCTAGAAAGATCTTTGTTGGTGCTTTATTGAGAAGATATATAGTTATCTATACTACTTCTACCCAAAATTGTGCCATCAACTTTGCAGTGGATAGCATGCAATGAGCCATCTCCATGACTAAGTGATTATGTCATTTTGATATTCCATTCTATTGAGGTGTGTAGGGAGTAGTCAGTTCTACTTGATGTTGTGTTACATTATAAATGTCAAGAACTCTTTTGATGTGAATTCCCCCCTTCAATCTAAGTGAAGGAGTTGAAGTTTCTTCCCAGACTATGTAACAACACGTTGATAAAAGGTCTTGAAATGTGCAAGAGCTTCACTCTTCATTTTGAGAAAGAACACCCAAATCTTATGAGAAAAGTCATCAACAAACAACTAAAAGTACCTGAATCCTTGATGGGATGTTGGCATGGGTCCACTTAGATCAGTATGCACCACATCAAGTCATTCCTTGGCATGTGAGGAACTCAGCTAAAATAGAACCCAATGTTGTTTGCCCATAAGACAACCTGAACATATTGCCAAAGAATGGGAAAGTTGAGAAATTCCACATACTATTGCCTTAGAATTGAGCTAGAAGATGGAACCAACAAATAGATTCCCATATTGGTAGTGCCAAAGTGTAGTGAATTCTGATGTAGAGGTAGCAAGTACAACTTCACTACTTGAAACTACATCTAAAGAAAATAACTTATCCTTCAAGAAGGCTTTAGCAAGAACCTAACCTTTTCAAAAAATGAGACATGATTTGATGCCTTCCTGGACTATAAACTCTATTTTTATCTTGTGATTCAATAATTGATTGATAGATAAGAGATTTGTTATCAAACCAAGGACATAGAGTACCTTTGTAAGAACATAGGATTTTGTCCTGAAAGGAATGGTGACACATCTAATTCCTTTTGCAACATACTCTTTATCATCATAAATTTCAACTTGATCTCCATTTGGATGAGTCATCATTGAATCAAAGAGTTCCTTACATTTAGTCATGTGATTGCTAGCACTAGAGTCTATTATCCAAACTTTTCTCGTTACTATCAAGGTTTGGAAGACTAGTAAAAGATCATCATGGGATTCATATGTTGTTTCTTATACTATGTCATCATTTGATGAATTCTCCTCTTAATTTTGTGCTACTACATGCTCTTTTGTTTCTAATGTTGAGGATGTCTCTTGGATTTATTTGAATCTTCTTTATTGGAAGAGCTCTCATGACTGGATTGGCCTTGAGCCAAGACATTATACGAACAATGATCAGTATCATGTGTGTGGATTTTGAAAATGTAACACCATCACTTCAACTTCTTAGTATTATGTTCTTATTGATGTTTTTATGGCTTCTTTTGAGGTCCTTTCTTGAATTTCGGACCCCATTGCTTGGAGATCAAGTCTTTATCCTCAAATTCTTCATGCATGCACTGTATTGCTTCCTCTTATTGAAGCAAATTAATGAGTTCTTTGAAAGATACTACTTACTTGGTAATGTTGATTATCATAATGAACATGTGAAATGAAGATGGGAGATATCTCAGCATGATCAAAACCAACATCTTGTCCTCAATCTTCTCTCTAAGTGCAAAAAATTCTACCCATAGTTCTTCAACCTCGTGTAAGAACTCTTCAACCTTTTTTCTCGATTTCATACTGAGTGTATGAAGAAGTGATTATAAATGTAGAATTTTGGTCTAGTTATTTGCCTCATATATTGTGGACAAAATGTTCCATGCCTCCTTCGATGTCTATGCATCGTAAACATGTGGTTATACTTCATCATTAATACTAAGAGTTATCGGCATGAGTACTTTCATATCTTACTTATTAAACATATTTTTCTTGTATAATATAGTATGATAGGTTATTGTTCTAGTGATGATGCCCCATAATTTTTAAAATTTAAGAATCATTCACATCTTCATCTTCCATGAAGTAAAATTTGGCCTTTTCAAGTGCTGGGTAACTGACAATAGCAAATTGGGTGTAGACATATTTGTGTGTGTTTTCTTACTTTACTTTTGTAATAAAATTATAATCAAGATAAGATATATTGCTTCAAAGTTTTAAAAAAATTGTATTTTTATTTATTTACAAATAAGTGTACCTTTTTTAAAGGTTTGACACTATTTTCATCAACAATGGTATGTCACAAAAATATGGGCTCAGTATGCTCATGCAGTCAAATGTAGATGCTTGTTGTGGTATTCTTCTTCACATTCATCATCTGCACCATAGCCTTATGTGATATTTTAACTAATATTCTAAGCCTGACACTTCATATCAAATAGGGAATAGCTGAGGAGGCCCTGACTTACTAATTCATCAAGTTGAAGATTGTCGATGTCTTTGAGGGCAGCTTGTAAGGCAAAGTAGAATCCTGTGGGATTCATTCAAACTTCTTGTTTTAAAATTTTAAAAAAAATATATTTGCTTGAACAATATACCTTTCCAATATCTACCATGTTTCACAACACCAGACTTTGTTTTAACTCTCCTTATAAACTATTTGCTCCTATTTTCCTTGGCTTTCACGCTTTACAACTTCTGCTAGCTCACACTATAAAAATTTGTTACATCTCTGGCATCACTACACCTTTAGGCTTGGTGAATTCTCTTCTACACACATCATGGCTCTAACTGGTACATTGAATTGTCTTTCACTTTTAATACATACTTTAATTTTTTGTATATTCTTTGGCATCACCACTTCTAAAGGCACCGATCCTTCCACAACTTATTTTCAATTCACCACTTCCCTTACTATAGTATTATATTCTCCATAATTCATTGTTGCTCTTTCTACCTAGGCTTGCATTCAGGTTGTAGGCTTCATTCTAGAGCTGATACCAGAATTTGAAGAAATTGAAAACTTGATATCTTATTTCATAGCAAAGAAGTAAATTTATACAAGGAATAAATAGTTATTGAACCGTATTATACCTAATCACCTAACTAACCTGCGCTAACAATGTAATACTTGATTAATTATTCCAACACACTTAAGAGAGCTCAAGAATCATCTATCACATGAGTAGTACTTATTGTTAAAATTAAACAACTTTACTTTCATTTTATACTTCTATGTAAACATATTAAATTACAGTCATGTATGGAGTACAATGGCATGTTTATAATGTGATAGGTAGTATGATATTTATGTGACATGTAGGGATTTCGTGAAAAGGGTTAGATAGAAACTTATATGCTCAATATTTCAGTAAAAAGTCTATAATATGTCTTTTTATAATATTTTGATCATTGTTATATGTCATATAAATTGGGTAAAACCCCTTGTTGAGTAAGGGATTCATGTTGATGAAGCTTAGTGTGAAATATCTAACTAGTTTATGTTTCAAGGAAAAATATATGGTACCTAGAATGTTTTGACCTTGTAAAATCTCAAAATTATAAATTCTAATGCTTAATTGATTGATATGCTTGAATATTTAGATATCAGTCTCATTTTTAATGTGGTTGACCTTTATCCACATGAGTAAAAAGGTTGAATTATGACCTAGAGGCTTGAATATCAAAGAATGGACTAAAAATTTTCCTAAGAAAAAGAGAAAATAAATTCAAAGAGTTATAGGTATCAAAATAACTACCACAATATCCTATGCATACAATATGTATTTGGTTAAATAGGTGGGCCTATTAAATTCATGGATTACTAAAGCTCAAATTAATGAAATATAACAAAACATGAATTTATAATAACTCTTAACTAAGAGGTTGAGATTATTTGGGCCCTAACCAACTAACATTAATTAGTCAACAATAATTTTATTATACAATTTTATCAATTTTACATGTTCCTATTCATGAATAGGGGATTTAGATGTCACACCAGTTAACATAGTTAATGCTAGGAATTATAAAATAAATAAAAACTAGTTAGTTCAATTCATATTATAATATTGGTAGGACTAAATGGTTTTTTAATCTATAGTTTGTGTGAAAATAATAAATGAGTTGTTGAGAAGGAGTTAGTAAAAGAAGAATAATACAAAACTAAAATTTTCTCATTTTGGGTGGTGACTGTAATTACAAGTTGTCATATTTTATCCAATCTCTAAAAAAATTATAATTTCTTATTATATATAATTTATTATCAATATTTATTCTCACTCAATTCACTTTAATAAATGTGATCCTCTACCCTGAGTTTTGAAGTTGATTCTTTAATAAGTTGCCCTGAATGTTGCGTAGAGTAGATTTTATGGATTGTTTACAAGTGTTTCCTATCATTTAGAATAAGGTTATCAAACTGTATCTTCCTAGTAATTTACTCTAATAAGGGCATTCGTAGATTTGATAACTAATTTTTGCTCATGGTGAGTGCAATTGGTTTTTTTTTATTTTGTTCTATCTAAGTGCAGTTTAGTGGGAAATTATGTAAAGCTAACCTTGTAATAATATCCTAACAATTTTATAGGAGATATTTTTTTGAAGACTCATTACATCAAGTTCTATAAACCTCTCTTTATAGAATGTGTTGAATGATATTATATAGAAGGTGGTGGGACCAAACTAATTAACATGTAGGAAGGAATGTGAATGGATATAGATGTTCATACAATGATTATAAGTGTAAAAAATCTAATGAATAAATAGATGGGTTTTCTCATTTATAACAACATTTTATTACGAAATAATAGTGGGATTGATATGATCTAATTTTGTGTCTCACATAACCAATTTCAACTTATTTGTTATAAAAGACTCTCAATTAGGACATATTAAGTCACATATTATAATATATTTTTTTAATTATATTTAGTGGGATCGAAATGCTCCAATTATTTTAATATTTATTATCATTTGCATTTAGATTTGTTGTAGTAATCACCGTAACAATGCTATGATAAATCCTTGATCCTCAAATTTTAGTCTTGAATAATTGTCATAAATAATTTAATGGATATATATATAATATTTAAGCAATATAAATAATGTTTCAGATGAAGGTTAAGGAATCAAAGGATGTGATAATAAAATCCTTTTAAACCCAAACCAAAATAATAATAATTAAATGAGTAAATTAAATCAAATTGTAAAATTTTATTATTTTCTCTATTGCAAGTGAGATTTTTTACTTGAAAGAAAAGAGAAATAATGACTAATTTCAAATATGGAAATAATTTATCCTCTATTTTTATCATTTATGATTAAGTCAGATAGAACACTATTGTTATCCTTCTTGGTCTTTCAATACTTGATCTCTTCAATCCATAGACGTAGATGTAGAGTTCCATCAATCACTTTGTTTACTAGTAATCACACCGTATAAGAATTCGTCACCCCATATAAATTCAATTATTTTTTAATCTTTAATCCCTTTATTTACCGATCATCACACCATAGGGGAATTTACCACCCCATATAAATTCAATTATTTTTTAATCTTCAATCATTTTATTTACCATTATCACACCCTAGAAGAATTTGTCACCCTATTCCAATTCAACAATTAATAATTTTTAGTAATGCAAATAAGACACTTCAATTCAAAATTAATAAAATACGTCAAAGTTACCCAATGTTAGGTGCATGAAATTTAACATTCAATTCTCCTTCCAATATCATGACATTTAATATTATATTCTCCCAATGTTAGGTTCATGACATTTAATATTAATTTCTCTTTCAAACATCATGACACATAAAATTTTAATATTAAATTCTCTATCAATAATTCTGATGTTCGAATGGCCATATTTATAGTGTAAAAAACTATGATAGCTTCACTTAAAATTTTTAAAAAATGACTAATGATCATTGGTTCAAGCTTTCAAACTTTTATTTTGGAAAGACTATCAAAAACTATGATAACTTCTCTTCAAATAAAAATAAAATTGACTAAATATCATCACTATCAATTCATGTTGAATCTTTCAAACTCTTAGTTTGGAAAGAAGAAATACTTATAATTATTTTTAAATGGCATAGATAAGGCACATATGGTGAATTTATTAAAAAAACTAAATTATAATAATAAAAATAAAAATAAAATTCTTTCGATAATAAATTTTTAAATATTTTTTTGGTTGGTTGTATATTAATTAAAGAGTTTATTTCTAGATTAAATAAATAAATTATAAAAGCTTAAGGAGTCTTTTTATAAGAATATATATTAGGAGTAAATATGGATTAAATAAATAAATAAATTTTAAAATCTTAAAAAAAAATTTCAATTTTTTTTTAATATTGTTTTATACATCTCCATTTTACTCGTTAGCATGGTTGAGTGTAGGTTGGAATTTCAACATAACCTTGCCTATGACTTAAACAATCATTGACTGCAACCTTTAAATAAATAAATTCTAAAATTTTAAGGAATCTTTCCAAAATATTGAATATTATTTTATGCATTTACATTTTACTCATTATCATGGATGAGTGTAAGCCTTGAATTTCAACTTAACCTTGCCTTTGAATTTAAAATTTGTTGACTGCAACCTCTTTTAAAGAGATAAAAATAGAATTTTTTTAATAAAATTTTAAATGTTATTGATATTTAAATTCTTATTAATATTGAGTTTTTTATATATTCTAAAAAATTAATAATTGAAAAGTATATTAGATATTAACCATCAACTTTTAAATAGGATGACAACATAGTGCTTTGAAATCAGTGAGTTCTTTTCAAATAGGATGGATATTGACCATCAATTTTAAAATAGGATGATGACATATTTATTTGATGTCAAGTAGATCAAGGTAAATTTTCAAGTTAGCAGAACACCTCCAATACCCTGTCAACTCATAACCCATGGTAATTAACCTTGGAAACCATTAGTGACTAATTACATTATTGCATTCATAATGTAAAAAATATTTGGCCTTACTTGTATGTCCTAATTAGGTCAACCAAAGAAGACTATCTTAAGTCATAATTTTATGCTATTAAATAATCCCAAGGTTACTTCGAGTGGGATACACATGTGAAGGCCCACAAAGGAAAGGATAGCATTGATATCCTTAGAATGCCACTATGATAGGTGGGGCATTATATCCCCCTTCCCTTATAAAGCATCATCCTCAATGTAAACAATATATACATGACACTCTTTACAATAGTACATAATTTATTTTCTACTCCTAAAAGGAAAGAGGTATTTTATCATTCTAGTTTTAGAATGGTGCCAAATTCTCCAAATTGGGTCAAAGAAGTTCCTTCAAAAGGAATTATTTTACTAATTAATAGATACATTCATTTCATATTGATACTCATTAGTTTATAGTTTATTTCATTTTAATATTCATTTGAAATAAATTATGTCTTTTAACATGTTCTCAATTCATTTTTTAACTAATTATTTTGAGATCAAATTTTGCTATAGACGTATTTTTAGATAGATGATATGAGTTCAATGACTTATATAAAAAAATTGCTAATTATTTAATAACATTAATGATGAGCATACCAATTATCTAGTGATGTTTTTTGTTTTCTCACCTTTTATCTAATAGGGGAAGATACTATATATGTTTTCAATCAGTTGTCGGTGATAATACAACTGATAAGGGTTATTAGTAACACTAATGTTGAGAAAAATGTTCAGTGTTATTGGGAATTAGGTAATATGTGCCACACAAAGGTACCAAATCATCATTTATATAGGGATTGATGTGGATGAATATAACAATGATGATTCACAAACTACAATATATGTACAAATGATCAGACGAAATGAATATGCTTAGGATGATGCTCATATTCATGTCAAGATATGATTTACATAAGAAACCCCAGTTGATCAATAATAGGATGTATATAGGTCTATTTAGATTAAGGGGAATTGTTGGGTCATTTGATATAACTTATCTTATTAGTTTTTTAGTTTGTCAGAGCATGCATCTTTTGTGTGAGATACCCCCTTAAAATTATTAAATTTATTTATATATAGGAGTTAAACATTATTAATGTTATGTTAAGTAATAAATTAATGTTAGTAATTGATTTACATATGTTATATGAGTCACAGGTGGGTGGGACCATAAGGTAATTAATTGGGTAGTTAAGTTTGGTGATTTAAAACTTACTAAAGCTTGAGGATGATAAAAGAATATAATTTTTAATAAACCTAAATATTTTATGATATTATGTAAAAAATAATCTGAAGAATAAAATCAAGCACCTTTTCCATCCATATTTTATTGCATTTAATTTCCTAACAAACAATAAGTAAACTAATATTTATAAAATATTAAATAGATTATAAAATAAACTTAAAATTAGTATTTACTTCATAAACATGTCTCATTTCATCACAAAAAAATAAAATTATATTTTGGAATGTTTAATGCCACCTTAAGGTTTGCGTAACTATGTGTGTGTAAAACAAAAATTGAAAAGACTCAAGAATTCATAATGTATAACATATGTGCAAATTTATGATTGTATAATAATAATAATAATATTTTCATATAGTTAAATTATGTGTAATTTTACCACTAATATTACATTTATAATAAAAACACAAAGTAACCCTAAAAAATAGCTTGACAAAATGCCTCCTCCTATTTATAATATATCATTATTTTACGTTATAATCTCATTTCAAATGGAGTATCATTATTACCTACTATTACTAAATTTTATATATTTCTTCACCAAAAGTATTGTAAAAGTGTAACCCAACATCATACTATATTTAAAAAAATAAAACAAACAGTGAAGTAATTTTAATTAATTGATAAGTAAAATTTAAGCCATTTAATATAAATACATGTATGCATCTTTAATTACTTACATAAGATTGTTGTCTTATGATTTTATTTTATTTTTACATCAATTAAAAAATGAATAAAATTTAAAATATTTTAATGGGTGAAATGACATAAATATAATTTTTTAAATATACTTTAATTACAACCCATAAATGTTTTTAAAATCTAATTTACACTAATAAATTTTATAATGTCCATAAAATTTTAGTTTGAGATTGAAATTTCTTATCAAAATTCATTATGATAAGCAACATCAAGGAGGCATCTAAATGTCACTGTGTTGGAATTATTTTTATTACTTAAAAATACCAGTATTTATATTAAAAAATAATCCTACAAGGAATATAAGGCTTGGTTGATAGAAAAATATAAACCCAATATATCACTATCCTTATTCCAATGGGGACATGTCACAATAGAAGTGTGAGGAAAAGAAAAAAAATGTTTGGTAGTGTTAAATGCTAAAGACTATTTTAAATAATTTGGACTCGTACCTATTAAAGTGGAGTGGAGAAAATTTTCTCCAAAAATAATTTTTCTATATTCTAAATAAATTTGATTATTTCAAACCATTTGAACATAAATCATTTCAAATAAATTGGACTGTTTTGAATAATTTTGGACTTATACTCACTAAAGTGGAGTGGAGAAATTTTTTTCCAAAAATAAATTTTCTATATTCTAAATAAATTGGACTATTTCAAACCATTTGGGCTTAGATCATTTCGAATAAATTGGACTATTTTGAAAATTTTAGACTTATACCCATTAAAGTGGAGTGGAGAAAACTTTTTCCAAAAATAATTTTTCTATATTCCAAATAAATTAGATAGTTTCAAACTATTTGGGCATAGATCATTTCAAACAAATTTGACTATTTTGAATAATTTGGACTTTTATCCACTGAAATGGAGTGGAGAATATTTTCTCCAAAAATATTGTTTCTATATTCCAAATAAATTAGACTATTTCAAACCATTTTGAATAAATTGGACCATTTTGAATAATTTGGATAGATCATACCAAATAGTTTAGACTTATACCTATTTAATTTGAGTAAAAAGAATTTTCTCTAGGAAAAAATTATATTTAAAATTATTTGGACTCTTTGGGCTCTTTGAGGAGTTCCTCAGGGACACTGGGACACATGGCACACTTCTGGGCCTTCAGGTTGATTGATCCTTTGACATAGCTTTCATTATAGGGACACATGGCACCATATAACTAGCCTTCTACCCATGCCTCAATAAGATATTCCCATAGACTCATGGTCTCGAAGTTTACTAATAACTGGACTAATGCATGAAGTAATTAATCAACTAGTTTCATCTTTGGCCCTCACCACTAGACTTAGCCCCAGCCCTAAGCACTCAAAAAAATGGTACCTTGAAGGTATCACAAGGCCCTTAAAGTTATCTAAAACATGGGGAAGAGGAAGAACACTCTTGCACATGCAGTCAATGTTTTTAAAGATGAGGAAGAGCACTCATGCATAGGCAATCAATGTATTTAAAAAGGTTGGCAAGAGTAACTTGGGTGCCAAAAGCTATAAAATGAAGGGGATAAACAATGCCAAAACATTACAAACTTAAACCAATAATATCATTCTACTATCTTATCTTGATATACTCTCATATAATAGAATTAAGACCCAAACTTTGGTAGAATAAAACAATCAAATATCATAGATTATAGGTATAGTCATGGATAGGAGCTAGTTGTTGATCCCACTCATCGATGCACAGAAGAAATAAATGGGGATTGGGATAGGTCTTTGATAAACTAAATATAATGACCTATATCCCTTTGAATTTATGGAATTGTCCAAAGCTAATCTCTTTTTCCTAGTAGTATAACTAGGTGCATAAGTAAGAGCTCTTAAACTATAACATCTACTTGAATATTCTAATGCAAAGCAAATAATCAAGTTACCTACATCATCTCATCGCACCATTTTCTTTTTTTTTGTTAGCATAATTTACTCCAAATCTTGATATATTCACCAAACTTATTCCCACTTCCATGGAAACATATTTGGATGTTTCACAGTGACCATTATCCAAGAAGGTTGAAGGATCAGTTGTATTACAAGAATGCATTATGAAAAAAGATTTAGACTTAGATCATAAAGTTTTTTAGTTATGCAAAGAGAAATTAGAAGCAAAAACTAAAATGGCTAAGGTTAGGAAACTCACTATGCTACTTGTCCTTCTCTAGTTGTACAATTATTTGGTGATCAGGTAATGTCTGAGGATAAACAACTCCACTATGGTGTTGAATCAACTGACAAAAGATTGGGTAAGTGCACAAAAACTACTCACATTGTGTTCCCAAGGGCATGTTATCCATGTTGAAATGGAATCCTTCTATGAATTAATGGAGGAATATGTATTGGTCCTATATATTGTTTTGCATCAGGCTAAGCAGATATCCCAAGGAATGCTTTATTAGAGGTAATACATTGACAAATCCTTAACTACTGTAAAACTAGAGTTCATAACCATGGAAGAGATTTTTCAATGTGCCCTCAGCACACCCCTCCTCCATTTGATAGCTATGAAGATGTATATGGACTTTGAGGGCCATATGACATACTCCCTTCTAAATAATTTTTTCCTTATTTAGTTTAGGGTTGTTTTAGAGGTTATTCATGACATCATTGGTCTAGTTTATCTTGAATATACCTATCAAACCAAGGTAAATTATGAAATTGATTCCTTAATAATTAAAAAAAAAATACTCACCTTAAATGATAAGGTTAGTGGTTTTTTCAATAATAAAAAGGGTGGTTAAACTATAGATTTGGGTTAGACTAGCCACTAATGTGGAGGGTTTTTAGGGGTTTACACTGTAATCTATTATTTTTATGGTAATGATAGTGTGGGGCTTGTTCCCCTTGACACTTTTTGGGAGATCAAGGAACATTTTATGATAATTTTGACCTTTTTGGTGAAGCTTCATTCAATACTCTACCATTCATCACCTACAGGGAGTTTCATCTCGGTCTTGAATGTGGAGGTCTGTCAGTCTCCCATTGTACCCATAGACATGGTATTAGCCCTTCAAAGGTCAAGTTGTGTGTGTTTTTATATAAAAATTAATTTTTAGATTATTTGGTCTGATGGCATTAGATTTTCCTCCCCTAGTTGGTATGAACTCTAGTTTTATGGTTGGTAGACCAGTCACAGAGAAGAAGGTAGTTTTTAGGGCCATGTGTGGATGCATGGAAGATGTTCATCATTTCCCAGGATTAGGTGGTTTCATGGTCTTCAATTATGATTGTCATATTCAAGGTGGATGTGGTGGAATATTTTGTCATGGCCACATGGCTATTGGGTTGGTAGTGGCTTTTAAAGCTATGGAGGTTAATGGTGTCATGTCTATGGTGGACCTGTTGACTTTATGTAGGGATAGATGGACTAATAGTGATAATCTAGTGGTGCCTTTGGTGGTTGAAAATAGTGATAATTAGGTTTAATTTCTTAGTATCCCAAACCCCCTTAGTTTTTAGTTGATGATGATAGTAACAGTTTAGTCCTTTTTAGCATTTGGCTTTTGCTTTGGCCACTTGTTTCTTTATTATTGGTCTTGTCTCTCTTTGAACTTGTCTAGCCCAATTTATTTTGGTAATGTTTGGTCCTCTTGGGCCTTATTTGGCTCTTTATAATCATTGGTTTTTGGTGTTAATAAAATGGGTGAGAGACCCCTTTAAACCTCTTAACCGAGCAAAAAAAATTGCAAACGCTAATTTTCATTTTACACTTTTATGTAAACCCATTAAATTGAAGTCATGTATGGAGTACAATGGCATGTTTATAATTTGATAAGTAGTATGAGATTTATGTTACATGTAGGGATTTCATGAAAAGAGTTACATAAAAACTTGTATGCTCAATATGTCAATAAAAAGTATATAATATGTCTTCTTATAATATTTTGATCATTGTTCTAGGGCATATAACTTGGGTAAAACCCCTTGTTAAGTAAGGGATTACTGTCGATGAAGCTTAGTGTGAAATATCCAACTAGTTTATGATTGAAGGAAAAATATATGGTACCTAGAATGTTTTGACCTTGTAAAATCTCAAAAAATTTAAATAATAATTCTTACTTGATTGATATTCTTGAAGATTTAGATATTAGTCTCATTTTTAATGTGGTTGACCTTTATCCACATGTGTAAAAATGTTGAATTATGACCTAGAGGCTTGAAGATCAAAGAATGGACTAAAAATTTTCCTAAGGAAAAGAGAAAACAATTTCAAAGAGTTATAGGTATCAAAATAGCTACCACAATATCCTATGCATACAATATGTATTTGGTTAAATGGGTGAGCCTATTAAATTCATGGATTACTAAAGTTGAATTAATGAAATATATAAAAACATGATTTTATAATAACTCTTAACTAATAGCTTGAGAATTATTTGGGCCCTAACCAACTAAAATTAACTAGTCAACAATAATTTTATTATACAATTTTATCAGGTTTATGTGTTCTTATTCATGAATAGGGGATTTAGATTTCACACTCTTAATCTAGTTAACATAGTTAATGCTAGGAATCATAAAATAAATAAAAATTAGTTGGTAAAATTCATATTCAAATTTTTGTATGACTGAATGGTTTTTTAATCTATAGTTTGTGTGAAAATAAGAAAATGAGTTCTCGAGGAGTTAGAAAAAAAGAGAAAAACACAAAACTAAAAGTTTCTCATTTTGGGTGGTGACTGTAATTACAAGTTGTCTTATTTTATGCAATCTCTAGAAATTTTATAATTTCTTAATATATATTATTTACTATCAATATTTCTCTTGGCTCAAATCACTGTAACGAATGTGGCCCTCTACCCTAAGTTTTGAAGTTGATGCTTTAATAAGTTATCATGTATATTTCATAGAGTAGATTTTATAGATTATTTACAAGTTTGTCCTATAATTTGGAAGAAGATTATCAACCTATTTCTTCCTATTAATTTACTCTAATAATGCCATTCATAGATTTGATAACTAATTTCTCCTCATGGTGAGTGTGATTGTTTTTTTTATTTTATTGTAGCTAAGTATAGTTTTGGTGTGAAATTATGTAAAGCTAAACTTGTAATAATATCCTAACAATTTTATAGGAGAGATTTTGTTGAAGAATCATTACAAAAAGTTATATAAACCTCTTTTTATAGAATGTGTTGAATGATATTATATAGAAGGTGGCAGGACCAGGCTAATTAAAATATAGGAAGGAATGTGAATGGCTATAGATGTTCATACATTGATTATAAGTGTAAACAATCTAATGGATATATAGATGGGTTTTTTCATTGAGAAAAAAATTTTATTATGAATTAATAATGGGATTTATATGATCTATTTTTATGTCTCGCATAACCAATTTAACTTATTTTTTATAAAAGACTCTATATTAGGACATATTAAGTCACTTATTACAATAATTTTGTTACAATTATATTTAGTGGGCTCGACATGCTCCAATTATTTTAATATTTTTTTTTTAAGGTTAAAGGGGTGGATTTTTTTGAGCTAGGGTTCCCAAACCCTAAGAGTGAAACAAACAACCAAGACCTAGACAGCTAGATATTGCAATCAGTAAGGCAACAGAACAAAATAGGGGCTAGTAAAAATAGCCACATAAAGACTAAAAAATAATGAAAAAAGGCCAAAAATTCAAATAATCTCAACAAGAAAATCTACCTTTTAACCAAAACAAAACAAGAACTAAGTAAATTGAAAATCTCCCAAAAGATTTTCTTTGTTAGATCTAAACGACATAGTCATGGGTTTCAAACCCTGTGTACCTTATCCTTTATTTATAGTGCTTGTTGTTTTTCATTCCCCTTCCTCCTCAGGATCTTATAATATGGGAATGGTGATTTATATATATTGTACTTGATTCTATAAATGTACTAAGGCAATGGATTGAACTGATGAATTTGGTCTATTAACATTATTCCTATCCATCCTATCTTGTAACACAACCGCATCCTCCTCCTTATCACTTGCCTTAACCTCCTTATTTTAGATTTGCTCCACTTATTCCAAATGGGTTTTAAATATTAAATATGGTTCCTCACTATCATTTTCATTATCATTCATAGCTATAACTATAGAATGTTTGATTTCTAATTTCTTCCACAATGAGAAAGTTTTTTTAAACTCAAAACTTGGACAATCATTGACAAGATGTCATATTTTGAAACATCTTCAACATCTGAAGTGGATTCATTCAAAATCCAAGCATTGAATCTAACATCTTTCCCTACCCTCGGCTCCAACTGGGTAGGTATATCCTTTGAAAATTCAACTTAAACTAGAATACGAGCATATGTAGAGTGCCCCTATCATCAATCAATTTATCAGATGTCTGATATTTTCCTATGGTATTTCCAATGGTCATAAACACCAAATCATTTTAAAACTAGTAAGGAATATTTTGGAATCTAATCCAAGTTGGTTTGAAGTGAAAGATTTAGTTTGCACATTAAAATTTGGGTACCAAGGCTTCACCAAAAGATTATGGTTATCCCACTTCTAAATATAATCTTTGAAAATAGCCTCTTTATATTATATAGAATTAAAAATAAAAATAAAAAACCCTCTAGAATAGGGGAAAATATTTATTTTACCTTTAACCAGAGGTTACCATCAAGTATAAATCCATTCTTTAAGTACCAATAATGTCAGCCAAAACCCTTTGAATTTACAGATCAGACCTTGGGAAGAAAGCCATTTTTCCCTCTCAAAAATAACTTCAATCTCTTGGTCATTAAACAAGACAGTAGGAGTATCTTTCATTGGCCTCATAGGAGAGCTTGATTTATGTCCTCCTACAACTTCTACAAATGATCTACCTCTTAATGAATGCTTTGATTCTCTTAGTGGATTCACAAAATCCCTTCCATTAGATGTTAATTTAGATAATAAACCCTTAAACTTAGCTACCATCATAGGTATTTGATCACCAAATTTATGGAAAATAGATCTAGAAGGAGGTGTTCTACCTTTCATGTCCCTTCCCCTTTACTCTACATGTAAAGATATATCTTCTATAAAAATGTTGAAAGCAGGGCACTCTATTGTAATGGCCAGTAGACCATTGTCCCTATTTACTATAGCCTATTCCATTGTAATCGGTGACTGAATACTTGTTTCTATAGCCTACTCCATTATAACTAGTGATTCAATACTTGTATGGTATGTGTATTTTATTACTATGTATTTCATAATTAAATTATAACTCTACAATATTATTAATTATAATATTTTATTTTATTTATGATCATGGGGCTAAATTAGCCTCAAAATTCATCAATTAAGTAATTTTACTATTTGGTGATGAAATTGAGTCCCAAACTATAATGTATAGTTGTAATTAGGTTCACGATAGTCAATTAACCCCATATTATAATTAGGTCCATAGTGGTTCATATCATGTTATATAGTTATAGTTAGATTTACATGGTTATATTTTATAAAATTACTTACTTGATTGAACTAATTGATTAATTGATTCAATTATGGACTTAACTAAGGAAGTGAGCCTTATATCACATTATAGAGTTGAAATTACATTCATAGGGCTTGATTGGAAAAATTATATCCCTAATTATTGAATTGCGTAATTTGGGATAATTTAGCCCTAGATCACATTAAGTAGTTGAGTCCATGACATTAGATCACATTAACTTCAAGGGTGAATGCAAGCATATATCTATAGATGAATTAGTAGAATTATGAATGAAGTTTATGAGAATGAATATATATATATATATATATATATATATATATATATATATATATATATATATCAATTAAATGAAAAAATTAGATGAATATGGTTAATTTTAACGTATCACTACTTTTAGCATTTATATATTTATAAAAAGTGACAACATATTTGCCAAACCTTTTTAAAAATAAATGAATGATTTTTTTCATAAATAATCATAGGTATGTGGAAAACTCAATTTTAAATGTTTCCATAATTTAATAAATAATTTTCTTTTTATTAAATATTTAACTAAGATCTTTAAAACAATGAAATGTCATTCTTTTATTGAGTCAAATTTGTAAAAAAAATAATAATAACTCTTCAATTATTTATTTGAGGTTGTAGCCATTGAAGTGTTGCAAAGGCAATCATGTGCAGAGTAAATCTAAGTTAGAGACTATGTAGTTATTATGGTTGATTTTACTAATCTTTCTTATTGAAAAAGCAAGTCATCCACTAAAGTCTATAAAGATCATTATCAGAGTATGATTATTTTGAGGTTAGTGTCTTGGTAATCCCATGAATGCAAAATATTTTCAACTATAGAAAATAGTGGAGATGAGGAAAAATGGCTTCATTGATATAGGAGATTTATCATATTGAGTATTTCTAAGGTTTATGTGGTGTATCTCTCCCTCATATTATGTTTTATTTCATTACATTCATGTTTTCAATATCTTTCAACTATTTTTCAAACACATCAAACACTATGTGAAGAAATTAAAACTTTGATATCTTATTTCACAACAAAGAAGTGAATTTATACAAGGAATAAATAGTTATTGAATTGTATTATACCTAATCACCTAACTAACCTACACTAACCATGTAATACTTGATTAATTACACCAACATTCCCCCCTTTATTACATTGTTTTTACAAATGTACCCCCATAATAGATCAAATTTCACCTTGCCAAGAGACTTGGTGAGAATATATGTTATTTGTGAATCCATCAGGCAGTTCTAGAGTTGAATATGGTGGTTCAAAACTTGTTCTTTGATGTAATGACACTGAACCTCAATGTGTTTGGTTTGTTCATGAAAAATTAGATTATTTACAAGTTTCAACATGCCTTGATTATCACAAAATAAAACTAGTGGCTGATCTTCAAGAATCTCCATATCAAACAAAATGTGACATATCCATATTACTTCACACACATCTCCTCGTGCAACACAATACTCTACTTCCATGGATGAGAGAGCAACTACTAACTTATTTTTGTTCATCCATAAAATGGGTCCAAATCTAAGATGAAAAATGTATCCTGAAATAGATTTTTTGTCATCAATAGATCCAGCATAGTCCAAGTCAGTGTACCCCTACAAGAAGAACTGACTATACTTCTTGTATTCTCAACCATACTCAAGTATGCCTCAAACATATCTCAAAACATGTTTATCTACAACCTAATGACATTTCTTTGATTCCTCCATAAATTTAGAAAGATAGCTCATAGCAAAATATATATTTGGTTTGGTGTAGGTCAAGTAAATGAGACTCCCAATGAGCTATCTGTAGAGAGTTACATCCATTTGAGGGGAATCCTAGAAATGATAGAGTTATAAACCTTTCTCCATTAGTGTCGAAAGAGGTTTATAGTCTGACATTCTATACTTTTCTAGGAGTGTCTCTCCAAGCCAATACAATAATGTAATAGCCCCAAATTAGTCATATCAAAGGATTTCTTCAGTTATTTATTTACTACATTAGCACGATCATCTAAACTACCAGTGTCAATCATCCACATAAAAGATAAGAATGATAATATCTATACCAACCTTCTTGATATACAAATTAAAATCAGAGGGGCTATGAATGTAACCATGTTGCAATAGGTGATCATCTATTTTTATGTACCATGCCTGAGGTGCTTGTTAAGTCCATAAAGAGACTTAACTAGATGACATACCTTATATGGATATTTGTCATTGATAAAACCTTCTAGTTGGGTCATTTATACTTCTTCTTTCAGACCACCATTCAAAAAATCACTCTTGACATCCATCTGCTAAAGTTTCCATCCATATTGTGCTACCAATGCATGAATAATTTTGATGGTCTTGATCTTCATAGTAGGTGCAAAGGTATCCTCATAATCAATGCCCTCTTGCTGAGCATAACCCTTTGCAACAAGTCATGCTTTGTGTTTATCAATGAATCCATCTGCCTTATACTTTATTTTGAAGATCCATTTATAGCCAATGGATTTCTTCCCTATAGGCAAATCAACAAGTTCCCACATCCCATTCTTAATGAGAGCATCATATTCTGCATCCATAACTCTTTTCCACTAGGGTTGACTTAAGGCCTCTCGAACCATCTTTGATTCAGTGCTATCAACCACTAAACTCGTGAGTACAAGATTGACTTCATCTCTCACCTATATTCTTATTCAAACTCTTGATGATGTGTCTGGAGGAGAGCTCAGGTGTGAGTCCTTGATTGTGAAATATAGCCATTCAAGATGTCATTGTGACTATTGATTTGATGAAGAATTACCATATAGATTACCAAGATCAATGAATAATTATCCTTCTTATAACTCACCTTCTTCATGCTCATCATCTAACTATGGGAATAGTTCTTGAGAGGTGGTTTGGTCTGTCTCTTTCTATGCAAATGAGTCAAATGATGACTAATCACAGACCACATCATGATTTTCATAAATCTTCTTAATCTCAGGATCCATGTGATGGTATGATTTTAAGGTAGTGCTATACCCAAAGAAAATACACTGGAGGGTCTTTGGTTCAATCTTCTTCCTCTTATTATCTATAATATGCATATAATAATTACAACTAAATACTCAAAGATGAGAAATAGATGGTTTACAACCAATCCATATCTCTTCTGATGTCTTTTCTAGCAAGATATTTATTGTATCTCTATTAAGAAGATAGATAGTTGTTTGTAATGCTTCTACCCAAAATTATGCCACTAAATTTTTAGTGGATAGCATGCAATGAGCCATCTCCATGACTGAGTGATTACGTCATTCTACTATTTTATTATGCTGAGGTGTGTAGGGAGCAATCAGGTGCTACTTGATGTTGTGTTGATTTAGAGATGCTAATAACTCTTTTGATGTGAATTCCCCCCTTGATTTAAGTGAAGGAGTTGAATTTTTTTCCTAGACTGTGTAACAACATGCTGATAGAAGGTCTCGAATTGTGCAAGAGCTTCACTCTTCTTTTTTAGAAAGAACACCCAAATATTGTGATGAAATTCATCAACAAACAACTAAAAGTTCTTAAATCCTTGATGGGATGCTAGCATATGTCTACTCAGATTAGTATATACCACATCAAATCATTCCTTGGCATGTGAGGAACTTGGCTCAAATAGAACCTGATGTTGTTTTCCCATAAGACAACTAGAACATATTGGCAAAGAATGGGAAAGTTGAGAAATTCTAAGTACCATTTCCTTATAACTAAGCTAGAAGAGGGAACCAATAGATAGATGCCCATATTGGTAGTGTTAAAGTGTAGTGGATTCTGCTATAGAGGTAGTGAGTACAACTTCACTACTTAAAACTACATCTAAAGAAAATAACTGATACTTCAAGAAGGCTTTGGAAAGAACCTGACCTTCTTGAGAAATGAGACATGATTTGATGCTTTCCTAGATTATAAACTCTACTTTTATCTTGTGATTAAATAATTGATTGATAGATAAGATATTTATTATAAAACCAAGGACATAGAGTACCTTTGTGAGAACATAGCATCTTGTTTCAAGAGGAATGGTGACATATCTAATTACTTTTGTAATGTACTCTTTATCATCAGCAATTAAAACTTGATCTATAGTTGGATGAGTCATCATTGAATCAAAGAGTTCCTTAAATCCAGTCATGTGCTTGCTAGCACCAGAGTCTATTAACCAAATGTTTCTCACTATTGTCAAGGTTTGGAAGACTAGTACAACATCATCATGGTATTCATATGTTATTTATTCAACTAAATCATCATCTAATACATTCTCCTCTTACGTTTGTGCTGATACATGCTATTTTTGCTTGTAATGTTGAGGATGTCTCTTAGATTTCTTTGAATCTTCTTTATTGGAAAAGATCTCATGACTGGATTGGCCTTGAGATAATGCATTATACTATTAATGATCAGTATCGTGTGTGTGGATTTTGCAAATGTAACACCATCACTTTAGCTTCTTAGTCTTCTATTATTATTGATGTCATTGTGGCTAATTTTGAGGCCATTTATTTAATTTTAAACCCCATTTCTTAGAGATCAGGGCTTTATCCTCAAATTCTTCATGCATGGACTGTATTGCTTCCTCTTATTGATGCAAATTGATGATTTCTTTAAAAGACACTACTTGATTGGTAATGTTGAGTGTCATAATGAACATGTGAAACTGAGATGGGAGAGATCTCAGCATGATCAAAACCAACATCTTGTCCTTTATCTTCTCTCTAAGTGCAACAAGTTCTGCTCACAATTTTGTAACTTGGTGTAAGAACTCTTCAAACTTTTCACTTGATTTACTACTGAGTGTATGAAGAAATGATTGTAAATGTAGAATTTTGGTCTAGTTCTTTGCCTCATATATTGTGGACAAAATGTCTCATGCCTCCTTCAATGTCTATACATCACAAACATGTGGTTGTACTTCATCAGTAATACTAAGAGTCATCAGCATGAACACTTTCGCATCCAACTTGTTGAAATTATTTTACTCATCTAGTCTAGCAAGACAGATCACTGTTCTAGTGATGATGCCCCATAATTCTTCAAATTTAATAATCGTTCATATCTTCATCTTCTAGGAAGTAAAATTTGGACCTTTCAAGAGCTAGGCAACTGACAATAGCAAATTGGGTGTAGACATATTTGTGTGTGTTTTCTTACTTTACTTTTACAATAAAATTACAATCAAAACAAGATATATTACTTCAAAGTTTCAAAAAAAATGTATTTTTATTTATTTACAAGGAAGTGTACCTTTTTTAAAGGTTTGACACTATTTTCATTACAAGGAAGTGTACCTTTTTTAAATGTTTGACACTATTTTCATCAATAATGGTATGTCACAAAAAGATGGGCTTAGTATGCTTATGCAATAAAATGTAGACACTTGTTGGGGCATTCTTTTTCACGTTCATCATCTACATTGTAGCCTTCTTCACACTTTTTGCTAATCTTCTGAGCCTAACACTTCATGTTGAATAAGAAATAGCTGAGGAGGCCCTGACATACTAGTTAATCAAGTTGCAGATTGTCGATGTCTTTGAGGGTAGCTTGTAAGGCAAAGTAGAATCATGTGGGATTCATTCAAACTTATTGTTTTTAAATATGAAAAAAAATATTTATTTGAACAATATACCTTATCCAATGGCTACCACCTTTCACAACACTAGGCTTTGTTTGAACTCTCCTTATAAACTATCTGCTCCTATTTTCCTTGAATTTCATGCTTTACAACTTCTGCTAGCTCGCACTATAAAATTTTATTACATCTCTAGCATCACTACACCTTCAAGATTGGTGAATGCTCTTCTACACAAATCATGGATCTAACTACTACATCAATTTCGCTTTCACTTTGAATATAAACTTCAAAAATTTTGTGTATTCTTTGGCATCACCACTTCTAAAGGTAGCAATCCTTCCATAGCTTCTTTGCAATTCACCACTTCTCTTACAGTAGTATTGTATTCTCCATACTTCACTATGGCTCCTTCTACCTAGGCTTGCATTCAGGCTATAGGCTTCATTCCAACTTTGATACCAAAATGTGAAGAAATTGAAACTTTGATATCTTATTTCATGGCAAAGAAGTGAATTTATACAGGTAATAAATAGTTATTGAACCGTATTATACCTAATCACCTAACTAACATGTGATAATAATGTAATACTTGATTAATTATGCCAACACACTTAAGAGAGCTCAAGAATCATCTATCACATGAGCAGTACTTGTTATTAAGTTTAAACAACTTCACTTTAATTTTACACTTCTATGTAAACACATTAAATTTTAGTCATGTATGGAGTACAATGGCATGTTTATAATGTGATAGGTAGTATGAGATTTATATGACATATAGGGATTTAGTGTAAAGGGTTAGATAAAAATTTATATGCTTAATATGTCAGTAAAAATTCTATAATGTGTCTTCGTATAATATTTTGATCATTATTCTATGGCATATAACTTGGGTAAAACCCCTTGTTAAGTAAGGGATTCATGTTGAAGAATCAAGTCACCCACTAAAGTCTACAAAGATCATTATGAGAGTATGATTATTTTGAGGTTAGTGTCTTGGTAATCCCATGAATGCAAAATATTGTCGACTATAAAACATAGTGGAGATGAGGAAAAATGGCTTCATTTTTATTGGAGATTTTTCATATTGAGTATTTATAAGGTTTGTGTAGTGTATCTCTCCTTCATATTTTGTTTTATTTCATTACATTCATGTTTAAAATACCTTTCAACTATTTTTCAAACACTTAAGAGAGCTCAAGAATCATCTATCACATGAGTAGTACTTGTTGTTAAGTTTAAACAACTTCACTTTCATTTTAAACTTCTATGTAAACATATTAAATTGTAGTCATGTATGGAGTACAATGGCATGTTTATAGTGCGATAGGTAGTATGAGATTTATGTGACATGTAGGGATTTCATGCAAAGGGTTACATAAAAACATATATGCTCAATATGTCTGTAAAAAGTTTAGAATATGTCTTCTTATAATATTTTGATCATTATTCTATGGCATATAACTTGAGTAAAATCCCTTGTTAAGTAAGGGATTCATGTCGATGAAGCTTAGTGTGAAATATCCAACTAGTTTATGATTCAAGGAAAAATATATGGTACCTAGAATGTTTTGACCTTGTAAAATCTCAAAAAATATAAATAAGAATGGTTGCTTTATTGATATGCTTGAAGATTTGGATATCAGTCTCATTTTTAATGTGGTTGACCTTTATCCACATGAGTAAAAATTTGAATTATGACCTAGAGGCTTGAAGATCAAAGAATGGACTGAAAAATTGCCTAAGAAAAAGAGAAAACAAATTCAAAGAGTTATAGGTATCAAAATAGCTACCACAATATCCTATGCATACAATATGTATTTGGTTAAATGGGTGGGCTTATTAAATTCATGGATTACTAAAGCTTAAATTAATGAAATATAACCAAACATGAATTTATAGTAACTCTTAACTAAGAGGTTGATATTATTTGGGCCCTAACCAACCAACATTAATTAGTCAATAATAATTTTATTATACAATTTTATCAAGTTTACGTGTTTCTATTCATGAATAGGGGATTTAGATGTCACACTTTTAATCTAGTTAACATAGTTAATGCTAAGAATTATAAAAATAAAAATTAGTTATTTCAATTCACATTATACTTCTAGTAGGACTGAATGGTTTTTTAATCTATAGTTTGTGTGAAAAAAATACGATGATTTGTCGAGGAGTTAGAAAAAGGAGAAAAATACAAAACTAAAAGTTTCTCATTTTAGGTGGTGACTGTAATTACAATTTGTCTTATTTTATATAATCTATAAAAAAAATTATAATTTCTTATTATATGTAATTTATTATAAATATTTTTTTTGGCTTGATTCACTTTAATGAATGTGATCCTCTACTCTGAGTTTTGAAGTTGATTCCTTAATAAGTTGCCTGAATGTTGCATAGGGTAGATTTTATGGATTTTTTACAAGTTTATCCTATCATTTGGAATAAGCTTATCAAACTATATTCACTTAGTAATTTACTCTAATAAATGCATTCGTAGATTTGATAACTAATTTTTTCTCATGGTGAGTGCAATTGGTCCTTTTTATTTTGTTGTATCTAAGTGAAGTTTAGTGGGAAATTATGTAGAGCTAAACTTGTAATAATATCCTAACAATTTTATAGGAGAGATTTTGTTGAAGAATAATTACATCAAGTTCTATAAACCTCTCGTTATGGAAAGTTTTGAATGATATTATATAGAAGGTGGTGGGACCAAACTAATTAACATGTAGGAAGGAATGTGAATGGATATGGATGTTCATACAATGATTATAAGTGTAAACAATCTAATGAATATATAGATGGGTTTTCTCATTTAGAACAAAATTTTATTATGAAATAATAGTGGGCTTGATATGATCTAATTTTGTGTCTCACATAACCAATTTCAACTTATTTGTTGTAAAAGAGTCTCCATTAGGACATATTAAGTCACATATTACAATAATTTTGTTAAAATTATATTTAGTTGGATCGAGATGCTATAATTATTTTAATATTTATTATCATTTGCATTTATATTTTTTGTAGTAATCACTGTAACAATGCTATGATAAATCCTTGATCCTCAAATTTTAGTCTTCAATAATTGTCATAAATAATTTAATGGATATATATAAAATATTTAAGCAATATAAATAATGTTTCAGATGAAGCTTAAGGAATCAAAGGATGTGAGAATAAAATCCTTTTAAACCCAACCCAAAAATTTAATAAATAAATTAGTTAATTAAATCAAATTGTAAATGTTTATTATTTTCTCTATTGCAAGTGAGATTGGGAGTGAGATTTTTGACTTGAAAGAAAAGAGAAACAATGACTAATTTTAAATATGGAAATAATTTATCCTATATTTTATCATTTATGATTAAGTCAAATATAACACTATTTTTATCATTCTTGGCCTTTCAAGACTTGATCTCCTCAATCCATAGACGTAGATGTAGAGTTCCATCGATCACACCGTATAAGAATTCATCACCCCATACAAAGTCAATTATTTTTTAATCTTAAATCCCTTTATTTCTGATCATCACACCATATGGGAATTTACCACCCCATAAAAATTCAATTATTTTTTAATCTTCAATCAGTTTGTTTACCATTATCATACCCTAGAAGAATTCATCACCCTATTCCATTTCAACAATTAACAACTTTTAGTCGTGCAAACTACCCAATAAAATAAATAAAATTATGTCAAAGTTACCTAATGTTAGGTGCATAAAGTTTAACATTAATATCTCCTTCCAATATCATAACATTTAATATTATTTTCTCCCAATGTTAGGTTCACGACATTTAATATTAAGTTCCCGTTCCAGCATCATGACACAAAAATTTAATATTAAATTCTCTATCAGTAATTTTGATGTTCAGATGGCAATATTTATAGTGTAAAAAACTATGATAGCTTCACCTAAAATTTTAAAAAAATTACTAATGATCATCGGTTCAATCTTTCAAACTTTTTGTTTCAAAAGACTATCAAAAACTATTATAACTCTCTTCAAATAAAAATAAAATTGACTAAAGATCATCAGTAGTAGTTCATGTTGAAGCTTTCAAAATCTTAGTTTGGAAAGAATAAATAAATATAATTATTCTTAAATGGCATAGATAAAGTACATATGGTGAATTTATTAACAAAATAAATTATAAAAATAAAAATCTTTCGATAATAAATTTTTAAAGATTTTTTTGGTTGGCTGTATATTAATTAAAGAGTTAATTTCAGGATTAAATAAATAAATTATAAAAGCTTAAAGAGTATTTTTATATGAATCTATATTAGGAGTAAATATGGATTAAATAAATAAATAAATTTTAAAAGCTTAAAAAATCATTTCAATTTTTTTTAATATTGTTTTATACATCTCCATTTTACTCGTTAGCATGGTTGAGTGTAGGTTGGAATTTCAACATAACCTTTCCTATGACTTAAAAAATCATTGACTACAACCTTTAAATAAATAAATAAATTCTAAAATTTTAAGGAATCTTTCCAAAATAATGAATATTATTTTATGCATTTACATTTTACTCATTATCATGGATGATTATAAGCCTTGAATTTTAACTTAACCTTGCTTTTGAATTTAAAATTTGTTAACTGCAACCTCTTTAAAGAACTAAAAATAGTGATTTTTTAATAGAAATTTAAATGTAATTGATATTTAAATTCTTATTAATATTAAGTTTTTTATATATCTTAAAAGATTAATAATTTAAAGGTATATTGGATATTGACCATCAATTTTTAAATAGGATGACAACTTAATGCTTTGAAATTGGTGAGCTCTTTTCAAATAGGATGGATATTGACCATAAATTTTAAAATAGGATGATGACATAGTGCTTTGATGTCAAGTAGATCAAGGTAAATTTTTTAGTTTGCAAAACACCTTTAATACCCTATCATCTCATAACCCATGGTAATTAACCTTGAAAACCATTAGCAACTAATTACATTATCACATTCACAATGTAAAAAAACATTTGGCCTTACTTGTATGTCCTAATTAGGTCAACCAAAGAAGACTATCTTAAGTCATAATTTTATTCTATCATATAATCCCAAGGTTACTTCGAGCGGGACACACATGTGAAGGCCCACAAAGGCAAGGATAGCATTGATATCCTTAGAATGCCACTATGATAGGTGGGGCATTACATTCCCCTTCCGTTATAAATCATCATCCTCGATGTAAACAATATATACATGACACTCTTGAAGTCAATAATACACAATTTATTTTCTACTCCTAAAATGAAAGTGGTATTTTATCATTCTAGTTGCAGAATGGTGCCAAATTCTCTAAATTGGGTCAAATAAGTTCCTTCAAAAGGAATTATTTTACTAATGGATAGATACATTCATTTCATATTAATACTCATTATTTTATAGTTTATTTCATTTTAATACTCATTTGAAATAAATTATATCTCTTTTAACATGTTTTCATTTCATTTTTTTACTAATTGCTTTGAGACAAGTTTTATTACTGAAGTATTTTTAGATAGATGATACGAGTTAAATGATTTATATAAAAAAAATGTTTGCTAATTATTTAATAACATTAATGATGAACATACCAATTATATAGTGATGTTTTTTTCTACATAGCTTCTCACCTTTTATCTAATAGGGGAAGATACTATATATGTTTTCTATCAGTTGTCGATGATAATACAACTGATACGGGTTGTTAGCAACACTAGTGTTGATAAAAATGGTCAGCGTTATTGGCAATTACGTAATATGTGCCATACAAAGGTACTAAATTATCATTTAGAAAGGAATTGATGTGGATGAATATACCAATGATGATTCACAAACTACAATATATGTATAAATGATCAGATGGAATGAATATGCCTAGGATGATGCTCATATTCATGTCAGGATATGATTTACATAAGAAACCCCAGTTAATCAATAATAGGATGTATATAGGTCTAGTTAGTATTTTTCATCAAGTAGTTTTTTATGGATTCATATTTATTTTCTCCAACCCATGTTTTGGGTCTATTTAGATTAAAAGGAATTGTTGGGTTGTTTGATATAACTTGTCTTATTAGTTTGTTATTTAGTCAGAGCATGCATCTTTTGTGTGAGATACCCCCTTAAATTATTAAATATATTTAAATTAATTTATATATAGGAGTTAAACATTATTAATGTTATGTTAAGTAATAAATTAATGTTAGTAATTGATTTACATACGTTAAATGGGTCACAGGTGGGTGGGACCATAAGGTAATTAATTGGGTAGTTAAGTTTGGTGATTTAAAACTTGCTAAATATTGAGAATGATAAAAGAATTTAATTTTGAATAAACCTAAATATTTTATGATATTATGTAAAAAATAATTTGACGAATAAAATCATGCACCTTTTCCATCCATGTTTTCTTGCATTTAATTTCCTAACAAACAATAAGTAAACTAATATTTATAAAATATTAGATAGATTATAAAATAAACTTAAAATTACTAAGTACTACATAAACATGTCTCATTTCATCACAAAAAACTAAAATTATATTTTGGAATGTTTAATTCCACCTTAAGGTCTGTGCAACTATGTGTGTGTAAAACAAAAATTAAAAAGACTCAAGAATTTATAATGTATAACATATGTGCAAAGTTATGATTGTCTAATAATAATATTTTCATATAAGTAAATTATGTGTAATTTTACCACTAATATTACATTTCTAAGACAAGCACAAAGTAACCCTATAAAATAGATTGACAAAATGCCTATTCCTCCTCTTATTTACAATATATCATTATTTTACATTATAATCTCATTTCAAATGGAATATCAATATTACCTACTACTAATAAATTTTAGATATGTGTTCACCAAAATTATTGTAAAAGTGTAACCCAACATAATAATGTATTTAAAAAAATAAAATAAAATAAAAAATGAACTAGTTTTAATTAATTGATAAGTAAATTTAGCCATTTAATATAAATACATGTATGAATCTTTAATTATTTACATAATATTGTTGTCTTATGATTTTATTTTATTTTTACATCAGTAAAAAAATGAAGAAAATTTAAAATATTTTAATGGGTGAAATGAAACAAATATAAATTTTTAAATATAGTTTAATTACAACCCATAAATGTTTTTAAAAACTAAATTACACTAATAAATTTTATTTTGTTCATAAAATTTTAGTTTGAGATTGAAATTTCTTATCAAATTTCATTTTGATAAGCAACATCAAGGAGGTGTCTAAACATCACTGTGTTGGAATTATTTTTATGACTACAAAATACCAATATTTATAGTGAAAAATAATCCCATATATCCCCTAATTTAGTGTGTTTTTAAATAAATTAATCCATTTATTCAATCGTGTACAAAATTGAGGTACATTGAGTGATTATTTCAATAATAGACTCAATAGAGTGATTGGTTCCATCATGGACTCAATTGGGGCCAAGTGATCCACATATCACATTATATAGTTGAAAATAGGTTCATGGATCTTGATTGGGCCTATCTAGCCTCATGAAACTCATTAGGACAAATCACAACACATAATCAAAATTAGATTTATGGGGATCATTTATCCCCATATTTCATCCTTGATTGACCCAATCGAGTAATTACTAGTTTGATCAGTGATGTAATAGGGGCTAGCATAACTCAAACTCACATTATATACACACAATCTAGTTTAATGGATTCATTTCACCATAAATTACTCTAATGATTAAAAAAATCAAGTGATTAATTCAATTAGTGAAAAAATTGGGGCCAATTGAGTACCAAAATCTAACCAAGTAGTTCTAATTAGGGTTATGGGGCTCAATTAACCCCAAACTACATCCATAATTGAACTAAATGAGTAATTTGTTTAATTAGTGATGAAACTAAAGAAAATTAAGCACCAAATCATATCATATAGTTATATTTACGCTCACAATGGTTAAATGACACCAATTATAATTAGGTTCATGATGGTTCACATCATGTTATATAGTTGAAATTAGATTTGTATGGCATTATTAGCCAAAATTATGTCCTTAATTGAACTCATGGATTAATTTCTTCAATTATAGACATAATTGGGTCTAATTGTGCGCCATATCATATTATATAGTCTCAATTACATTCAAATGTCTTGATATTAAAAATAAATCTCCTTAATTGAATGTATCAATTAGTTAGTTCAATTAGAAACTCTATTGGTTGATAATTTATCCCTTGATCACATTATATAGTTTAAATCTATAAACAAACCCTGATTGAGTCTATGACATTAGATCACATTACTCATGGGTGAGTGCAAACTAACGATATGATGAAAAGGGGCCTTTGAAAATTTAGAATAATAAGCATACCTAAACTTGAATTGATGGTTTGAGGGTATTACAAAAATCATTTCCACAAAGTGTAAACATATAAATTATTAAAAAATTTAATTAAGTTTATTTGAATGTAATTTTTTCCAATTAAATAAAACAATTAGATGAATATTTCCAATTTTAATGTATCATAATATATAGTATTTATAGTGCTATAAAAAATGACCATGTGTCTACCAAGAGTTTTAAAAAATAAATGAATGGGTTTTTTTTTATTGTAGGTATGTGGAGGACTCAAATTCAAATGTGTGTACATTTTTCCACTTATTTTAATAAATAGTTGTAGTTTTATTAATACCTTGAAAATAGTCTAACATATCAAAAACTTAAGTAAGCTCAAGAATCGTCCACCACAAGAATAGTACTTATTCTTAAAGTTTAACAAACATCACGTTTTTTTGAACTTCTAAGTAAAGAAGTCAAATTATAGTCATGTATGGAGTATTATCATGTTTAGAATGTGAATGGTAGTATGCAATTTACATAACATGTGGGAATTTCATGTGAAGGATTGCATAAAGAATTGTATGCTCAAGATGATAGTAAAAAGGTGGAATATGTATTTTTATAGCATTTTGGTGTTTGTTCCATGGCATAGAACTTGGGTAAAATGCCTTGTTAAGTAAGTGATTCATGTTGACAAATATTACTGTAGAATATCCACATAATTTATGGGTCAAGTGATAAGTTATGGTACACTTGATTATAGACATTGAATTGTATTGAAGGTGGTCATATGCAGAGTAGATCTAAATTAAATATTATACTATTTTGATGGCTAATTTCAATAGTCTTTCTTGTCAAAGAAGAAAGTCTTCCTCTAAAAACATCAGGGATCATTATGAAAGTAGGATGCTTTTGAGGTTAGTGTCTTGGTAATCCCAAAAAGATAAAATATTATGAAGTTTGTGACATAGTAGAGATTAGTAAACATGGATTCATTTTTGTTGGAGTTTTGTCATATTTAGTGTCTCCAAGGTAGGTCTTATGTATTTGTGTTTTATTTTATTACTTATAGTTTTTTAACACCTTGTAACTAGTCTAACACATCAAAAACGTAAGTAATCTCAAGAATCATTTAACACATGAAAATTACTTGATCTTAAAGTTTTAAAAAAATCACATTCATTTTAAAAATCTATGTAAATACATCAAATTATATTCATGTATGTAGTATTATCATGTTTTGAATATCCACTAGTTTACGGGTCAAGTAAAAAGTTATGGTAGAATTGAAGAAAGAGAGGTATCCTTAAGGATTGTATTAGAAATTAAATCCTAGAAAGTTTGGACCTTGAAAAGTATCAAAATATATAAATGATAATGCTTAATCAATTAATCTCTCTAAAAAATTAATCATAATTCTCTTTTTTAGTGTGGTTGACATTTACCCACATGAGTCCAAATGTTGAATTTATGACCTAGAGGCTCAGTACGTCGAACAATGGACAAAAACATATCTGAATAAAAAAATGGGTAGATTGAGGGAGTTATAGGAAGTAAAATTTATATGACAATATATTATAATGTTACAAGTTATTTTTGGATAAATAGGTGCACCTACTAGATTCATATAATTCATGGATTATAAAATCCGAACTAGTGAAATATATCAAAACTGGATTTTATAATATCTCTAGACTATGAGGTTGAGAATTATTTAAGCCAAAAGAAGATGATGTAAACAATTGACATTACTAGTTCAACACATAATTTATTATATAGTGTTATCAATATGATGTGTTCATGTTCACAAATAGGGGATTTAGATGTCAAGTTTGTAATCTAACGGAATAGTTAAAGCCAAAATTCTAAAAAAGATAAAACTAGTAGTTGCAATTAATATTATACATTTGGTAGGATTGCATGGTTTTTATAATTTATAATTCGTGTGAAAATAATAAAATGAGTTATTGAGTAGTTGGAAAAGGGAGAAAAAAATGTAACTAAAATTTTATCATTTTGGTGTCATGAATCTAATTTTGGGTTGTCTTATTTTATGAATTCTCCAAAGTTATTGTAATTGCTTAATATATGGGATTTATTACTGATTTTTATCTTGACTCAAATCACTTTAATGAATGGGTTCCTATACTCTGAATTTTGAAGTTGATTCTTTGATTAGTTACCCTCTATGTTGTGTAGAGTAGATTTTTTAGACTATAGGTAGGTTTTTCCTAGCATTTGGAAAAACATCATCAAAGTGTATCTTCCTAGTAATTTTATCTCTAACAAGGGCATTCTTAAATTTGAAAACTTATTGTTTTTCATGGTGAGAGTAATATTTTTATTGTAATTTTTAATTTTCTTTCCAAGTAATTGTAGTTTGGTAGGAAATTATGTAAAGAAAAACTTTTAATAATCTCCTTATAGTTTTATAAGTAGATTTTTTTGAATTCGTTGCATCAATTTTTCTAAACCTTTCATTATATAATGTGTTGAGTGATGATTATATACAAGGTGATGGACCCAGACTAATAACATGTAGGAAGGACTATGAATAGATATATATGTTCATATGATGATTATAATAAATTTAATCCAATGGAAATATTGATGGGTTTTCTCATTGAGAAAATTATTTTTTTCTGAAATAATACTGGGCTTGATATGACATAATTTTATGTCCCACATAACTAATTTCAATTTTTTTGTTGTACGCAACTTTCCATTAGGACTTACCAAATCGCATATTACAATAATTTTTTGTAATTAATTTTTTCTGAAATAATAATGGGCTTGATATGACATTATTTTATGTCCCACATAACTAATTTCAATTTTGTTTAGAGTGCTGAAGTAAAATATTGTACACTGTAGAACATAGTGGAGATGAGGAAACATGGATTCATTTTTGTTGGAGTTTTGTCATATTTAGTGTTTCTGATGAAGGTCTTATGTATTTGTGTTTTATTTTATTACTATCATTTTTTCAATACCTTGCAACTAGTCTGACACATTAGACACTTAAGTAAGCTCAAGAATCATCTACCACATGAATAATACTTGTTCTTAAAGTTTAAAAAACTTCACATTAGTTTTGGGCTTCTATGTAATGAAATTGAATTATAGTCATGTATAGAGTATTGACATGTTTAGAATGTAAATGGTAGTATGCAATGTACGTAACATGTGGGAATTTTGTGTTAAGGGTTGCATTTAAATAATTATATGCTCATGTTTATAGTAAAAAAAATAGAATATGCCTTGTTATAACATTTTGGTGGTTATTCCATGGCATAAAACTTAGGGTAAACCCCTTGTTAAATAAATTATTCATGTTGATGAAGTTTAGTGTATAATATCCACCTAGTTTACAGGTCTAATAATAAGTTATGGTACACTTGAAGAAAGAGAGGTATCCTTAAGGATTGTATCATGAATTGAATCCTAGAAAGTTTGGCCCTTGAAAAGTCTCAAAACTTATAAATCAAAATGTTTCCTTGATTGATCTCCCTAAATATTTAGACATGATTCTCATTTTTAGTGTGGTTGACATTTACCAACATGAGTCAAAATGTTGAATTATGACCTAGAGGCTTAGTAGGATGAATAATGGACAAAAACATATCTGAAGAAAAAAATGGGAAAATTGAAAGAGTTATAGGAAGTACAATTTATATAAAAATATCTTATACATACAACTTGTATTTGGTTAAATAGGTGTGCCAATTAGATTTATACAATTTATGGATTACTAAATCCAACCTAATGAAATATATTAATACATGGTTTTATAATAGCTCTAGACTATGAGGTTGAGAATTGTTTTGACCCAAAGGAAGATGATGTAACCAACTTACAGTATAAATTCAACATAAAATTTATTAAATAGTGTTATCAGGCTGACATGTTCATCTTCACAAATAGGGGATTTAGATGTCAAGTGTGTAATCTAACTGACATAGTTAAATCCAAGAATTCTAAAAAAATAAAAAGTAGGAGTTTCAATTAATAATATACATTTGGTAGGATTGCATGGTTTTTTTAATTTATAATTTGTGTGAAAATAAGAATAGGAGTTGTTGATTAGTTGGAAAAAGTGAGGGAAAATACCCAACTAAAAGTTTCTCATTTTGGTGTTATGAATGTAATTATGGGTTGTGTCTTATTTTATGCAATCTTCGGATTTATTGTAATTGCTTATTATATGTGATTTATTATTGATATCTCTCTTGATTCAATTCACTTTAATGAATGGGTTCCTCTACCCCAAATTTTAAATTTGATTCTTTGAATAGTTATCCTCTATGTTGTGTAGAGCAGTTTTTTTAGATCATTTGCAAGTTTTTGTTAGAATTTGGAAAAACATTATAAAAGTGTATCGTCCTAGTAATTAGCTCTAGCAAGGGATTTCAAATATTTGATAATTGATTGTTGCTCATGGTGAGATTAATTGTTTTTGTTTTTGTTTTTATTTTATTTTTGTAGGTAATTATAGTTTGGTAAGAAATTATGTAAATAAAAACTTAAAATACTCTCCTTGTAGTTTTATAAGATATATTTTATTTAATTCATTGCATAAAATTTTCTAAACCTTTCATTCTAAAATGTGTTGAGAAATGATTATATAAAAGGCAATGAGATTAGAATAATTAACATGTAGGAAGGACTGTGAACGGATATAGATGTTCGTATGATGATTATAAATGTAAATAATGCAATGGAGATATAGATGGGTTTTCTCATTGATAAAAATATTTTTTGTGAAACAATATTGGGCTTGATATGACATAATTTTATGTCCCACATAACTAATTTCAACTATTTTTTTGTACGTGACTTTCCATTAGGACATACTAAATCACATATTATAATAATTTGTTGTAATTATGTTTTTTTGAAATAGTAGTGCGTTTGATATGACATAATTTTATGTCCCACATAACTAATTCCAAGTGTTTTGTTGTACGAGACTTCCATTAGGACATATTGAATTAAATTTTACAATAATTTGTTGCCATTATGTTTAAAGCGATGAAGTAAAATGCTGCCAAATTTGAGACCATTAATATTAATTGTCTATATTGTGTGGATTTCATCGAATAAATAGTAATTAAACTAAAATCATAATCTATAACAAATGTTTGGCACTGAGAACATAAATTAGAAAAAGACAACAAAGCTTACATATTAATAAAAATTTTGTTTATTTTTTAATGTCAAGTTTAGTTAATTCCTCTCCTCCTCCCTTAGGTGATGTGGCTTTTACTTAATTTCTGTTCCTTCTCCTTCAAACATTATGTGGGTTTTTTATTTGACATGTGTTTTCATGCCTTATTTTTATTTCTCATTTCTATTACCATGTGTTAAGCTAGTATTTTACTTCCAATAAGGAGTGTAAGCTATGAAACCTATTGAATGATTTTCTATGTAACCTTCATGTATTTTATTATTTTTATATTATAAATATTTCCTGAAGTGTTTTAATGGTAATATGTTCTAGAATGTTTTTTTGATTCATTTAATTTTAGATTCTTGGATGCATATTTTTTTGTATGTTTTTTTTAATTATAAGAGATGGTATTTCCATATCCATAAATTATTGTGAATTACATATATTTAATTCAAAATATTGTATTTTTACATTATCTAACATGCATGCATGCATGCCCTCCCAGAGAGAGAGAGAGAGAGAGAGAGAGAGAGAGAGAGAGAGAGAGAGAGAGAGAGAGAGAGAGAGAGAGAGAGAGAGAGAGAGAGAGAATCCTTGTTATCATTTTGAGTATTTTTTATTTTTTTAATATTTCAACCTACTGGGACACAAGCGAGGCCTAAACTTGATGGTCATATAGTCATATTTACCCTTTTAATTCATGAAATAAAATAAGTTTTTTAAGAGACTCTATTAGATGCAAGGTAAAATAAATGGTGGATGTGCATTAAAAATAATTATTATCCAATAGAACTATACTTGAAAAATAGGATCACAACCTTTTCTTTGGTTCTCTAGTTTTTTTTAGTTAGTAAGGTTTAGGATATATTTATTAAGTGTATAATTCTATAGAATCATGGTATCCACTAATATTAAATTTCATTGTTTTTCAGTGGTCTAAATAGAAATTAATGACACCTCTGTCTAAAAAAACTACTATAGTGCTAATAATGGGACAAATAACCTCTTAAGTGTACACTTGTTTGAATATAATATAATAATTATTATAATATGATTTAATATAATATAATAATAATATTATATTATATTATATTATATTATATTATATTATATTATATTATATTATATTATATTATAGTATAGTATATTATAGTATAGTATATTAAATTACATCTATTAATATATATCATATATATTTTTATATAATATAATTATCTGATATTTAATATTTAAAAAATTACTAGTGATAACTAGGGAAGGGCCCTAGACTGGAAAAACATTACATTAAGAATAGACATGAGGAACATCCATAATGGGTAGAAATAAATGGGTACAAAAGTATCCAAGAAATATGGATATGCCTAATCATGTGGTCAACTAAAAAATAAAAATCCACTTCAAAGCAGGTTAATAATAATATCCTCCAACCAAAGCCACCATGGATCAAGAGTCATGGGTCTTGACACCAAAAACTAAAACCCAATATAGTGGCAAGGAAAGCTACCCTAAATCATCCCTAACTTTAAATTTTCTCAAAATACCACACAAAGAGTCATGAACAAATAGTTTCCCAAAACCAAAGGATAAAAACCTTGACATAAACATATCAAATTAAATCAAAAAAATTAAATATCACCGAACAGATATTATCTAAAGCCCCTCAAGACCAACTTCAGAATGATAAATATTGTTATTCATAACTACCTTAAAACTAGTAAAATTATCATCCCACCTTTGCATAATTAATCCCAATCCACTAAAATTACCCAACTTTGAGAAAGAGACCAAAACACTAATTATCATTTATTACTCAAAGATCACAAATACAAAAATATGATCCTTCTATCTTTTCATCACTATTATTCAACCAACTAAAACTAACCATATTTAAGAGAGATACTAACTTTCCAATCAACCTACCTGGATTATTATCAAAGACTTAGTTGTTACCATCATAAACATATAATAAGTGAAAACATGAAAAATTTAAAATAAGGATGCTCTAGGGAACACTCTAGACAAATGTCAAAAGATAGGGGTGAGCCAAAAGACTATGAGAATAGAAAAATAAAATTAGAGATTAGGAGAGGGGGTTTCAACTCTCCCCATCCCCATCCTAGAGAAATTTTAATACTGAGAGAATTCCTTGCCACACCTATTTATTTGGTAATATCCATATAAGACTTTATACCATTCAAATCAACATGATGCTTAGTTACTATTTTGATGTGATGTTTAGAATGTAAGTTTACTAGTGTATCTATGTTAGCATCATATTCTCCATCCTTAGTCAAGGCATATTTTTTGTATGCATCAACATTATCTTGATTTAAATGACCACTTTCTAGTTCTATGGCAAACCTAATATTAATAAGAGTCATAATCTCACTTCACTCCTTAGAAACATTTTCAATTTATTAAATTAAGGTCTTGGGAGTAAGGCTTAAACAAGGGCCAATGTTTTGGATTTCAAGTGAAACAATAGGATTCAAGCCATGATTATTAGGGGACCATTTTTTTATTTTGATTCTTCTTCATTTTGAGGTATTGTTGTTGCAATTATTATTTAATTATTAACACTAGCATCCCATTCTTCTTATTCTTTTTATTCAACATCTTTGTTAATCAACACCTTATTAATAATGGGGTTTTATAGCTTGTAGGATATTTTATGTTCACTATAACTGATAAAATACATTTTTTGCTTCTATCATCCAATTTTTTTCTTATTTCTTCTGGCACTTGTGTATATGCCACACATCCAAAAATTATTAAGTGAGATACACTGTGTTTCTTGTTTCTCTATGCTTCCTATGGAATTTCATCCTTAACACTCTTTGTAGGACAACTATTCATAATATATATTATCTTTACTATTGCTTCTACCCAATTTTCATTAGTCAAATGCTTGGCCTTTAACATTCTCATGTCCATATCCAACCATTCTATTAAATTCTATATCTATTTGTCAATGACTTATTAATTCACTGATATATGAAAAAATATAAAAAAACATTTTACTTGTATTATCCACCTCTAACTTACTCTGAGGTAGGTCTTATGTATTTGTTTTTTATTTTATTACTAGCATTTTTTTAATACCTTGAAACTAGTCTAACACATTAGACACTTAAGTAATCTCAAGAATCATCTACCATGTGAATAATACTTGTTATTAAAGTTTAAGAAACTTCACATTCATTTTGAACTTCTATGTAACGACATAGAACTATAGTCATGTATGAAGTATTAACATATTTAGAATGTGAATTGTAGTATGTAATGTACATAACATGTGGGAATTTCATGTTAAGGGTTGAATTTAAATAATTGTATGCTCATGTTGATAGTAAAAAAATTAGAAAATGTCTTGTTCTAACATTTTGGTGGTTATTCCATGGTATAAAATTTGGGGTAAATCCCTTGTTAAATAAATGATTCATGTTGATGAAGCTTAGTGTATAATATCCACCTAGTTTACAGGTCAAATAATAAGTTATGGTACACTTGAGTTAAGAGAGGTATCCTTAAGGATCGTATCACGAATTGAATCCTAGAAATTTTGGCCCTTGAAAAGTCTCAAAAATTATAAATGAGAATGCTTACTCAATTAATCTCCCTAAATATTTTGACATAATTCTCATTTTTAGTATGGTAGACATTTATCCACATGAGTCAAAATGTTGAATTATGACCTAGAGGTTCAGTAGGATGAATAATGGAAAAAAAAACATATCTAAAGAAAATAATGGGAAAATTGAAAGACTTATAGGAAGTAAAATTTATATAACAAGATATTATACATATAACTTGTATTTGGTTAAATAAGTGTTCCTATTAGATTTATATAATTCATGGATTACTAAATCTAAACTAAAGAAATATATAAATATATTTATGGATACATGTTGCCACTGTCATGTTTCAAATTTTAAAAATTGGTAAGTTTGAAATGTAATGAAATTTTATAAAATACCTGTGTAACTTGTAATCTTTACTAGAAGCTGATGATGATGATGATGATGATGATGATGATGATGATGATTATGATGATGATGATTATGATGATGATGATGATGATGATGATGATGATGATGATGATGATGATGATGATGATGATGATGATGATGATGATGATGATGATGATGATGATGATGATGATGATGACGAAGACGATGATGATGATGATGATGATGATGATGATGATGATGATGATGATGATGATGATGATGATGATGATGATGATGATGATGATTATGATCATAGAGAGTATTTAATGTTGAAAATTGATAATTTTGACCTGGCTGATGTAACATCCCACAGGTTTTATAAACATTTGTATTAGTAGCAAAGTAGTACTTTGTCATCTCTTTGGAAAAGAAAAAGAGGAACAAAACCAAACAATTACGTGCTAGGATGACAAATTAGAAGCCAAGCACAGTGAGCAGTATTTTAGTTTGCAACATACATTATATACTTGTAGTTAGATTTACATGGTTATATGTTATGAAATTACTTGCTTGATTGAACTAATTTATTAATTGGTTCAATTATGGACTTAACTAAGGAAGTGAGCCCTATATCACACTATATAGTTGTAGGTACATTCACAGGGCTTGATTGGTAAAATTGTATCCCTAATTGATTGAATTGTATAATTGGTTCAATTGAACATTCACTTGTGGATAATTTAGCCCTAGATCACATTATGTAGTTGTAATATATAAAAAAAAATTACCTAATTATTGATTCCATGACATTAGATCACGTTAACTTCAATGATGATTGCAAGCATATATCTATAAGTGAAGTAGTATCATTATGAATGAATTTTATGAGAATTTATATCTTTTTCAATTAAATGAAAAAAATAGATGAATATGGTTAATTTTAATGTATCACTACTTGTAGCTTTTATATATTTATAAAAAGTGACAACATATTTTACAAGCCTTTTTTAAAATAAATGAATGTTTTTTTTCATAAATAATTGTAGGTATGTGGAAAACACAATTGTAAATGTTTCCATAATTTAATAAATAATTTTATTTTTTATTAACTATTTAACTAAGAACTTTAAAACAATGAAACATCATTCTTTTGTTGACTTAAATTTATAAAAAAAAAATAACAATAATTCTTCAATTATTTATTTGAAGTTTTAGCCATTGAAGTGTTGCAAAGGCTATCATGGGCAGAGTAAATCTGAGTTAAAAACTATGTAGTTCTTATGGATGATTTTACTAATCTTTCTTGTTGAAGAAACAAGTCACCCACTAAAGTCTACAAAGATCATTATGAGAGTATGATTATTTTGATGTTAGTTTCTTGGTAATCCCATGAATGTAAAATCTTGTCAACTATAAAACATAGTGGAGATGAGGAAAAATGGTTTCATTGTTATTAGAGATTTCTCATACTGAGTATTTGTAAAGTTTGTGTGGTGTATCTCTCTTTCATATTATGTTTTATTTCATTGCATTCATGTTTTCAATACCTTTCAACTATTTTTCAAACACATCAAAGATTTAAGATACCTCAATAATCATCTATCACATGAGTATTACTTGTTGTTAAGTTTAAATAACTTCAATTTCATTTTACACTTTTATGTAAACACATTAAATTGCAGTCATGTATGGAGTACAATGGCATGTTTATAATGTGATAGGTAGTATGATATTTATGTGACATGTAAGGATTTCATGAAAAGGGTTACATAAAAATGTATATGCTCAATGTGTCTTCTTAAAATAGTTTGATCGTTATTCTATGGCATATAACTTGAGTAAAATCCCTTGTTAATTAAGGCATTCATGTCCATGAAGATTAGTGTGAAATATATAACTAGTTACCTAGAATGTTTTAACCTTGTAAAATCTCAAAAAATATAAATAAGAATGCATAATTGATTGATATGCTTGAAGATTTAGATATCAGTCTCATTTTTAATGTGGTTGACCCTTATCCACATGTGTAAAAAGGTTGAATTATGACCTAGAGGCTTAAAGATCAAAGAATTGACTAGAAATTTTCCTAAGAAAAAGAGAAAAAAAAATTCAAAGATTTATAGGTATCAAAATAGCTACCACAATATCCTATTCATACAATATGTATTTGGTTAAATGGGTGGGCCTATTAAATTCATGGATTACTAAAGTTGAATTAATGAAATATATCAAAACATTATTTTATAATAACTCTTAACTAAGAGCTTGAGAATTGTTTGGGCCCTAACAAACTAACATTAACTAGTCAACAATAATTTTATTATACAATTTTATTAGGTTTATGTGTTCCTATTCATGAATAGGGGATTTAGATGTCACACTTGTAATCTAGTTAACATAGTTAATGCTAGGAATTATAAAATAAATAAAAATTAATTGGTACAATTCATATTATACTTTTGGTGGGACTGAATGGTTTTTTAATCTATAGTTTGTGTGAAAATAAGAAAATGAGTTGTCGAGGAGTTATAGAAAAGGAGAAAAATACAAAACTAAAAGTTTCTCATTTTGGGTGGTGACTGTAATTAAGAGTTGTCTTATTTTTTGCAATCTCTAGAAATTTTATAATTTCTTACTATATATAATTTATTATCAATATCTCTATTGACACAATTCACTATAATGAATGTGATCCTCTACCCTAAGTTTTGAAGTTGATGCTTTAATAAGTTGTCATGTATGTTGCATAGAGTAGATTTTACAGATTGTTTACAAGTTTGTCCTATCATTTGGAAAAATATTATCAAACTATTTATTCCTAGTAATTTACTCTAATAATGGCATTCATAGATTTGATAACTAATTTTTCCTCATGGTGAGTGAAATTGTTTTGTTTTTGTTTTTTTTTGTTTTAGCTAAGTACAGTTTGGTTGGAAATTATGTAAAGCTAAATTTTTAATAATCTCCTAACAATTTTATTGTTTAGATATTGTTGAAGAATCATTACATCAAGTTATATAAACCTCTCTATATGGAATGTGTAAAATGATATTATATAGAAGGTGGTAGGACCAGACTAATTAACATGTAGGAAGGAATGTGAATGGATATAGATGTTCATACATTGATTATAAGTGTAAACAATCTAATGGATATATAGATAGGTTTTTTCATTGAGAATAATATTTTATTATTAATTAGTAATGGGCTTGATATGATCTAGTTTTTTGTCTCGCATAACCAATTTAACTTATTTGTTGTAAAAGACTCTCAATTAGGACATATTAAGTCACATACTATAATAATTTTGTTATAATTATATTTAGTGGGCTCAAAATGCTCCAATTATTTTAATATTTTTTTATTAAGGTTAAAGGGGTGGATTTTTTTGAGCTAGGTTTCTTAAACACTAAGAGTGAAACAAACAACCAAGCCCTGGATAGCCAAACATTACAATCAATGAGGCAACTGAACAAAATAGGGGCTAGAAAAAATAGCCACATAAAGACTAAAAAATAATGAAAAAAGGCCACAAATTCCAAGATTCTCAACAAGAACATCTATCTTCTAACCAAAACAAAACAAGAACTAATTCAATTGAAAATCTCCCATAAGATTTTCTTTGTTAGATCTAAGAGACATAGTCATGGGTTTCAAACCCTATTTACCTTGTCCTTTCTTTCTCGTGCTTATAGTTTTTCATTGTCCTTCCTCATGATCTTACAATATGGAAATGGTGATTTCTATTGATTGTACTTGATTCTATAAATGTACTAAGGCAATGGATTAAGCTGATGAATCTAGTCTATTAACATTATTCCTATCCATCCTCTCTTATAACACAACCGTATCCTCCTCTTTATCACTTGCCTCAACCTCCTTATTTTGGATTGGCTCCACTTCTTCCAAATGGGTTTTAAATATTAAATCTATGTCCTCACTATCATTTTCATTATCATGCATAGCTATAACTATAGAATGTTTGAATTTTAATTTATTCCACCATGAGAAAGTTTTTTTGAACTTAAAATTTTGACAATCATTGACAAGATGTCCTATTTTGAAACATCTTCAGCATCTAAAGGGGATTCATTCAAAATCAAAGCATTAAATCCAATTTTTTTTCCCTACCCTTAGCTCCAACTGGGCAAGTAGATCCTCAAAAAAATCAACATAAACTAGAATACGAGCATATGTAGAATGCCACTATCATCAATCAATTTATCAGATGTCCAATATTTTCCTATGGCATTTCCAATGGCCGTAAACACCAAATCATTATAAAACTGGTAAGGAAGATTTGGGGATCTAATCCAAGTTGGTTTGAAAGTGAAAGATTTAGTTTGCGCATTAAAATTTGGGTACCAAGGTTTCACCAAAAGATTATGGTTATTCCACTTCTAAATAGAATCTTTTAAATGAGCCTCTTTATCTTCTACAAAATTAAAAATGAAAATAAAAAACCCTCTAGAATAGGGGGAAATATTTATTTTACCTTTAACCAAAGGTTACCATTGAGTATAAATCCATTCATGAAGTACCGCTAATGTCATCCAAAACCCTTTAAATTTATAGATTAGTCCTTGGAAAGAAAGCCATTTTTCCCTCTCAGAAATAACTTCAATCTCTTGGTCATTAAACAAGATAGTAGGAGTATCTTTCACTGGCCTCATAGGAGAGCTTGATTTATGTCCTCCTACAACTTCTATAAATGATCTACCTCTTAATGAATGCTCTACCTCTATTAGTGTATTCACAAACTCCCTTCCATTAGATGTTAATTTAGATAATAAACCCTTAAACTTAGCTACCGTCATAGGTATTTTATCACCAACTTTATGGCAAATAGATCCAAAAGGAGGTAGGCTATGTTTTGTGTCCCTTCCCCTTTTCTCTACAAGTAAAGATTTATTTTATATAAAAATGTTGAAAGCAGGGCACTCTACTGTAATGGTCAGTAGACCATTATCCCTTTTTGTTATAGCCTATTCCATTGTAACTGGTGATTGAATACTTGTTGCTACCTCCACTATAACTGGTGGAAGAAATTTAATGCTTCTATTTGTTACTACCTCTAGAGGCCCAAATTCCTTAGGCAAAATGTAGGATCCATCACCAAAATAGTCATCATACTTGCTCTTGATCTCCTCTAGTTTTATCTCCCTTATTTTGATCATCATTTTAGCCATGGATAAAACCCTAGCCTTCACGATCTGAAAGGATATGATTATCTCATCTTCCATATCCCTAGCCTATAGAAATAATAAGTTATTGTTTCCCAATTATTTTAATATTTATTATCATTTACATTTACATTTGTTGTAGTAATTACCATAACAATGCTATGATAAATCCTTGCTCCTCAAAATTTTGTCTTGTATAATTGTCGTAAATAATTTAATGGATATATATAAAATAATTAGGCAATATAAATAATGATTTAGATGAAGGTTAAGGAATTAGAGGATATGAGCATAAAATCCTTTTAAAACCAACACAAAAAATTAATAAATAAATGAGTTAATTAAATAAGATTGTAAAAGTTTATTATTTTCTCTACTGCAAGTGAGATTGCAAGTGAGATTTTTGACTTGAAGGAAAAGATAAAAATGACTAATTTCAAATATGGAAATAATTTATCCTTTATTTTTATCCTTTATGGCTAATTCAAATTGAACATTGTAGTTATCCTTCTTTTCCTTTCAATACTTGATCTCTTTAATTCATAGATGTAGATGTAGAGTTCCATCAATCACTTTATATACTGGTAATCACATCATTTAAAAATTTATCACCCCATACAAAGTCAATGATTTTTTAATCTTCAATCCCTTTGTTTACCAGTTATCACACCATAAGGGAATTCATGACCCCATACAAAGTAAATTTTTAATATTCAATAATTTTGTTTATAATTATCGCATTGTATAAGAATTCATCACCCTATTCCAATTCAACAATTAACAATTTTTAGTCATGCAAATAAGACACTTCAGTTTAAAATAAATCAAATTATGTCAAAGTTACCCAATTTTAGTTACATGACATTTAAATTAAATTCTCCTTCCAATATCATGACATTTTATATTATATTCTCACAATGTTACGTTCATGACATTTAATATTAATTTCTCATTCCAACATCATGACACATAAAAATTTAATATTAAATTCTCCATCAATAATTTTGATGTTTGGATGGTTGTATTTGTAGTGAAAAAAACTATGATAGATTCATTTAAAATAAAAATCAAAATGACCAATGATCATCGATTGAAGCTTTCTAACTTTTAGTTTGGAAAGACTATAAAAAACTATGATAACTTCTCTTCAAATAAAAATAAAACTGACCAAAGGTCATCGATAGCAGTTCATGTTGAAGCTTTAAAACTCTTAGTTTGGAAAGAATAAATAAATATAATGATTTATAAATGGCATAGATAAGGCACATATGGTGAATTTATTAACAAAATAAATTATAAAAAAATAAAAATCTTTCCATAATAAATTTTTAAATATTTTTTTGGTTGGCTATATATTAATCAGAGAGTTTATATTGGGAATAAATATGGATTAAATAAATAAATAAATTATAAAATCTTAAGGAGTATTTTTATAAGAATATATATTAGGAATAAATATGGATTAAATAAATAAATAAATCTTAAAATCTTAAAAATTTGTTTCAATTTTTTTAATATTAGTTTACACATCTCCATTTTACTCGTTAGCATGGTTGAGTGTAGGTTGGAATTTCAACTTAAACTTTCCTGTGACTTAAAATATTGTTTACTAAAACCTTTAAATAAATAAATAAATTTTAAAAATTTAAGTAATCTTTCCAAAATATTGAATATTATTTTATACATTTACATTTTACTCATTATCATGGATGAGTGTAAGCCTTGAATTTCAACTTAAACTTGCCTTTGAATTTAAAATTTGTTGACTAGGACCTCTTATAAAGAACTAAAAATAGTACTTTTTTAATAAAAATTTTAATTTTATTGATATTTAAATTCTTATTAACATTAAGTATTTTATATATTTAAAAAAATTAATAATTGAAAAGTATACTAGATATTGACTGTCAATTTTCAAATAGGAAGAAAACATAGTGCTTTGAAATCGATGAATTCTTTTCAAATAGGATTTATATTGACTATCAATTTTCAAATAGGATGATGACATAGTGCTTTGATGTCATGTTGATCAAGGTGAATTTTCAAGTTAGCAAAACACCTCTAATACCCTATCAACTCGTAACCCATGGTAATTAACCTTGAAAACCATTAGCGGTTAATTACATTATCACATTCACAACATAAAAACACATTTGGCCTTACTTGTATGTCCTAATTAGGTCAACCAAATAATATTATCTTAACTCATAATTTTATGTTATCAAATAATCCTAAGGTTACTTCGAGTGGTACACACATGTGAAGGCCCACAAAGGCAAGGATAACATTGATATCCTTATAATGTCACTAGGATAGGTGGGGCATTATATCCCCCTTTCCTTATAAATCATCATCCTCGATGTGAACAATATATACATGATACTCTTGAAATCAATAGTACACAATTTATTTTCTACTCCTAAAAAGAAAGTGGTATTTTATCATCCTAGTTGCATAATGGTGCCAATTTCTCCAAATTGGGTTAAAGAAGTTCCTTCAAAAGGAATTTTTTTACTAATTTATAGATACATTCATTTAATTTTAATACTCATTAGTTTATAGTTTATTTAATTTTAATACTCATTTGAAATAAATTATATCTCTTTTAACATGTTTTCAATTCATTTTTTTACTAATTGCTTTGAGATCAAGTTTTGTTACTGAAGTATTTTTAGATAGATGATACGAGTTCAATGATTTATATGAAAACTTTGTTTGATAATTATTTAATAACATTAATTATGAGCATACAAATTATCTAGAGATTATTTTTTCTACATAGCTTCTCACCTTTTATCTAATAGGGGAAGATACTATATTTGTTTTCAATCAATTTTTGATTAAAATAAAACTGATAAGGGTTGTTAGCACCACTAGTGTTGAGAAATGTGGTCAATATTATTGGGAATTAGGTAATATGTTCCATACAAAGGAAATAAATTATCATTGAGATAGGGATTTATGTGAATGAATATACCAATGATGATTCACAAACTACAATATATGTACAAATGATCAGAGGGAATGAATATGCCTAGGATGATGCTCATATTCGTGTCAGGATATGATTTACATAAGAAACCCCAGTTGATCAATAATAGGATGTATATAGGTCTAGTTGGCATGTTTCATCATGATTTTTTTTATGGCTTCGTAGTTATTTTCTCCAAATCATTTTTTGGGTATATTTAGATTAAGGGGAATTATTAGGTCATCTAATCTAACATGTCTTATTATTTTTTTAGTTAGTTAGAGCATGTATTTTTTGTGTGAGACAACCCCTTAGAATTATTAAATTTATTTATATTACTTTATATTTAGGAGTTAAACATTATTAATGTTATGTTAAGTAATAAATTAATGTTAGTCATTGATTTACATATGTTAGATGAGTCATGGGTGGGTAGGACCATAACATAATTAGTTGGATAGTTAAGTTTGGTGATGTAAAACCTACTAAATCTTGATGATCATAAAAGAATTTAATTTTGAATATGTTGCTCCCCAAAAATGTCACTCATTTTTGGAACAACATATGAGATATCTTGGTCCTACAGGACCAAAACTTCTCTCTTCCCTTCTCAAAATTTGTTATGAGCTTTCAAATTTCTCTTTTTTCAAGCTTTCCAGAAATCTACGGACTCTGCAGGCTTGAATCTATGAACTCTGCAGGCTTGAATCTATGGACTCTGCAGGCCAAGTTCTATGGGCTTCACAAGTTGATTTCTATGAACTCTGTAGGAAAGAAGCAAGCTCTCAAAAGAACAAGTTTCTAGCACTTAGTCATTTTCAGGATTGGTTCAACACCAAGGTTCAACCAAAGCATCCATCGGTAAGCTTCTAAGCAAGAATCAAACCATTGAACCATTGAACCTTGAACCGTTTTGGTTCAACAGGTTCAATGGGTTCAAAGGTTCAACATCATCAGCAGGAGTTAAGTGCATTTGTCAAGGTTCAAAGTTCAATCGCTTCAAGGTTTAACAGCTTCAAAACACTTATCAGAGAGAAGGCTTGAACCAATGAACCATTGAACCACTTTGGTTCAAAGGTTCAACGGGTTCAATGGATCAACAGGTTCAAAGACCAAAAGGTTCAATGATTTCACAGGTTCAAAGGTTCAACTAGTGCAATGAAGATCAAAGAGATTAGAAAGAACCAGTGATAGACAAAGGATGAACCAATGAACCAATTGAACTTTGAACCGAAAGAGTTCAAAGTTTAATGGTTCATGGGTTCAAAGGTTCAAAGGTGGCCTCAGTCAAGGAAAGAAGTGATTAAGAAGGGAAGCAATGGACCAAAAGAGATAGATTGAACCAACGAAGCTTTGAACTAATAAACTTTCAAATGGTTCACAGGTTCAAAGTTCAACACAGTTCAAGCAGTGAGCAACCATTGACAGCCCTACAAACGTCAAATTTAAAGTAAGGGAATATCCATTGAAATTCAAATAATGCATAGAACTCAAAGGAAGAACCAAGTGACTAATCAAAAAGATAAAATTCCTTCAGGTTTGTTCAAAGGCTGATAGAGAACATTTCCTTCAGACTTTTTGTCTAAAGGAAATTATTAAGTGAAAGAGCTGTTAGAATTCTTTCAGAAGTATTTTCTATGGTAAAATGACTAAGGCAGATCTTGACTGAAGAGAAAAGCCCACAAAAAAATGCTCGATGGAAAAAGACAAAGTATAGTAGAAGCCGCCATGTGTCCATTATAAAGCAGAGTGGAAGCTGCCACGTGTCATCTTTTGTAGGACCCCCAAAGGTTTCTAAAGCTTCTACAAGTTAAGTAGAATACATCACGTGTCCTATTATGACTTAGCAGAATGTGACAAGTGTTTGCATCCGTGTTCCCCTTTTGGAGTTGCTCAGGTAAAATGTGTTGTGGACCCCATTTTTTGTAAGTTTTTAATGAGTTTCATAACAGCAAAACTTGCCACTTGTCAAAGACGCAGAAAGGACCCCCCAAAGACTTAGACAAGAAGGGCTATAAAGGACAAAGAAGCAACATGGATGATTCCAAAGGAAATTTCAATTAAATCGATGGTTCAATCAGAGAGCTCAAAGATTTAAATTTCTACAGGGAAGAGAAGATCAATGCAAAGGACCAAAAATATCTTTGAAAGAGTTATTTCCAGTAGGTGAAACAGTGGATCGAGTAGACTTTTGAGCACACCAAACCAAGGATGTGGCCTATTTTTCTTCCATGAAGTAAAGACAAATTGGAAAAGGACTAGATGGTCCATACCAAGGAAGAGACATATTAGATGAAGGGACACGCCATAGTTATGGCAGCGCACTGTTCTCAGCATGGTCTCTCCAAATAGGACTGAAGGTGCATTGAAGATGTTGACTGCAGCATGGGTCATCCCATGGAAAAAAGTGCCAATCCTTGCATAATTGCTATAAGATTTTAATATCTCTCATTTGTAAAGGAGATCTTCCCATTACCAAAAGCAAAACTCTGCCCAAATTGAAAGTTGAATACTGAGACTTTGAGCTTAGATTGTAATTTCATATTATTTTATCTAAATGAGAAAGCAAGTTATTTGCAGACTTTTTGTTGTTATAACTTGTGCTATTTTATGAAATTGTTCTTATGTCTATTTTCTAGGAGCATTCTTGTTTATTTGATCTAACAAGCAAAAGTAATCAAGAAGGTGTCTTGAAGTCAGTTGTGGAAGACTTTGTGCTATCTACAATTGTCTTTAGTGTGTTTTTATTTTTTGTTTCTATGTAAATGACCTTGGGATGACTTTGTGCCCCCATTTTTCTTCGTACCTCACTCTGGGGCAGTCAAGGTGGAGACTTTGAGCTACATCTTAGATTGCTGGTTACTTTGGACCCAGTTACCAATCACTTATTACCAGAAAGAGTCCTGCTATTTGCAAGAACAAGCACTTCTAAAAGAAGAGAAATGCCTTCTATCGCTTCACCAAGATTTCTACTATCTAGGAAGGGAACTGGCTCTTAGTTGAATGTTACTTTTGAAAGAAGAGAAGTGCCTTCACCAATCACTCAAGATTTCTCCTTTGAGCTGTGAGCATCATCTCTGAAAGAAGAGAGATGGATGATGTATTCCACCCCTGTGTCTTACTTTTTGCTTATTTATATAGTATATAGCCTCTACATATTTAATAAGGAACCTCTCCTTGATGAGAGGAGAGATTTGTGTCTGGTTGATGTAGTAAAGCTACACACCTAGATGACCAATCTTCTTATGATGTGGTGATAGGAACTATTTTGGTCACCAGTTAGCTGGCCGACAAAATATTCACCCAATAGTTTTTGGTGACAGCCGCTAGGGATGAACGTGTAGTCTAAAGCCTCAAGTTTTAGATTGAAGTGGTTCCTTCCCTTATCCATTATATTATAGACTCTAGTGACTCCATTCCATGTCTTACCCATTATCATTATAGCCTTACCATCTTTCTCCATCTCTGTTATATTATCTGGTCTGCAAAACCAAAGCTATTGGGAAAGAGTGCACAGTTGGAAGCCTCAAGCCTCAAGCTGAAGCAGGGCCAATTCTTTTCTATTTTTGTTTTGTAATTTGGCCACTCCACCCAGGTTTATTATCCCTATTTTTCATAATTAAATCATGGTAGTTCAAGGCCCCTGGGGTAACTCTTTTGGCCCACTCAACTTGACTCCACCTCTGCATGAACTTCCACACAGCTCAAGAAATAACTTCCCCAACTTCTTTGGAGATGGGATAGTTCACCCTGATGAACATATTGTAGCCTTCAGCATAGCCTATGGTGTGATAGGGGTGGAATTCAAACATGTGACAGTCAAGATTTTTGTGGAGACACTACAAGGTGATGCTGCAGACTGGTTCTACCATCTGCAAGCTAGATTAGTGACTGACTAGGATACACTTAAAGCCAAGTTTGAAGCCAGGTTCAAGCCTATAGAGGATGCACATGCTTTGTTGGCCTAGCTCACTCAGATGAAGAAGGAACCTCATGAGCCTATGAGGGATTTTATTTCTAGGTTCAACAAGCTGAGGCATAGGATTCCCATGATCGCCCAGCCGACACCTCAAAATCTCAAGTGTTTCTTCATCAACTCACAGCTGCCTGAAGTGAGTTTTCTATTGAGACAGGCTAGACACATAGACCTTGAGGCTGCTCAAGACTTGGCTACTTAGCTAGAAGATGACCTTATCTTGGTAGGAAAGATAAGGAGAGACTCGAACAAAGGTAAATCCTCTTCATCTTTTGAATACTCACCCATGGCCACCACTGACCTAATAATAAAAAAGCTAGTAAATGAATTGATAGCCTTGAAAAGGCAAATGTCTCAAAGTATGTCTGCTCCTCCTAATCGGGATATGCCAAAGAGGGCATTTAAAAATCAACCATATCACGGCAATGCTGCTAGAAGTCAAGGGCAACCAAATCATCTTCCTCCCCCATAGAGGAACCTTGCCCTTGAAGCACCTACAACCAACTCAGTAGGTGGATTTCTGGAAACAAAACATGTTTCCTATTTCTAACCTGAGTTCGAGTAAGAAAATAGCACTAATCTCTTCAAGGAGGATCTAAAAGAATCAGATGGTGACTCCCACATTGGTTTCCTAAATTTCCAGGATGAACCTAGAAGTGAAGGTGAAGCAGTCGAAGGATCATATGCAGTATTCACCAGATCTGAGAATTAGTCAGCCCAACAGGCTGACAAAGAGAAGACAGAGGAGTGACCCCAACTAGCAATTTCAATTGTTGAGCAGAGAACCACTCTACCTTTCCAATCAAAGGACCTAGTGATTGCCAAGAAGGTCCGTACATCAAACATCTCTACACCTTCTACTTCAACTTCATAGATTAGTCCTCCCCCTCCCAAAAACCAAAAGTATGAACTCCCATCCTCTCTTCCAAGTCCATCTCAGTCATTTGCAATGATTGATCATGTGAAGAAATCCAAAATTCAAAAGACTAATTTTGAATCCCTGCAAGCCAATCTTGAGCAATTAAACATTGGTGCAAAACCAGGTGCAGACCTATCTAAGGCAAAGGTTGTGGTTACCCAAATGTTAGCCCCTGCTGCTCAAATTTTGTTTGAGCCTTCAAGTAGGGGTAATTACTTCTTGACCATAGAGGATGCTCATGTCTCAACTGATGAAAGTCCTGTAGCTGGCAATCCAGGATTTGATCCAAACAAGACATCAGAAGAATTGGTAGGGTGTAGGACAAATCAAGAAGGATCTTCCATCTCCAATGAAGAGAAATCTAATAGAAGATCAGCTTCTAATGATGCTTGGATCATAGAATCTGATGGCAGCAATTCTTCCACAGCTGGATGCGGATCTCTATTACTCGGATTGAAAATTGCTCAGGGTGAAGAGGTCAAACTCCTTCACAACAAAAGAGATGTTGAGCTGAGGGTTTGTTAGGAGTTTGATGTTGACAATCAAAGCATGTGCTGGACTAAACTAGTAGAATAGCAAGTTATGTTGGTGGACCATACTGCTATATTCTAAAGTCAGCTAAAGGAACTCTTTGTAGAGAGAGCAAGGAGTTATGGTTTTTAGTTTGAAGACCACATCCCATCATGGGGCAAGAAGAAGAAAGAGCCAAGAAGAAGATGTAAAAAATTGGTTTTCTAGTGGAGAGCTCCATTCACTCGTCACCATTTCTAGGGATAGAATGGTTTCCTGTTGGTTTATCAGGATGGCATCCCCTTTACTTTGCCTCATAAGGAGCAGCATCTGAAGTACTTCAATTATTGAAGTATCAGATAAGTTCACCTGTACATATGTATATCTATATAGTCTTTAGTTATGTTTTGTTCTTTTCATTTTCATTTTTGAAGCCTTTATTTTTGGGTAGCATGATTTTGTAGCCCAATGGCACACTTCAAGGCACTGGGGATTCTGGTTTCTACTCCCCTCAGCTGTGCTTCAAGTTTTCACTTGAAGGAAGTTCCCCAATTGGAGCTAGCTGTTGGTTCCCAAAAATGTCACTCATTTTTGGAACAACATATGAGCTATCTTGGTCCTACAGGACCAAAACTTCTCTCTTCACTTCTCAAATTTTGTTATGAGCTTTCAAATTCCTCTTTTTTCAAGCTTTTCAGAAATCTACGGACTCTACAATATTGAATCTATAGACTCTGTAGGCTTGAATCTATGAACTCTATAGGAAGAAAATCTATGGACTCTGTAGGCCAAGTTCTATGGGCTTCATAGGTTGATTTCTACGGACTCTGCAGGAAAGAAGCAAGCTCTCAAAAGAACAAGTTTCCAGCACTTAGTCATTTTTAGGATTGGTTCAACTCCAAGGTTTAACCAAAGCATCCATCAACAAGCTTCTAAGTAAGAATTGAACCATTGAACCATTGAACCTTGAACCATTTTGGTTTAACAGGTTCAATGGTTTCAAAGGTTCAATGTCATCATCAGGAGTTAAGCGCATTTGTCAAGGTTCAAAGTTCAACCACTTCAAGGTTCAATAGCTTCAAAACACTTATCAGAGAGAAGGCTTAAACCATTAAACCATTGAACCACTTTGGTTCAAAGGTTCAATGGGTTTAATGGATCAACAGGTTCAACAACCAAAAGTTTCAATGAGTTCACAGGTTCAAAGGTTCAACCAATGCGATGAAGATCAAAGAGCTTAGAAAGAACAAGTGACAGACAAAGGATAAACCAATGAACTGAATGAACCTTGAACTGAAAGAGTTTAAAGTTCAATGGTTCATGGGTTCAAAGGTTCAAAGGAGGCCTCAATCAAGGAAAGAAGTGCTTAAGCAGGGAAGCGATGGACCAAAAGAGACAGAGTGAACTAACAAAGCTTTGAACCAATAAACTTTCAAATGGTTCACAGGTTCAAAGTTCAACATGGTTCAAGCAGCTAGCAACCATTGACAGCCTCGCAGATGTCAAATTTAAAGTAAGGGAATATCCATTAAAATTTAAATAATGCATAGAACTCAAAGGAAGAACCAAGCGACTGATTGAAAAGATAAAATTCCTTTGGGTTTGTTCAAAGGCCGACAGAGAACATTTCCTTCAAACTTTTTGTCTAAAGGAAATTATTAAGTGAAAGAGCTGTTAGAATTCTTTCGAAAGTATTGTCCATGATAAAATGACTAAGGCAAATCCTGACTGAAGAGAAAAGCCCATAGAAAAATTCCCGATGGAAAAAGATAAAGTGTAGCGGAAGCTGCCACATGTCCATTATAAAGTAGAGCAGAAGCCACCACATGTCATCTTCTGTAGGACCCCCAAAGTTTTCTAAAGCTTCTATAAGTTAAGTGGAATATGTCACATGTCTTGTTATGACTCAACAAAATGTGACAAGTGTTTTCATCTATGTTCCCCTTTTGGAGTTGCTCAGGCAAAACGTGTCGTGGACCCAATTTTATGTAAGTTTCTAATGAGTTTTATAACAGTAGAACTTGCCACTTGTCAAAGATGCAAAAAGGACCCCCCAAAGACTTAGACAAGAAGGGCTATAAAGGACAAAGAAGAAACATGGATGATTCCAAAGGCAAGTTCAATTAAAGCGATGGTTCAACCAGAGAGCCTGAAGATTTAAATTGCTACAGGGAAGAGAAGATCAACGCAAAGGTCCAGAAATATCTTTGAAAGAGTTATTTAAAGTAGGTGAAACAGTGGATTGAGTAGACTTCTGAGCGCACCAAACCAAGGATGCAGCCTATTTTTCTTCCATAAAGTAAAGACAAATTAGAAAAGGATCAGATGGTCCATACCAAGGAAGAGACATATTAGATGAAGGGACACACCATAGTTATGGTAGCGCACTATTCTCAGCATGGTCTCTCCAAATAGGACTGAAGGGACATTGAAGACATTGACTATAGCATGGGCCATCCCATAGAAAAAAGTGCCAATCCTTGCATAGTTGATATAAGATTGTAATATCTCTCATTTGTAAAGGAGATCTTCTCATTACCAGAAGCAAAACTATACCCAAATTGAAAGGCAAATACTGAGACTTTGAGCTCAAATTATAATTTCATATTATTTTATTTGAATTAGAAAGGAAGTTACTTGCACTCTTTGTGTTGTTATAGCTTGTGCTATTTTAGGAAATTGTTCTTATGTCTATTTCCTAAGAGCATTATTATTTATTTGATCTAACATGCAGAACTAGCGGAAGTAATTAGGAAGGTGGCTTGAAGTCAATTGTGGAAGACTTTGTGTTGTCTGCAATTGTCTTTAGTGTTTTTATATTTTCTATTTCTGTGTAAAGGACCTTGGGATGACTTTGTGCCCCCATTTTTCTTTGTACCTCACTCTAGGGTAGTCAAGGTGGAGAATTTGAGCTACATCTTAGATTGTTGGTTACTTTGGACCCGGTTACCAGTCACTTGTTACCAGAAAGAGTCCTACTGTTTGCAAGAACAAGCACTTCTAAAAGAAGAGAAGTGCCTTCTGTCACTTCACCAGGATTTCTACTATCCAGGAAGGGAACTGGCTCTTGGCTGAATGTTACTTCTGAAAGAAGAGAAGTGCCTTCACCAATCACCCAAGATTTCTCCTTTGAGCTGTGAGCATCATCTCTGAAAGAAGAGAGATGGATGATGTATTCCACCCCTGTGTCTTACTTTCTACTTATTTATATAATATATAGCCTCCACGTATTTAATAGGGAACCTCCCCTTGATGAGAGGAGAGATTTGTCTCCAGTTGATGTAGTAAAGCTGCACACCTGGACGACCAATCTTCCTATGCTGTGGTGATAGGAACTATTTTGGTCACCAGTTAGTTGGCTGACAAAATATTAACCCAACAGAATAAACCTAGATATTTTATGATATTATGTAAAAAATAATTTGATGAATAAAATCATGCACCTTTTCCATCCATATTTTCTTGCATTTAATTTCCTAACAAGCAATAAGTAAACTAATATTTATAAAATATTAGATAGATTATATAATAAACTTAAAATTACTAAGTACTACATAAACATGTCTCATTTCATCACAAAAAACTAAAATTATATTTTGGAATGTTTAATGCCACCTTAAGGTCTGTGCAACTATGTGTGTGTAAACCAAAAATTGAAAAAGACTCAAGAATTTATAATGTATAACATATGTGAAAAGTTATGATTGTATAATAATAATATTTTCATATAGTTAAATTATGTGTAATTTTACCATTAATATTACATTTCGAAGAAAAGCACATAGTAACCCTAAAAAATAGATTGACAAAATGCCTCTTCCTCCTCCTCCTATTTATAATATATCATTATTTTACGTTATAATCTCATTTCAAATCAAATATCAATATTACCTACTACTACTAAATTTTAGATATTTATTCACCAAAATTATTGTAAAAGTGTAATCCAACATCATACTGTATTTTAAAAAATAAAATAAAAAATGAACTAATTTTAATTAATTGATAAGTAAATTTTAAGCCATTTAATATAAATACATGTGTGAATCTTTAATTATTTACATAATATTGTTGTCTTGTGATTTTATTTTATTTTAACATCAGTAAAAAAATGAAGAAAATTTAAAATATTTTAGTGGGTGAAATGACATAAATATAATTTTTTTAATATACTTTAATTACAACCCATAAATGTTTTTAAAAACTAAATTACACTAATAAATTTTATTTTATTCATAAAATTTTAGTTTGAGATTGAAATTTCTTATCAAATTTCATTCTGATAAGCAACATCAAGGAGGTGTCTAAATGTCATTGTATTAGAATTATTTGTATGACTACAAAATACCAATATTTATAATAAAAAATAATCTCGTAAGGAATATAAGGATTGGTTGATGGAAAAATATAAACCCAATATATCATTATCCTTATTCCAATGGGGACATGCCACAATAGAAGTGTGAGGAAAAGAAAAAATGTTTGATAGTGCTAAATACTAAAGAACTATTTCGAATAATTTGGACTTATACCTATTAAATTTGAGTGGAGAAATTTTTATCCAAAAATAATTTTTTTATACTCTAAACAAATGGACTATTTCAAACCACTTGGACACAAATCATTTTGAATAAATTCGACTATTTTGAATAATTTTGGACTTATACTCACTAAAGTGGAGTGGAGAAATTTTTTTCCAAAAATAATTTTTCTATATTCCAAATAAATTAGAATATTTCAAACCATTTAGGCTTAGATCATTTTGAATAAATTGGACTATTCCAAACAATTTAGACTTATACCCACTAAAGTGGAGTGGAGAAAAATTTCTTCAAAAATAATTTTTCTATATTCCAGATAAATTGGATAGTTTCAAACCATTTGGGCATAGATTATTTCAAACAAATTGGAGTATTTCAAATAATTTGGACTTTTATTCATTAAAGTGGAGTGGATAATATTTTCTTCAAAAATAATTTTTTTATATTCCAAATAAATTGGATTGTTTCAAACCATTTGGGCATAATCATTCTGAATAAATTAGACCAATTTGAATAATTTGGACTTATACCCACTAAAGTTGAGTGGAGAATATTTTCTTCAAAAATATTTGTTTCTATATTTTAAATAAATTGGACTATTTCAATTCAGTTGGTCACAAATCATTTTGAATAAATTTGATTGTTTTGAATTATTTAGGCTTATACACATTTAAGTAGATTAGAAAAAAATTATCTAAGAATAATTTTTCTATATTCCAAATAAATTGGACTATTTCAAACCATTTGAGCATACATCATTTCAAAAATATTGGACTTATATCTATTGAATTTGATTAAAGAGAATTTTCTCCATGAATAAGTTATGTTTAAAATTATTTGGACTCTTTAGGCTATTTGAGGAGTTCCTCAGGGACACTAGGCACCTTACTGGGATATGTGGCACACTTATAAGACTCACGCTAATTGATCCTTTGAAATAGATTTCATTATAGGGACACATGTCACCATTTAATTAACCTTCTACCCATACCTCAATGAGATAGTCCCGTAGATTTGAAATCTCAAAGTCTACTAATAAGTGGACTAATGCATGAAGTATTTAATCAACTAGTTTCATCTTTGGCCCTCGCCACTAGACTTAGCCATATCCCTAAGCACTCAAACAAATGGTACCTTGAAGGTATCAGAAGGGCCTTAAAGTTATATATAATATGGGGAAGAGGAAGAACACTTTTGCGCATATAGTTAGTGCATTCAAAGATGAGGAAGAACACTTATGCATAGGTAGTAAGTGTATTTAAAGAGCTTGGCAAGAGAAAAATAGGTTTCAAAAGCTATAAAAAGAAAGTGATGAACAATTCCAAAACATTACAAACTTCAACCAACAAGATTATTATACTATTTTCTCTCAATATTCTCCCCTATACAGAAATTGAGACCCAAATTTTGGTAGAATAAAATAATCAATGGATAGGAGCTAGTTGTTGATCCCACTCATAGATGCACAAAAATAATAAATGAAGATTGGGCTAGGTATTCGATAAACTAAATAAAATGACATATATCCTTTTAACTTTGTGGAAATGGCCGAAGCTAATCTCTTTACCCTATTAGTACAACTAGGTACACAAACAAGAGCTCTTAAAATATAGCATCTACTTTAGGGTTCTGATGCAAAGCAAATAATCAAGTTACCTACATTCAAGAAACTAGATGAGGTCATGTTTACCTTTTTAAGTAGATACAACTAGGGGGATATTTATTTGTCCCAAGGTATCACTGTCTAAATCAATGTGTAGACCATGGTGAGAGCCATAGGCCTTCTGAATCATGGAAAATATTTATTTCCATACAATTCCACCACACTCCCAATTCATTCAGTTGTTTGGGATAATTTTACCACTAGGGTAGGTATATGAACCCTAATTAACTCTATTTAGGATGTCGTAGTTGTATTCTCATAGAATGTATAACAAAGAGGTTCTATCAAATAATGAAGTAGGCCAAGCAGGCAATAAAGAGAATTAACATTATCTATCACATTATACACCTACATGAGAAATTCAATTGGCCCAAATTTATCACATCTAAGCTTACCACTAATATAAGGTAGCTCAAAAAAAATTCAATGTCAATTTATGGTTTTGTTGTTATGCTTCACATAATGGAAGTCCCTGCTAGGCAAAGCAAATGTTACTATGGACTTTTGGCCTACTACTACTCTTATAGGCATCACATGGATAAAGATAGGGTAATATTATGAGTGATTAGGGTTATTTAACACATGGTGGCTTTAGGCTTTAGCTTTGATCAGGTCACACCTTTGAATTCTATAAGATGTTATGCAATATTTAGGGTAGCATGCATCAATAACTAAGTTGTATAATGTTATTCAAATCAAGGTACATGAGAACAAACTACACAATAAAAGAAAATATGACAAGAGGCAAATAATGTGGAGTATCCCATAAGGATGCAACCCAATTAGGTGCACAAGAAGAGAATTCACTATCAAAGTCTCTTTCCTCTAGCCAATGGTTTTGGGATGTCCCTACCACATCATCTCATCTCACCATTTTCTTGCTTTGGTTGGCTCAATTTATGCCAACTCTTGACAAATTCAATGCACTTACTCCCACTTCCATGGAGACATCTTTGGATGTTTTACAACTGCCATTATCTAATAAAATTAAAGGATCAGCTGTATTAAAATAATCCATTGTGTAAAAATCTTTAGACTTGGAACATAAAGGTTTTTATTTATGTAAGGAGATAGTGTAAGAAAAAAATAAAATGGCTAAGGTTAGGAAACTCACAATGCTACTTGTCCTACTCTAGTTAAACAAGTCCTTAGTGATCACATAATGTCTGAGGATAAACAACTCCACTACATTTATGAATCTACTGACAAAGGTTTGGGTGAGTGAATAAAATATACCCACACTATGTACCCAAGGGCACTCTATCTGTGTTGAAATGGAATCCTTATGCAAACTATTGGAGGAATATGTATAGGTCCTAGATACTATTGTGCATCAGGCTAAGTAGATATCCCAAGGAATGCTTTATTAGAGATATTGCATTGGCAAATCTTTGACTACTACAAAACTAGAGTTCACAACCATGGATGAGATTTTTCAATGTGCCCTTAACACACCCCTCTTATATTTGATAGCTATGAAGAAGCATATGGCCTTTGATGGCCATGTGACATATTCTCATCTAAATAAAGTTTTCCTTATTTAGTTTAGGATTTTCTTAGAGGCTATTCATGAAATCATTGGTCTAGTTTATCTTAAATCTACTTATTGAACCAAGGTAAATTTTTTAATGGCTTCCTTATTCATTGGAAACTTTTTTCTCACCTTGAATGATAAGGTTAGTTATTTTTGTAATAGAAAAAAGGGTGGTTGAACTATAGGTTTGGGTCAGACTAGCCACTAATATGGAGTGTTTTTAGGGGTCTACACTATAATCTATTATTTTATGGTAGTGAGAGTGTGGGGCTTATTCCCATTGCCACTTTTTGGGAGATCAAGGAACATTTTATAATAATTTTGACCTTTGTGATGAATCTTCATTTAGTACTCTACCATCCATCATCTACAGGGGGTTTCATCTCAGTCTTAGATGTGGAGGTTTGTCAATCTCCCATGGCATCCCTAGACATGGTATTGGCCCTTCAAAGGTTGAGTTGTGTGTTCTCGATGGCACAACTACTTGTGAGATTATTTGGTCTGATGGCATTGTATATTCCTCCCCTAATTGGTGTGAACTCTTATTTTATGGTTGGCGGATCAATCATAGAGAATAAGGTAGTTTTTAGGGCCATGTATGGATACATGGAGGATGTTTGTCATTCCCTAGGTTTAAGTGGTTGTATGGTCTTCAATAATGCTTGGGTTAGTCAAGGTGGATGTGGTGGAAGATTTTTTCATGGACTCATGGCTATTGGGTTGGTAGTGGCTTTTATATCTATGGAGGTTGACAGTGTTATGTCTGCGATGGACCTAATGACTCTATGCAGGGATGGATGGACTAACAATGATAGTCTAGTGGTGCATTTGGTGGTTAACAATAGTGACAATTAGGTTTTATTTCTTATTGGATCATCCTCCCTTGATGTTTGGTCAATGATGATGATAATAATTTAGCCCTTTTTAGCATTTGGCTTTTTCTTTGTCCAGTTATTTCTTTATTGTTGGTCTTGTCTCTCTTTGAACTTGTCTAGCCCAATTTATTTTGGTAACATTTGGGCCTTATTTGGATCCTTATAATTTTTGGTTATTGGTGTTAATAAAATTGGAGGGACCCCCTTAACCCTCATAATCGATAAAAAAAATTACAAATGCTAATTTTTATTTGGGAAAATTTACGTATGCTTTGTTATTTTCTGAAACTTGTTTAAAACCCACATTAAAAAAAGAAAAAAATCTACATTTTCCTCTAACTCAAAGTTAAAATTAAGTTTCAATTTCAAACTAGTGTGCCCTTTTAAATGGAATAGTTTCACATCAACCAACTGAGTTACGCAGTATGCCAAAACTTAGCAGATATAAACGTTGGGGAGATTTTTAATCTCCTTTCAAGAGAAGCTAAATTATTCACCATCCTACCTAAGCTGGTGTTCTAAATGACCCATCAAAAATAATCATAATCTTTGTCATTTTCATTTTAATAATCATCTTGAGAGGATCTAGAATTCACATTCTTACCATCATTGCCATTCACATAAGAAGCATTGATCTCTACTTTATAACATGCATCTAAATCTCCACAAACACATAGTTTTTATTAGGGTTTTCTCATGTTCAACAAAGGAATAAATAATTTATTGTGAAAATCAAAGTCCAAATATATATTGCTATAAATTATTTTGTGTGAGGCTAACATTCTTTCCTTTTCTTATTAGTTTTCTCATATCAAATTTTGGTTTACCATAATTGTGAGGGCATACACAGGGAATCGACACAAAAAAAATCATATCATACGTATATTCATTTGGTCCAACTAGAATAAAAATTATTTATCCTAACATCTCATCAATGTTATCCTCACTATCATATCATATGTATATTCATTAGGTCCAACTAGAATAAAAATTATTTATCCAAACCTCTCATCAATGTTATAACAAAATAAAATCATATAATATGTATATTAATTTGGTCTAAATAGAAAAAAACTTATTTATCCTAACCTCTCATCAATGTTATAACATGCACCTAAATCTCCACAAACACATAGTTTTTGTTAGGGTTTTCTCATGTTCAACAAAGGAATAAACAAGTTATTGTGAAAATATAAGACCAAATACATATTGCTATAAATTATTTTGAGTGAGACTAACACTTTTTCCTTTTATTATTAGTTTTATCATATCAAATTTTGGCTTACCATAATCATGGGGGCTTATACAAATGGAATCAACACAAAAAAAAATCATATCATATGTATATTCATTTGGTCCAACTGAAATAAAACTAATTTATCCTAACCTCTCATCAATGTTATCCTCACTATCATAATCATCGTAATCACTATCTTCTATATAATTTTGAAAAAATATTAAATTTATAGAAGAATTTGCAATATGTTGAAAAAACACTCTAAAGGTGAACCATTTACAAGCACAATAGGGTTTAACATGTTTCTTATAAATTGAAATGACCGAGGTCTTGGAATAAGTATAATAAGAGATAGGGATATGAGAATTAGGATGATTCAATAGAGGAAAAATATGTAAAAATTAATTCTATCACAGTTTGGAACAAGATCTAATCCTAGAGGGTGTAAAAAATAACAAGTTTTCCAAATGTTTTTATAGGAAACTAGTTCTACATCAAATCATGGTTGGTACATTTAACCATACACAATGCAAATAAGCCCAATCATATTTAAAATAGTAAAATTAGACATATTTGCACAAATCATTTTTATTGTTGTAAATAATTGACAAGAGGGGGTTTGAGAGGAATATTTGATTTTGTGTAAACATGGAGATAATCATAAAAAATAAGTAGTGCAGAGTAGGTCTAGATGACAAGGCAAATAAAACTTGTAAAAATAAGAGCGAATAAAGATGAGTCCTAAGAATTTTTCAAACACTTCTGAAGATTAGTGATATTTTTGAAACTATGAGACGAAAACCTTAAAAATATATACATGTGTTAAAATTAATTTGATGGTCATGTTATTCAACTTTAGGGCTCTAATACCTCACTCAATTTTATAATATTATGCATGGATCCCTAAGAAATAGATTACTTTCTTGTAAACCTAACATGGTAACCACATCTAAAACACCTAAAAAAAATTAAGGACATATTTTGGGTCCTATGATCTCCTTAATTGATTATTACTAGGCCCCTGGAATACCTGTACACTTTTGAAAACAACATACCAAGTATAATGCATGTTCAATCAAGCAATCTAATGAATGTAGATCCTATCCTAGATATGACTTTTCCTGCTCTAATGAATGCATGGTAGTGAAATAAATACTTCAAATCTTCTTGAATTATACTATAAATGCTTAAATTAATTACTTTGGCATGTTAATAATTGATCTCTAAATGATTTTTTCCATTGTGTTATGTGTATTAATGAACTTGTGTATTTATACATTTATTGAATCCTGATTATGACCATAATTGGCATGCAAATTGATGCATAAACAGTTGGAAATGTCAAAAAATAAATAAAATTTGATGTGCGAGACACAAAATAAGGGTCAAAAGGGCCTCTCCATGTGTGTCTATGTGTGTGTGTGTAAAACCCCTTGTTTAAGTAAGGGATTCAAGTCGATGAAGCTTAGTGTGAAATATCCAACTAGTTTATGATTCAAGGAAAAATATATGGTACCTAGAATGTTTTGACCTTGTAAAATCTCAAAAATTATAAATGAGAATGCTTACTTGATTGATATGCTTGAATATTTAGATATTAGTCTCATTTTTAATGTGTTTGACCTTTATCCATGAGTAAAATGGTTGAATTATAACCTAAAGGCTTGAAGATCAAAGAATGGACAAAAAAGTTTCATAAGAGAAAGAGAAAACAAATTCAAAGAGTTATAGGTATCAAAATAGCTACTACAATATCCTATGTATACAATATATTTTTGGTTAAATGGGCAGGCCTATTAAATTCATGGATTGCTAAAGTTGAATTAATGAAATATATCAAATCATGATTTTATAGTAAATCTTAACTAAGAGGTTGAGAATTATTTAGGCCCTAACCAACTAACATTAACTAGTCAACAATAATTTTATTATACAATTTTATCAAGTTTACATGTTCCTATTCATGAATAGGGTATTTAGATGTCACACCTATAATCTAGTTAACATAGTTAAAGCTAGGAAATATAAAATAATTAAAAATTAGAATATAGTTAACATAGTTAAGGATTAGTTGTATTACAAGAATCCATTGTGTAAAAATCCTCAGACTTGGAATATAAATTTTTTTAGCTATGCAAGGAGAAAGTATAAGTAGAAAATAAAAAAGCTAAGGTTAGGCAACTCAAAATGCTACTTTTCTTGCTCTAGTTACACAAGTCCTTGGTGATTAGGTAATGTCTGAGGATAAACAACTCCACTACGTTGTTGAATCAACTGACAAAGGATTGGGTGACTGAATAAAAACTACTCACACTGTATACCTAAGGGCATTCTATCTATGTTAAAATAGAATCATTATGAAAACTATTAGAGGAATATGTATAGGTCCTAGATACTATTGTGCATCAGGCTAAGTAGATATCCCAATGAATGCTTTATTAGAGTTATTATATTGACAAATCCTTGACTACTACAAAACTAGAGTTCACAACCATGGATGAGATTTTTCAATGTGCCCTCAACACATCCCTCCTCCATTTGATATCTATGAAGAAGGAGATGGCTTTTGAGTACCATGTGACATATTCCCATCTAAATAAAGTTTTCATTATTTAGTTTGGGGTTTTTCTAGAGGCTATTCGCAACATCATTGCTCTAGTTTATCTTGAATCTACCTGTCAAACCAAGATAAATTCTGAAATGGATTCCTTATTCATTTGAAAGGGTGGTTAAACAATAGGTTTGGGTTAGACTAGCCACTAATGTGGAGTCCTTTTAGGGGTCTACACTGTAATCAATTATTTTATGGTAATGAAAGTGTGGGGCTTATTCCCCTTACCAATTTTTTGGAGATTGAGGAATATTTTATGATAATTTTGACCTTTTTAGTGAAGCTTCATTCAGTACTCTATCATCCATCACTTGTAGGGGGTTTCATCTCAATCTTAGATGTGGAGGTCTTTCAATCTCTCATGGAATCCCTAGACATGGTATTGACCCTTCAAAGGTTGAGTTGTGTGTTCTCAATGGCACAACTACTTGTGAGATTATTTTGTTTGATGGCATTGGATTTTCCTCCCCTAATTGGTGTGAAATCTTATTTTATGGTTGGTGGATCAATCACAGAGAAGAAGGTAGTTTTTAGGGCCATGTGTGGAGGCATGGAGGATGTTTGTCATTCCTCAGGTTTAGGTGGTTTCATGGTCTTCAATAATGCTTGGGTTAGTTAAGGTGGATGTGGTGGAATATTTGGTCATGGTCGAATGGATATTGGGTTGGTAGTGGCTTCTATAGCTATGGGGGTTGGCAGTGTTATGTCTGTGGTGGACCTAATGACTCTGTGTAGGGACGGATGGACTAACAATGATAGTCTAGTGGTGCTTTTGGTGGTTGAAAATAGTGATAATTAGTTTTAATTTCTCAGTGTCCTAACCCCCCTTGGTGTTTGGTTGATGATGATGGTAACAGTTTAGTCATTTTTAGCATTTGGCTTTTGCTTTGGCCAGTTGTTTCTTTATTGTTGGTCTTGTCTCTCTTTGAACTTGTCTAGCCTAATTTATTTTAGTAATGTTTGGTCCTCTTGGGCCTTATTTGGCTCCTTATAAATGTTGGTTTTGGTGTTAATAAAATGGGTGAGGGACCCCTTTAACCCTCTTAACTGATTAAAAAAAATTGCAAATGCTAATTCTTATTTGGGAAAATGTACGTATGTTTTATTATTTTCTTAAACATGTTTAAAACCCACATTTTCCTCTCACTCAAAGTTAAAATTAAGTTTAAATTTCAAACTAGTGTGCCCTTTTTAATGGAATAGTTTCACATCAAACAATTGAGTTACCCAGTATGCCAAAACTTGGTAGATATAAACCTTGGGGAGATTTTTGAATCTCCTTTCAAGAGAAGCTAAATGGTTCACCATCCCACCTAAGCTGATGTAGAAAAATATAAACCCAATATATCATTATCATTATTTCAATGGGGACATGACACCATAGAAGTGTGAGCAAAATAAAAAATGTTTGATAGCGCTAAATACTAATGACTATTTCGAATAATTTAGGCTTATACCAATTACAATGGAGTGGATAAAATTTTATCCAAAAATAATTTTTCTATATTATAAATAAATTGGACTATTTCAAACCACTTGGACATAAATAATTTTGAATAAATTGGAATATTTTGAATAGTTTTGGACTTATACTCACTAAAGTGGAGTGGAAAATTTTTCTACAAAAATAATTTTTATATATTCCAAATAAATTAGACTATTTCAAACCATTTGGGCTTAAATCATTTCAAATAAATTCAACTATTTTGAACAATTTAGACTTATACTCACTAAAGTGGAGTGGAGAAAATTTTCTTCAAAAATAATTTTTCTATATTCCAAATAGATTGGATAGTTTCAAACCATTTGGGCATAGATCATTTTGAACAAATTAGACTATTTCGAATAATTTAGACTTTTATCCGTTAAAGTGGAGTGGAGAATATTTTCTCCAAAAAACAATTTTATATATTCCAAATAAATTAAATTATTTCAAATCATTTGGGCATAATCATTTCAAATAAACTAGACCATTTTGAAGACTTATACCCACTAAAGTGGAGTGGAGAATATTTTCTTTAGAAATATTTTATTCCATATTTTAAATAAATTGGACTATTTTAAACCATTTGGTCACAAATCATTTTGAATAAATTGGATTATTTTGAATTATTTGGGCTTATACACATTTTATTGGATTAGAAAAAATTCTCTAAGAATAATTTTTCTATATTCCAAATAAATTGGACTATTTCAAACCATTTGAGCACAGATCATTTCAAATAATTTGGACTTATACCTATTTATGTTGAGTAAAGAGAATTTTATCCATGAATAAGTTATATTTTAAATTATTTAGACTCTTCAGGATATTTGACGTGTTCCTCAGGGACATTAGGCACCTTACCGAGATATGTGGCACATTTTTGGGTCTTTAAGTTGATTGATACTTTGACATAGATTTCATTACAGGGACACATGGCACCACTTAACTGGAATTCTTCCCATGCCTCAACGAGATAGTCCCATAGACTTGAAGTCTTAAATTCTACTAATAAGTGGACTAATGAATAAAGTATTTAATCAACTAGTTTCATCTTTGGCCCTCACCATTAGACTTAGCCTCAACCCTGAGCACTCAAAAAAATGGTACCTTGAAGGTATCATAAGGCCCTTAAAGCTTTCTAAAATATGGGGAAGAGGAAGAACACTCTTGCACATGAATTCAATGCATTTAAAGATGAGGAAAATCATTTATGCATTAGTAGTTAGTGTATTTAAAGAGATTGGCAAGAGCAAATCTGGTACCAAAAGCTATAAAATGAAGGGGATGGACAATGCCAAAACATTAAAAATTTCAACCAACAAGAGTATTCTACTATCTGATCTTGATATACTCTCATATATATAAATTGAGATCCAAATTTTGGAAGAATAAAACAATCAAATAGCATAGATTATAAGTATAGTCATGGCTAGGAGCTAGTTGTAGATCCCACTCATAGATATGCAGAAGGAATAAATGGGGATTAGGCTAGGTCTTTGATAAACTAAATACAATGACCTATATGCCTTTGACTTTGTGGAAATGGTCAAAGCTAATCTCTTTGCCCTAGTATTACAATTAGGTACAAAAGTAAGAGCTCTTAAACTATAACATCTACTTTAGGGTTCTGATGCAAAGAAAATAATCAAGTTACCTACATTGAAGAAATTGGATGGGGTCATGCTAACCTTGTTGAGTAGATACAACTAGTGAGCTATTTATTTTTCCCAAGGTATCATGGTCTGAATCAATGTACAAGCCATGGTAAGAGCCATAGGCCTCCCAAATCATGTAAAATCCTTATTTCCATACAAGTCCACCATACTACCAATTAATTTAATTGTTTGGGAGAAGTTTCCCACTAAGGCAGGCAGAGAAACCCTAATTAACTCCATTTAGGATGTTGTAGCGCATATTCTCATAAAGTGTATAACAAAGAGGTTCTTCTAAATAATGAAGTAGGCCAAGTAGGAAACAAAAGGAGTAATTAATAATATCTATCACATTATATATCTAAATGAGAACTTTAATTGGCCCAAGTTTTTCACATCCAAGATTACCACTAATATCGACAAGGTAATTTTAGGTAGCTCAAAAAAATTTCAATATCAATTTATGATTTTGTTGTTATGATTCACACAATGGAAGTCCCTGCTAGGCAAAGTAAATGTTACTATGGACTTTTTCCCTGTTACTACCCTCGTAGGCATCACATGGACAAAGATAGGGTAATATTATGAGAAATTGGGGTTTTTTGACACATGGTAGCTTTAGGCTCTAGCTTTGATTAGGTCACACCTTTGAATTCCATAATATATTATGTAACATTTGGGGCAACACCCATCGATAAGTAAGTTATATAATGGTATTAAAATCAAGGTATGTGAGAATAAACTACACAACATCAGCAAATAGAACAAGAGGCATAGAATGTGCAACATCCGATAAGGATGCAACCCAATCAGGTGCACTAGAGGAGACTTCACTATTAAATTATCATTCCTCTATCCAATAGTTGTGGGATGTCCCTACCACATCATCTCATCGCACCATTTTCTTACTTTTGTTGGCTCAATTTATGCCAGCTCTTGACATATTTACCACACTTACTCCCACATCCATGGAGACATATTTAGATGTTTCACAGCTTCCATTATCTAAGAAAATTGAAGGATCAATTATATTATAATAATCCATTATGCAAAAATCTTCATACTTGGAACATAAATTTTTTCAATTGTGCAAGAAGAAAGCAAAAGTAGAGAATAAAATGGCTAAGATTAGGAAACTCATAATACTACTTATCCTTCTCTATTTACATAAGTCATTGGTGATCAAGTAATGTTTGAGGATAAACAACTCAACTACATTATTGAATCAGCTGACAAAGAATTGGGTGAGTACACTGAAACTGCTCATACTATGTACCCAAGGGAATGCTATCTATGTTGAAATGGAATCTTTTTGTGAACTATTATAGGAATATGTATAAGTCTTGGATATAATTGTGCATCAAGCTAAGTAGATATCCCAAGGAATGCTTTATTATAGGTAGTATGTTGACAAATCCTTAACTACTACAAAACTAAAGTTCACAACCATGGATGAGATTTTTCAATGTGCCCTTAACACACCCCTCCTCCATTTGATAGATATGAAGAGGGAGATGGCCTTTGAGGGCCATGTGACATATTCCCATCTAAATAAATTTTCCTTATTTATTTTGGGTTGTTTTAGAGGCTATTCATGACATCATTGGTTTGGTTTGTCTTGAATCTACCTATCGAACCAAGGCAAATTCTGAAATGCCTTCTTTATTCATTGGAAGAAAACTTCTCACCTTGAATGATAAGGTTAGTGGTTTTTCCAATAGTATAAAGGGTGGTTAAACTATAGGTTTGGGTTAGACTAGCCACTAATGTGGAGGGTTTTCAGTGGTCTACATTGTAATCTATTATTTTATGGTAATGAGAGTGTGGGGCTTGTTCCCCTTTCCAATTTTTGGGAGATCGAGGAGCATTTTATGATAATTTTGACCTTTATAGTGAAGATTCATTCATTACTCTACCATCCATCACCTACAGGGGGTTTCATCTCAGTCTTGGATGTGGAGGTTTGGCAATCTCCCATGGCATCCCTAAACATGGTATTGGCCCTTCAAATGTCAAGTTATGTGTTCTCAATAGCATAAATAATTTTGAGATTATTTGGTTTGATTGTGTTTGATTTTACTCCACTACTTGGCATGAAATATTATTTTATGGTTGGTGGATTAGTCACAGAGAAAAAGGTAGTTTTTAGGGCCATGTGTGGATGCATGGAGGATGTTTGTCATTCCCTAGGTTTAGGTAGTTGTATGGTCTTCAATTATTCTCGGGGTAGTCAAGGTGGAAGTGGTAGAAGATTTGGTCATGGTCGCATGGCTATTGGGTTGGTAACAGATTCTATAGCTATGGAAGTTGACAGTGTTATATTTATGATGGACCTAGTGACTCTGTGTAGGGATGGATGGACTAATAGTGATAGTCTAGTGGTACCTTTGGTGATTGACAATAGTGACAATCAGGTTTAATTTCTCAGTGGCTCAGCCCCACTTGGTTTTTGGTTGATGATGAAGGTAATAGTTTAGTCCTTTTTAGCATTTGGCTTTTGCTTTGGCCATTTGTTTCTTTATTGTTGGTCTTATCTCTCTTTAAACTTGTCTAGCCCAATTTATTTTTATAACATTTGGTCCTCCTGGGCCTTATTTAGATACTTATAATCATTAGTTTTGGGTGTTAATAAAATGGGTGAGGGACCCCTTTAACCCTCTTAACCGATCAAAAAAAATTACAAACACTAGATTTTATTTGGGAAAATGTACTTATGCTTTGTTATTTTTTTGAAACATGTTTAAAACCCACATTTTCCTCTCACTCAAAGTTAAAATTAATTTTAAATTTCAAACTAGTGTGCCCCTTTGAATAGAACAGTTTCACATCAACCGATTAGATTTCCTAGTATGCCAAAATTTGGAAGATATAAACCTTGCAGACATTTTTGAATCTCCTTTCAATAGAATCTGAATGGTTCACCATCCCACCTAAGCTGATGTGCTAAATGACCCATCAAAAATAATCAAAATCTTTGTCATTTTCATTTTAAGAATCATCTTGAGAGGCTCAAGCATTCACATTCTTACCATCATTGCCATTCACATAAGAAACATTGATCTCTACTTTATAAAATGCATCTAAATCTCCATAAACACATAGTTTTTGTAAGGGTTTTTTCATGTTCAACAAAGGAGTAAACAAGATATTGTGAAAATCTAAGTCCAAATATATATTGTTATAATTCTTTTTGTGTGAGGATAACACTTTTTTATTTTCTTATTAGTTTTCTCATATCAAATTTTGGCTTACTATAATTGTGAGGGCTTATACAAAGGGAACCAACACACAAAAAAAATCATATCATATGTATATTCATTTGGTCTAATTGGAATAAAAATTATTTATCTGAACCTCTCATCAATGCTATCCTCACTATCATAATCATCATAATCACTATCTTCTATATAATTATGAAAAAGTATAAAATTTATAGAAGAATTTTCAATATCTTGAAAAAACAATATAACGGTGAACCATTTACAAGCACAATAGGGTTTAACATGTTATTTACAAATTAAAATAACCTAGGGCTTGGAATAAGTATAATAAGAGATAGGTCTATGAGATTTAGGATGATTCAATAGAGGAAAAACCTGTAAAAATTAAATATATCACAATTTGAAATAATATCGAATCCTAGAGGGGTGTAAAAAAGCATAAGTTTGCCAAATGTTTTTATAGGAAACTAGTTCTACATCAAAGCATGTTAAATTTAACCATACACATTGCAAATAAGCCCAATCATATTTAAAATAGTAAGATTAGACATATTTACACAAATCATTTTTTTTGTTGTAAATAATTGACAAGAGGGGGTTTGAGAGGAATATTTGATTTTGTGTAAATATGGAGACAATCATCAAAAATAAGTAGTGCAAAGCAGGTCTAGATGACAAGGCAATCAAACTTATAAAAACAAGAGTGAATAAAGATGAGTACTAAGAACTATTCAAACACTTCTGAAAGAGTAATGACATTTTTGAAACTATGAGACCAAAACCATAAAAATATAGACATGCATTAAAATTAATTTGATGATCATATTATTCAACTTTAGGGATCTGATACCTCACTCAAGGTTATAATACTATGCATGGATCCCTAGGAAATAGATTTCTTTCTTATAAACCTAACATGGCAACCACATCTAAAACACCTAAAAAAAATTAGGGATATATTTTGGGGTCTATGCTCTCCTTACTTGATTATTACTAGACCCCTAGAATACCTATAGACTTTTGAAAACAACATACCAAGTATAATGCATGTTCAATCAGGTAATCTAATGAATGTAGATCATATCCTAGATATGACTTTTCCTGCTAGAATGAATGCATTGAAGAGAAATAAAAGCTTCAAATATTCTTGAATTCTACTATAAATACTTGAATTAAATACTTTGGCATGTTAATAATTGATCTCTAGATGATTTTTTTCATTATTTTATGTGCATTAATGGACTTGTGTATTTATACACTTCTTAAATCTTGATTAGGACCATAATTGGCATGAAAAATGATGCACAATGGGTAGGAAATGTCAAATAATCAAGAAAAGTTAACGTGGGAGACCCAAAACAAGATTCAAAAGGGCCACTTCATGTGTGTGTGTGTGTGTGTGTGTGTGTGTGTGTGTGTGTGTGTGTGTGTGTGTGTGTGTGTGTGTGTGTGGTGTGTGTGTGGTGTGTGTGTGTGTGTGTGTGTGTGTGTGTGTGAGAGAGAGAGAGAGAGAGAGAGAGAGAGAGAGAGAGAGAGAGAGAGAGAGAGAGAGAGAGAGAGAGAGAGAGAGAGAGAGAGAGAGAGAGAGACAGAGAGACAGAGACAGAGAGAGACAGAGACAGAGACAGAGAGAGAGAGAGAGAGAGAGAGAGAGAGAGAGAGAGAGAGAGAGAGAGAGAGAGAGGAAAATTTTAACTAATAATTGATAAATAGATAAACACCCTAGAATAATGCAATATATAACTAATAACCACCCCATATAAAAATCAAGTATCTACAAATATCAAATTAAGGTTTTTAATTGTTAAATGTGAGTTTCTATTAGGGCCTACACTAATCAAGAATTCAAGAACAATAATGAAAGAAGGGAAGGAAGGAAGGAGTGAGGGAAATAGAGGAAAAAATCCCATAAATACGCTGACTTAGAAAACATACTGAGAAATAAGAGAATACAACCACAAACCATTAACTGGCGAATACCAAAATAACAATGAAACAAATCTACACTAACCTATGAACATGTCAACTATAGAAACACCATGGAGAGACCACTAAAATTAAAAATAAGGAAGCCTCATTTTAGAGAATATTAAAACTACACAAGCAAGAAGAGGGGGAAAGTCTCAATGTCCTACTTTGGTTGAGAAGAGGTGTTACCAAATAACCTTATAAATAAAAAAATAGGAAAATGAACAAAATAAAAGTGGGCCTAGAACCAAAGATCCACATGATCAATCCATAAACCTAATTAGATTGAAACCCAACAGAGAGATGGGCATCTATCCACTACAATAAAACATTTCTCCAAATGTGTATAATCAATAAAAATGAAGAAAACAACCCATAAAAGAGTCTAACATCTTGGCTAAAGGAATGTAAAGCATTCATATAAATAAAGAGGCACCTTCATGCATCGAATGAAACTCCAAACGCATACCTGCATGAGCAAAAATTATGAAAGAATAAAATGTCCAATTACTCATTTTAGTGAATCATATATGAAATTAAGACCTATAGATCTCCATGAATCTAATTAAAACTATACAATGTGATATGATTCTCATTTGGGCCCCATCGAATCCCTTATTGAACTAAAATAAATCACTATGATATAGGAATCATTTGGCCCCATTTAAGTATGTGATTAAATAGATTGGATAAATATAGTACATAATTGGATCCAAGTAAGCCTTGTCTAACTGGGGATCGATTGGCACCAATTACATAACATCTTAGAATATTTGAGTAACTACTCATTTCAGTGAATCATATATGAAATTGGGACCTATAGATCTTGATGAATCTAATTGCAACTATATAATGTGATATGGATCTCATTTGGCCCCCATTGATTCCATTATTGAACTAAAATAAATCACTATGATAGGGGGATCATTTTGCCCCATTTAATTATGTGGATAAAATTTATTGGATCAATATAGTACATAATTTGGGCTAAACAAGCCTTGCATAACTAAGACATAATCAATCATTTTATTGGCTCAACATCATACCCAACTTATGAAAATTAAGCATTTTATTACATTAGAAGGTTTTAATTCATTATATAGGGTATGTTTTCTCCTAATCACATATCAAGATTGAGAACATTAATCAATTATTTTAACATGGTACACAATTTGGGCCAATTGAGCCCTAGTCAACATTAGAATGTTGAAATTCAATGCATATGGCACATTGGCACTAATTAAGTGTTGAATTGATCCATCTAATCAAATTTTTTTATAGATAGACTCAATTGGGAACAAGTGAGGAAGCCCTGAATAACATTTCATTTTTGTAATTTTATTTTCTAGACTCACTTGGGAGAATAAAGATCCACAAAGTAATTGCAACCATAAAATGTGATTTAGTATCACTTAACCCTGATTGAGTTTGTGATCAAACCAATCAACCTATTTTTTAATCATAAAATTAATTGGAACGTATCAAGTGATTTTTTTATCACAGACTCAACTAAATAAAATTGATCCCCAAATCACATTTTATTTTCATAATTAGGTTCATAGGGCTTGAATGGCCCAATCAAGCCTCCCGAACTGAATTATGAAAACAAAATGTGTTTTGGCTCCCTTTATATCCCCTAATTTAGTGTGTTTTTTAATAAATCAAACTATTTATTCAATCATGGACAAAATTGAGGTGCATTGAGTGATTGTTTCAATCACAGACTCAATCGAGTGATTGGTTCCACCATAGACTCAATTGGGGCCAAGTCATCCACATATCACATTCTATAGTTACAAATAGGTTCATGGATCTTGATTAGGCCTATCAAGCCTCATGAACCTCATTAGGATAAATCACAGCACATAATCAAAATTAGATTTATGGGGATCATTTATCCCCAAGTTTCATCCCTGATTGACCCAATCGAGTAATAACTAGTTCAATCAGTGATGTAATAGGGGCCAACATAACTCAAACTCATATTATATACACACAATTTAGTTTAAGGGATTCATTTCACCATAAATTATCCCAATGATCAAAAAAATCAAATGATTAATTCAATTAGTGATCAAATTGGGGCCAACTAAGCACCAAAATCACACCAGGTAGTTGTAATTGGGTTTATTGGGCTCAATTAGCCCCAAACTACATCCACAATTGAAATAAATGAGTAATTTGTTTAATTAGTGATGAAACTAAATAAAATTAAGCACCAAATCATATCATATAGTTATATTTACACTCATAGTGGTTAATTGACACCAATTATAATTAGGTTCATGATGGTTCACATCATGTTATATAGTTGAAATTAGATTTGTATGGCATTATTAGCCAAAATTATGTCCTTAATTGAACTCATGGATTATTTGCTTCAATTATAGACATAATTGGGTCTAATTGAGCACCATATCATATTATATAGTCTCAATTACATTCAAATGGATTGATATTAAAAATATATATCCCTAATTGAACATATCAATTAATTAGTTCAATTAGAGACCCTATTGGTTGATAATTTATCCCTTGATCACATTATATAGTTGAAATATATAAACAAACCATAATTGAGTCCATGACATTAGATCACATTACTCATGGGTGAGTGCAAACTAACGATATGATGAAAAGGGGCCTTTGAAAGTTTAGAATAATAACCATACCTAAACTTGAATTGATGATTTGAGGGTCTTCCAAAAATCATTTCCACACAGTGTAAACATATAAAGTAGTAGAATTTTGAATGAAGTTTATTTGAATGTAATTTTTTCCAATTAAATAAAAAACTAGATGAATATTTCCAATTTTAATGTATCACAATATATAGTTTTTATAGTGATATAAAAAATGACCACATGTCTACCGAGACTTTAAAAATTAAATGAATGGTTTGTTTTTTTTTAATGTAGGTATGTGGAGGACTCAAATGCAAATGTTTGTACATTTTTCCACTTATTTTAATAAATAGTTGTAGTTTTATTAATACCTTGAAACTGGTCTAACATATCAAACACTTAAGTAAGCTCACGAATCATCTACCACCTGAATAGTACTTATTCTTAAAGTTTAACAATCACTTTTTTTTTTGAACTTCTAAGTAAAGAAGTCAAATTATAGTCATGTATGGAGTGTTATCATGTTTAGAATGTGAATGGTAGTATGAAATCTATGCAACATGTGGGAATTTCATGTGAAGGATTGCATAAAGAATTGTATGCTCTAGATGATAGTAAAAAGGTGGAATATGTATTTTTATAGCATTTTGGTGGTTGTTCCATGGCATAGAACTTGGGGAAAATGCCTTGTTAAGTAAGTGATTCATGTTGACAAATCTTAGTGTAGAATATCCACGTAATTTATGGGTCTAGTGACAAGTTATGGTACACTTGATTATAGCCATTGAATTGTATTGAAGGCAGTCATGTGCAGAGCAGATCTAAATTAAATACTATACTATTTTGATGGCTAATTTTAATAGTCTTTCTTGTCAAAGAAGAAAGTCTTCCTCTAAAGACATCAGGGATCATTATGAGAGTAGGATGCTTTTGAGGTTAGTGTCTTGGTAATCCCAAAAAGATAAAATATTATGAAGTTTGCAACACAGTAGAGATGAGGAAATGAGGATTCATTTTTGTTGGAGTTTTGTCATATTTAGAGTCTCCAAGGTAGGTCTTATGTATTTGTGTTTTATTTTATCACTTACATTTTTTTAACACCTTGCAACTAGTCTAACACATCAAACACTTAAGTAATCTCAAGAATCATCTAACACGTGAAAATTACTTGATCTTAAAGTTTTAAAAAATTCACATTCATTTTGAACTTCTATGTAAAGACGTCAAATTGTAGTCATCTATGTAGTATTAGCATGTTTAGAATGTGAATGATAATATGCAATTTACGTAACATGTGGGAATTTCATGTGAAGGGATGCATAAAGAATTGTATGCTCAAGATAACAATAAAAAAGATGGAATATGTCTTGTTATAACATTTTGGTGGTTGTTCCATGACATTTTTTGTAATATATAATATCCCATATCCCATCCTCTTATAGATTTAATCGTATAATCCCATATGGGAACATTCAAAAGAGATTACTAGCATAGAGTAAAATGCCATCATAAAAATACTAATGCATGTGTATGCTAGGAAAGAAATGGGAAAAATATAGAAAGCGAAAGACTCAGAATTTGGAAAAATATTGACAAAAGAAATGAAAGTGACAAAGTTCTTTTCAAAGCTTTTTACTAAAAGACTCCAATTTCCAATAATATAAATAGAAAACATGCATTCAAAACTTTCTCAAGAGTTTCTTCAAGAAAAATGAAATGCTTAAAATTTTCGTCGAGAATTTCTTCATTTCATTTTCACGAAAATTTTCTCATCCATTTAAAATGTGCAATTTTCTGAGATAGTGCGTCAAAAAGTATGTTTAAGATATTTCCACACTTTTTCTATTGATCAGATTGATCATGAGGTTGCTATTTTCCTACAAATATATTTTCACATTTTCTTTATTGACTGGATTAATCATTATATTTTTGAAGTCGCTATATACTCATAAATATATCTCCACATTTTCTCTATTAACTGGACTAATCATTATACTTTGAAATCATTATTTCCACACTTTCTCCATTAACCAGATTAATCATTATACTTTGAAATCGTTATTTCCACACTTTCTCCATTAACCAAATTAATCATTATACTTGAAATCATTAAATCCACACTTTCTCCATTAACCAGATTAATCATTATACTTTGAAATCATTATTTCCACACTTTCTCCATTAACCAGATTAATCATTATACTTTGAGTCATTATTTCCAAAGAAGAACAAACCAAACACGTGTTGGGATGACAAATTAGCAGCCAAGCACGGCGGGTTTGGAACATAAGTTCACGTGTTCATTTAAATCCTCAACCTAACCTCTCCTCTCTCACTAAAAACATATGTCTGTTGACTCTTCATTTTAGACCCCTTTTTAATCCTTCATTGCAGTTTTTATTGACAAACAATAAAATTAAATTGCAATGTAGAGTTAACTCCTTTTTTAATGTAGAAAATATATTGTTATATTATTAATTATAGTATTATATTTTATTAATATTATATAAAATAAAAATACATAATAATATTATATAAAAAAATAATTGTAGACCATAAATGTATTATATTACAATAATATAATTTTAATAGATTATATGAGGGTTGGGAGTTCTTCATTAGATTTGTTAATTAAAAAAAAAATAGTTAAAAAAAAAAGGGATGAATCCAAAGAAACAAGAACTACAAAAAGAAAACCTAACCACCTCAAAGAACAACAATAAAAACTAAAAACTAAAAACTAAAAACAAAAAACAAAAAATTACAATTTAATGTTATCCATAGAGCATGTAAATGGTATAAGAATCACTCTCTTATTACTTATTTTGTTAGTCATATCCTTTTGAAAGAGTGTCTCCACACCTAATTTCACCACCAGTAGGAGCCCTCAAGCGTCGATACCACTAGGGTTCAAAACCTTAATAAAGGATTTTTTGTTTTCATTCAAAGAGTCATCTAAAGTCCAAGGTCTTATAGCCAAATCAAGTTGTTTATTTCTCATAAATATTCTTTCAATTTTATTCCACTAGACCCCAAATTTTAGAGTCACTAATCAAGTCTCCTTTAAGGTGTTGGTATGGATTGGGCATCCAAGCCCTGCCAATTCCACCGTGATTGTTCCTTAACTAAATTATCACACCCATCGGGATCGAGTAATATTCCATGAACCAAAAAAGTTCTACTCCTCACACCCTCAACTACGGATTTGCATCGAGGTGTATCTATCAAAGGAGTTGAAGGAGTTCATAGAAATCCATGTCAATGAATCTCATTGGGCACAAAAAAAAATTTATTTCATCCTACCTAATACTTGTTTCCAATGTTAAGATCCTAATCATCACATCAAATATTATCCCCTTATGGGGCACTTGAAACCCTCCTTGGCCCATATGCAAACTGAGAAGACCAAGGTGGTGGATACAAGTGATGGTTGGACTATGGTTACCTCAAAAAAGGCATAGTTAGTACCAAAACCCTCCCCTCTTGTAGCATCTTCTCTAGTAAACAAATTATATTATAAGATTCCCACCTCTCCTCCCCCTCCTATCCAATTCCCACATGCCTGATAAAGCAAAATTTCTCATAGTTCTCATGTTCCAAATGATTCTACCGCCACTGTGATATCCTCAACAAGTGGCTCCTTCTCTCAGTTGTTGTGCATCCCACCCTGAGGTGGTGGTGATTCTCCTTGGGAAGAACATGGGGATAAACAACATTCCATTGTGCTTGGAGAATTTTCTCTTCCAAACTAGCACAATAGTTTTTCAGTTTTAGATAATTTAGAGGATGGATAGGGGTAGCTTCAAATGAATGACATTTCCCAATGAATATTTTATCTTGAAATTATCAATGTCTCATAGAGTCCTCCTGTAAATTTTGTGTGCATACAACCATTAAATAGATTGGTTTTATAGAATTTATCTATCTTTAAGAAGTGAAATTTTTGGGTTTATTCTATAGACCACTTTGAAGTGTATTAGACTAGATTCCACCCAGTTATCCACTCTACATGAAGAGGGATGTGTCAACTCCAACATTTTGGTGTCACCATAATTTCCCCATTAATTATTTCCATGGGGGAGGACCCACCACATTATGTACTCTCGCTACTTTTAGATATTGGTGTCCATTCATTAGGCATTCTCAATATTTTCACCCATAATGATTGTCCTGATAGATCTTTATTTTGGTGATATTTGGCTAACTACTTACCCCTTGCTATGTGACTCATATATAGGGATTTTAATATGGTTAAAAATCCCAACAAAAAAATTGGTGCCCTGCCCATAAGTTGGTACATGGGAGAATGTGAAGCATGGTTCTATTTCAAGAATATGTGGGGTCTTGGCGACCCTCTCCTTTAGAGGCACTCATTCAATAACATGCCTTGGTTTAAGTGTTCTAAATTTTGTATCGATGTCAATTACATTGTCAAAAGGCTTGACCATTATATGTTTTTAGAAAAATATTTTTTATTTATCCAAAATTAATGTCTATCATAACTCTGTCCATTTTGAATTCATTCTCTTAGATCATGCTCCCATCTCTTATAAAGTGGAATGGGTCATAGGCAGCTCAAAGTGCCATGTAATCATTTTATTCTAAACACCTCTCTTTTAATCCACATTGGCACCATTATTTGGTTGTATGGGTTTAGAACCTCTCACCCTATCCTCTTTATGTTACAAGGTAGATTGATTGGTGAAAATTTTCTATTCTACACACCACCACCCTTATCTGCCACTATCAGACACAAATTGCTCATGTCAAAAAATGAAGAGAGGAAGTCATGATCAAGGAATTTCAAAAAGATTCCTCCATAATTCAGTGTAATCATTTTGAAAATAAATTTTAGAGTCTCATTGCCTCACTCAAACACCACAATAAGGTTGCAAATGTCCATGCTACTAGAGGAGCACAAATGCAATCTCAATTGAATTGCCTTAAAGTCAAAGATAAGGCTTCCAAATATTATTGTAAATCCCTCTAGGTTAAATAGACCTGAGACCAAATAAAGTCCATCAAGTCAGCTCAAACCAATTTTTTAATTTTATTCCACTAGACCCAAGATTTTAAGGATAGTAACCAGGCCTCCCTTAAGGTACTAGTATGCATTGAGCATCTAAGCCTTACCAAATCCACTACAGTTGTTTATTAACAAAATTTTCACACCCAACTAGTGAGTAATATTCCATGAACCATGAAATTTCTACTCTTCATGCCCTCAACTATGGGTTTGCATCGAGGTGTATCTATTAAAGGAGTTGAAAGAGTTCATAGAAATCTAAGTTGGCAAATCTCATTGGGCATAGAAATTTGTTTATTTTAGACTACCCAATACTTGTTTATGATGTTAGGATCATGAACATCACATCAAAAAATTTCCCCTTATGGGGAGCTTGAAACCCTCTTCAACCTCTATGAAAATTGAGAAACCCAAGGTGGTGGATATAAGTGATGGTTAGATGATGGTTACCTCAAAAAAGGCATAATAAATGCCAAAACCCTCCCCTCATGTAACTTATTATCTATTAAACAACTATCTTAGAAGGTTCCCACCTCTCCTTCCCCTTCTATATAGTCCCCACAATCCCAACAAAGCAACATTTCTCATAGTTCTCATGTTACAAAGGATTATACCACCATTTGGATATCCTAAACAAGTGGTGACTTATCTAGGTTGTTGTCTATCCCACCCATAGGTGGTGGTGATTCTCCTCAATAAGAACATGGGGATAAACATCACTCCATTATGCTTAGATAATTTTATCTTCCAAACAACCATAATAGTTTTTCAATTTTGGATCATTTTTAAGATGTACAAGGGGAACTCCAAATGAATGACATTTTTCCTAATGAATATTCTATCTTGGAATGTTTGATGTCTCATAGAGTCTTCCTATAAATGTTATGTCTATCCAACCTTTCAATATATTGATTCTTTAGATTTTGTCTATCTGCAAGAAGTGAAAATGTTTGGGTTTCTTTTGCAGACCACTTTGAAGTGTATTCAACTAGATGACATATAATTATCCACTCTACATAAAGAGGGATGTGGAAATGATAACATTTTAGTGTCACCAAAATTTTCCCCATTAATTATTTCCATGGGGGAGGACCCATCAAATTGAGCACTCTCACTAGTTTTAGATATTGGTGGTCATTCATTAGGCATTCTCAACATTTACACCCCTAATGATTATCCTAGAAGATATTTATTTATGTAATGTTTGGTTGACAACTTACCCCTTGCCATGTTGCTCATATGCATAGATTATAATATGGTTTAAAATCCCAATAATAAAATTGGTTCCCTTCCTATGAGGTGGTGCATGGGAGAACATGAAGCATGGTATTATTTCAATAATATGTGGGATCTTGACAACCCTATCCTTTAAAGGCACTCAAATAATAACATGTCTTGGTTTAAGTGGTCTAATTATCATATCAAAATTGATTGCATTGTCAAAACTCTCAACCATTATATGTTGCCAGAAAACTAAATTCTCTTTCTCCAACATTAATGGCTAGCATATATATGTCCATTCTAAATTCATTCTCTCAAATGATGATCCCATATCTTGTATGGTGGACTAGGTCATAGGAAAGTTTAAAGTGCCATGTAATCATTTTATTCTAAACACTTATCTTTTAAGCCACACTAGCACCATCTACATGCTTGTATGGGTTTAGAACCTCACACCTATCCTCTTTATGATACAAGATAGATTGATTGGTTGAATGAGATGATCCTCCTGCAACAAATTAGTAAAAATATATGAAAATATCAAATATATAAAATAACTAGAAGCACTAAAAGGATTATATTAATCATAGGCCACTTCTAAGGGGAAACTTCCTTTGAGCAAGCTCAATATAATAAATTCGTGGGTGCCTTCATTTGCCTCAACACTTACTTATATACAAAGCATAATCTAAGAAACTACTACTTCCCATGAATGTGGGATAAAACAAAATGCTCATAGGATGACTTATAAAGCATATGCAGCCATAGAAACTACTATACTGATAAAGTAAAGAGAAGAGATATCATGGGTTCATAACATCCCCTCCCTCTTAGAAAAATATTTATTCTCAAAGATTCATATGTGGGAATTGGTGTTGAATTTGAAATAGTGGTTCTCATGTTGTATCCTCTGGTTGCATTCTATGCCACTAAATTAAAACCTTTGTGATAGAGTGGGAGTAAATTTGGCATGTGCACCTGTCTAGGATTGCCTCTGGATTAAGAAGAATGGATCTTTCATTATCAAGTTCTGGTAAAATAGTCTGTACTCATATTTTTGTGATAAGAACTTTCTTCAGACAAGAAACATGAAATACTAGGTGAACTCAAGAAGAAGGTGGGAGTTCCAACTTTTAAGCAACTTACCCAATCTTCTAAAGAACCTTATAGGGCCCATAAAACTTGGGGGATAGCTTATGACACCCTTTTAGTTTTAGGGAGGATTGCTTTTATGGCTGTAGGTGAAGAAAAACCATATCACCTACTTTAAAAGTGTGCTCAAAATGGTGTTAATCAGCCTATTCTTTCATTTGATTTTGTGTCATATGAATATTATCCTACAGGGTATTGAGGATATAATCCAAATTTTGGAGAATCATGTCAACTGCTTAAACTGATGAACTATTAAGAGTGTATAGAAGGGGCACTAGTGGTGCTTGACTATAGACTGTTTCATATAGATTCATTTTCATTAAAGTGTGGTAGGAGGTATTGTACCACTATTTGGTGAGATGGAGCCACTTTACCCACTAATGCTATTATTTTTAGGTGAAGCAATGAAGGAAAGTTTCCAAGCATTTGTTGATAATTTCAGTTTGGCCATCCATTTGTGGATGATACCCAAAACTCATCTTTAGTTGGGTGCTAGTACATTGAAATAGTTATGTCCAAAAATGGCTAGTGAAGGTTGCATCACAATCTGAGTTAATGGATGAAGGAATGCCATGAAGATGGAAAATCTAGTTCAAAAATATTTGTGTGACTGTGGAGGTGGTATAGGGATGGTTGAGGGCATAAAAATGACCATATATGGAAAGGTGATCAACCACAATGAAGATCACCATTTTCCCTCTAGATTTAGGGAGCCCCTCAATGAAATCTATAGAAATATCTATCCAAATCATGGTAGGAATGGGCAAGGGTTTGATAAACCTAGGGATGAGTGTTGTTTCAACCTTGTTACATTGGCAAGTATCACATTTGGCCACCATATGTTGAATTGCCTTTTTCATTCCCTTCCAAAATAAGTTATGCTGTAAACACTCATAAGTTTTGAGAAACCATAAGTGCCCTATGGATGAAGCATAAAGTTCATAGAATACATTCTGCTAAAGATCTGTGCTCTGGGAAGCATCAGATGACCCTTGTATCATAAACAAGTACCATCCTAAGAATAATGTAGTACAATAGAGGGGTTAGTGGCCAACTATTGAATGATTTAATATAATTAGGATTCATTGACATACCCTTGTTGTACAACATCTAACCAATTTAGAATAAACATAAAAATAGATGAAAAGGAAGCTTGGTCTATAAATGTGTGAGACAGAGCATCAGCCATAATATTTTCCTTGCCCTTATTATAAGTGATCTCATAGTCATAACCCATGAGTTTGTTGACCCATTTATATTGTGATGTGGTAGATAACTATTGTTCCAATAAATATTTTAGACTCTAGTGATCATTTTTTATGCAAAAATGATTCCCTAGTAGGTATGGCCGCTACTTCTATACTACATGAAAAATGGCCATCATTTCCTTCTCATAAGTAGAGAGCACTAAATTATTATCAGAAATGGCTTTGATGGTCAATGCAATGGGGTATCCTTCTTGGAGGAGAATAACACCAAGTCCATTGCCACAAGCATCACTCTCGATAGTGAAAGTCTTGGCAAAATCTGGCATAGCTAGAATAGATGTAATACACATAGCTTGTTTTAACTCTTCAAATGCACACTCAGTAGCTTGTATCCAAGTAAAAGAATCCTTTTTCAACATAGATATCAATGGATCTGCAAAACTCTTGTAATCCTTGACAAACTTGTGATAATATACAATCATCCCCAAAAAACCATAGAGGCTCTTAAGTGTCTGAGGATGAGGCTAGTTTGTCATGGAAACTATTTTTTTAGGATCCACCCAAACCCCTTGGGCTGAAATAATATGCCCAAGATACTCCACTTCATCCTAGCCAAAATTACATTTAGACTATTTTGCACAAAGATGATGGTCAGAAAGAAGTTGCATTGTGAGCTCCAAATGTTGGAAATGCTTAGACCATGTTTTACTATAGATGAGGATATCATCAAAGAAGACCAAAATGAATTTCAACAAGTAGGGATATAATATTTTATTCATCAATGCCTGAAATGTTGAAGGATCATTAGTGAAGCCAAATGGCATGACCAAAAGCTCATAGTGGCCATCATGTATGTGAAAAGTTGTTTTAGGAATATCATCCTCATGAAGCTTGCTTTAGTGATATCTACAATGAAGATCTAACTTCGAGAAAAAATGAGTGCCATGAAGCTCATCAATAATCTTATCAATAATAGGTATCACGAACTTATCCTTAATTATGATTTGATTAAGTACATGGAAATCAATGTAGAGGCACCATGACCCATCTTTTTCTAGATAAGAAGAATTAGGGAAGAATATGGTTTGGTACGAGGGTGAATAATTCCTTACTTTAGTAAGTCTCGAATGAGCATCTCAATCTTGATATTTTACTAAAATGGTTAGTGGTAAGGCTTGATGTTGGGAGGAACACTTCTCAGAAAGAGATGAATACGGTGGTCCTCTAGTCGTGAAGGTGGCAATCCTACTAGTTTGGCAAAGACATATCCATACCTCTATAGAATCATTTTTAGATCAGAAGGAGTAGTGGACACTGTTGATGGTTACATTTGAATGGAATGGAGCTAGGTAATGATGTCATGTGAATTCATCTTAAGAATATTTTCCATGTGATGTGAACTTATGATGCTCAGAGATCCCATTTGTAAGCCTTTCAATGTGTGTTTTTGCCCATTGTCTAAAAACTACATCCAAAGTTCATCAAAATCCCATAAGATGGGTCCAAGTGTGTATAACCACTAGGCTCCCAAAACAACATCACATCCACCTAAGGGCAAGGAAAACATGTTAGAGTGTAAGTTATAATCTTCAATAGAGATACGCATATTGTGACACTTCTTTCTGCAAGGTAATGTGATCCCATTGGAAATCATGACTTCAAAGTTGGAGCAATGATGGATAAAATAATCAGCCTATTTTTCGATTTGAGGGTCAATGAAGTTATGAGTACTACCCAAATCAATTAGTATTATTAGAGGGAAATTATTGAAGTAACCCCTAACCCACATGGTTTATGGGATGGTGACTCCTGCTAAGGCATGGAGAGAGAACTTTGGTTGGTCTTCTTAAGAAGTAGGTTCCATAATCAGCTGAGCTTTTTTTGGATCATCTATTTTATCCTAAACATCTTCCCAATATTTAGTTTTAGGTGGAGAGTCCACATCCAATAGGTAGAGTTTTTACTTGACACATTGATATCCTTGAGTGAATTTATCATCATAGTTATAACATAGTCATTTTTATCTATGGGTTTGCATCTCTAATTCAGTCAAACACTTGATAGGAGTGGTTTTGGGGGTTGATGTTGTTTGAGATCATTATGGAGCTATATTTTTGAATGTAAAAAAATTGGATTTTAATCAGTGTTGAGTTACGATCTTGTCCTCTTCCAATTTAGCCAACCCTAAGGCTTCCATCATCATGTTGGGCTAGAATATTTTAACCTTAAATCGAATCACATCTTCCAGTCCATTGACAAAGAAACTCCTAAAGAATTCATCAGACAATCTCTCTATGTGATTGGCCAATTTTTCAAATTTTGTTTAATATTCTCTCATAGTTCAAGTTTGGTGAAGTTTATTGAGTGTTCCAGTGAAGTCATCAAAAGCACTAGGGCCAAACTATTACAAAATATGGGTGAAAAAATCAATCCATATGGATTTGTCATGAGCCTTGGTACACCAATGATACCATTGAATGGATTCAAGTTCCAAGTGAAAGGATGTAAGTGGGACCTTATTGGAATCAAAAGTATTGTGCAGAATAAAATATTGTTCTAACTGATAAATCCATCCATTTGGATTTGCACCATTGAATCAAGAAAAATTAAGCTTCAACCTATGATAATTACTGAAAGAAGAAAACCTAATGTCTGAAGAATATTCTAGATATCATATGTTGTTCATGGTGGTATGTTGAAGACTGAGGCTAAGAATTTTTTCATCAAGATATTTGATGTGGGTCTTGAGGGCAGAAATTTCATCCTCCCTATATTTTGCTCCTGTTCAAGTTACTACCATGACCCGAATAACATTTTTTTTTCAATGGATAGGAAAACTATAGTTAAGACACGGTTAGTAAGGAAATTTTTGAATTTAGGCAAAAATGAAATGGGTAAAGGGGATTTTAATAATTATTTTACATAGTGAGAGTATGATTGATGAAGGCAAGGGCAATTTCAGGAGTGAAAATGGAAAAACTAGAAAATTTTGTCAAAGACGGACAAAGGAGTAGAAATAAATGATAAACATTGTGTAAAAATTTTGAGGCAAATGGACAAAAATAGAAGTTATGGCAAAACCCAAAAAAAGGAAAAATTGAGATTTGCTAGAATTAGGAGTGGAATTGGGATATGGGACCTCAAGGAATAAAATGTAGGAAATGGAATTTCAAGTGTCCAAATAAAGTTTGAGGATCAATGGGGCTATGGATGGAGAGATATTGCAAGAAAATGAAAAACATTTTACTTTTTTTTCTTTTTTTTTAATTTCTATTTTTTATCTATCGATAATTCCTTTAAGAGTTTACTAATACTCTATGGATGGTTTAAAAATTATGGTTTCTATCAAATATCTTCTTGCAAGTCCTCTGACAGTCTGTGAATACTCTATTGATTGATTTTTTTGAGTCTATTAGAAATGTTCTAAAACTGATAGAAATGGGCCCCAAGTTTCAATGGTTACCTAAGGGTTTTAAAATATCACTCTAGCCACCAATGTCATCTAAGCGAGTACCACTCTCCAAAAAAAATCTAGCCACTAATTTACCTCCAATCTATAGCTCTTGGTTTTCCTCATGGATGGGAACTACTCAATCGAGAAGGGGTCATTGCCCATTTCACTGGTAGGTCCTATCAATGGGCCAACTACTTTTTAGTTCATGTGGTACTCTTCATAATGAGTTATAGGGATTTCACGCAGTCATTTCCCACAATTATGTAGTCATTTTTTTGCCCTAATCTAAAATAGATTATAGAAAATTACTTAATTGAGTTATGCAGCAGAATAGAGTTAATATTTTATAAATAATTATTGAAATGAATTATGCAATAGATCAAAGTTAAGACTTTATGAATGAAAAAATTTGGCCCTATAAAGTGCTCTGATACCAAATGAGATGATCCTCCTGCAACAAATTAGTAAAAATGCACAAAAATAACATATCTATATAATAAGCATAAGCACTGAAAGGATTATATTAATCACAGGACACTTCGAGGGGACAACCTCCTTTGAGAAAACTCAATACAATAAATTCATGTATGCCTTCATTAGACTCAACACTTACTTATATATGAATTCTAATCTAAGTAACTACTGCCCATGAATGTGGGGTAAAATAAAATGTTCACGGGATGACTTACAAAGCATATGCATCCATATCAACTACTATACTAACAAAGTAAAGAGAAGAGATATCACAAGTTCATAACATTGAATGAGTCTATTATATACACTACCACACTTATCTTCCACTATTATAAGCAAATTGCTTTTGTTAGAAAATGAGGAGAGGAAGTTGTGCTCAAGTATTGCCACACTCAAACACCACACTAAGGTGGAAGATGACCATGATACTATAGGAGCACAAATGCATTCTCTACTGAATTAGCTTAAATTCAAAGACAAGGATTCCAAAGACTATTATAAATCCTTTAGGGATAAATACGCCTAAAACAAAATAAAGTCCATCAAGTTAGCTCAAACCAGGCTCACCTCTCTTTGAGCCAAGCACGGTGGGCGGTATTTCAGTTTGGAACATAAGTTCATGTGTTCATTTAAATCCCTAACCTAACCTCTCCTCTCTCACTAAAAACATATGGCTGCTAACTCTTCATTTTAAACCCCGTCTTATCAATGAATGATAAATCCTATAAAATTATAAAATAAAATTACATATACCAAATGAATCATATTCACATGTTTTATTTCTATGTATTTCATAATTAAATTACAACTCTACAATATTATTAATTATAATATTATATTTTATTAGGATCATGGGGCTAAATTAGCCCCAAACTTCATCAACATATTCATGTGTTTTATTATTACGTATTTCATAATTAAATTGCAACTCTACAATATTATTAATTATAATATTATATTTTATTAGGATCATGGGGCTAAATTAGCCCCACACTTCATCAACAATTGAATAATTTTACTATTTAGTGGTGAAATTGAAGCAAATTGAGTTCCAAACCATAATGTATAGTTGTAATTAGGTTCATAGTGGTCAATTAACCCCAAATTGTAATTAGGTCCATAGTGGTTCATATCACATTATATAGTTGTAGTTAGATTTACATGGTTATATGTTACAAAATTACTTGCTTGATTGAATTAATTGATTAATTGGTTTAATTATGGACTTAACTGAGAAAGTGAGCCCTAGATCACATTATATACTTGCAATTACATTCACAGCCCTTGATTGACAAAATTGTATCCCCAATTGATTGAAGTGCATAATTGGTTCAATTGGAGACTCACTTGGGGATAATTTATCCCTAGATCACGTTATGTAGTTACAATATACAAAAAACTAGGACCTAATTATTGATTCCATGACATTATATCACATTAACTTCAAGGGTGATAGAAAGAATATATCTATAAATGAAGTATTAGCATTATGAATGAAGTTTATGAGAATATATATCTTTTTCAATTAAATGAAAAAAATAGATGAATATGGTTAATTTTAATGTATCACTACTTGTAGCTTTTATATATTTATAAAAAGTGACAAAATATTTTCCAAGCCTTTTTTAAAATAAATGAATGATTTTTCTCATAAATAATCGTAAGTATGTGGAAAACTCAATTGCAAATGTTTCCATAATTTAATAAATATTTTATTTTTATCAACTATTTACCTAAGAAATTTAAAACAATGAAACGTCCTTATTTTGTTGAGTCAAATTTGTAAAAATAATAATAATAATTCTTCAATTATTTATTTGAGGTTTTATCCATTGAATTGTTCCAAAGGCAATCATGGGCAGCGTAAATCTGAGTTAAAGACTATGTAGTTCTTATGGCTGATTTTACTAATCTTTCTTGTTAAAGAAGCAAGTCACCCACTAAAGTCTATAAAGATCATTATGAGAGTATGATTATTTTGAGGTTAGTGTCTTGGTAATCCCATGAATGCAAAATCTTGTCAACTATAAAACATAGTCGAGATGAGGAAAAATGGCTTCATTTTTATTGGAGATTTTTCATATTGAGTATTTATAAGGTTTGTGTAGTGTATATTGCCTTTATATTGTGTTTTATTTCATTACATTCATGTTTTCAATACATTTCAACTATTTTTCAAACAAATCAAACACTTAAGATAGCTCAAGAATCATCTATCACATGAGTAGTACTTGTTAAGTTTAAACAACTTCACTTTCATTTTACACTTCTATGTAAACACATTAAATTGCAGTCATGTATGGAGTACAATGGCATGTTTATAATGTGATAGGTAGTATGATATTTATGTGACATGTAGGGATTTCATACAAAGGATTACATACAAACTTATATGCTCAATATGTTTGTAAAAAGTCTAGAATATGTCTTCTTATAATGTTTTGATCGTTATTCTATGGCATATAACTTGAGTAAAATCCCTTGTTAAGTAAGGGATTCATGTCGATGAAGCTTAGTGTGAAATATCCAACTAGTTTATGATTCAAGGAAAAATATATGGTACCTACAATGTTTTGACCTTGTAAAATCTCAAAAAACATAAATAATAATGCTTACTTGATTGATATGCTTGAAGATTTAGATATGGTTGACCTTTATCCACGTGTGTAAAAAGCTTGAATTATGACCTAGAGGCTTGAAGATCAAAGAATGGACTAAAAATTTTCCTATGAAAAAGAGAAAACAAATTCAAAGAGTTATAGGTATCAAAATAGCTACCACAATATCCTATGCATACAATATGTATTAGGTTAAATGGGTGGGCCTATTAAATGCATGGATTACTAAAGTTGAATTAATGAAATATATCAAAACATGATTTTATAATACCTCTTAATTAAGAGGTTGGGAATTATTTGGGCCCTAACTAACTAACATTAACTAGTCAACAATAATTTTATTATACAATTTTATCAGGTTTACATGTTCATATTCATGAATAGGGGATTTAGATGTCACACTTGTAATCTAGTTAACATAGTTAATGCTAGGAATTATAAAATAAATAAAAATTAATTGGTACAATTCATATTATACTTTTGCTAGGACTGAATGGTTTTTTAATCTATAGTTTGTGTGAAAATAAGAAAATGAGTTGTCGAGAAGGAGCTAGAAAAAAGGAAAAAAATACAAAACTAAAAGTTTCTCATTTTGGGTGGTGACTGTAATTACAAGTTGTCTTATTTTATGCAATCTCTATAAATTTTATAATTTCTTACTACATATAATTTATTATCAATATTTCTATTGACTCAATTCATTGTAATGAATGTGATCCTCTACCCTAAGTTTTGAAGTTGATGCTTTAATAAGTTGTCGTGTATATTGCATAGAGTAGATTTTACAGATTGTTTACAAGTTTATCCTATCATTTGGAAGAACATTATCAAATTGTTTCTTCCTAGTAATTTACTCTAATAATGGCATTCATAGATTTGATAACTAATTTTTCCTCATGGTGAGTGCAATTTTTTTTTTGTTGTTGTAGCTAAGTACAGTTTGGTGGGAAATTATGTAAAGCTAAACTTGTAATAATCTCCTAATAATTTTATAGGAGAGATTTTGTTGAATAATCATTACATTAAGTTCTATAAACCTCTCTTTATAGAATGTCTTGAATGATATTATATAGAAGGTGGTAGGACTAGACTAATTAACATGTAGGAAGGAATGTGAATGGATATAGATGTTCATACATTGATTATAAGTGTAAAAAATCTAATGGATATATAGATGGGTTTTTTCATTGAGAATAATATTTTATTATGAATTAATAATGGGCTTGATATGATCTAATTTTGTGTCTCGCATAACCAATTTAACTTATTTGTTGTAAAAGACTCTCAATTAGGACATATTAAGTCACATATTACAATAATTTTGTTGCAATTATATTTAGTGGGCTCAAAATGCTCCAATTATTTTAATATTTTTTTATTAAGGTTAAAGGGGCAGATTTTGTTGAGCCAGGGTTCCCAAACCCTAAGAGTGAAACAAACAACCAAGCCTTGGACAACTAGATATTGCAATCAGTAAGGCAACAGAACAAAATAGGGGTTGGAAAAAATAGCCACATAAAAACTAAAAAATAATGAGAAAAGGCCACAAATTCCAAGATTCTCAACAAGAACATCTATATTTTAACCAAAATAAAATCAGAACTAAGTCAATTGAAAATCTCCCATAAGATTTTCTTTGTTAGATCTAAGATACATAGTCATGGGTTTCAAACCCTATTTACCTTGTCCTTTCTTTTTAGTGCTTACAATTTTTCATTCCCCTTCCTCCTCAGGATCTTGCAATATGGGAATGGTATTTTTTATAGATTGTACTTGATTCTAAAAATGTACTAAGGCAATGCACTGAGCTGATGAATCTAGTCTATTAACATTATTCCTATCCATCCTCTCTTGTAACACAACTACATCCTCCTCCTTATCACTTGACTCAACCTCCTTATTTTGGATTGGCTCCACTTCTTCCAAATGGGTTTTAAATATTAAATTTGGTTCCTCACTATCATTTTCATTATCATTCATAGCTATAACTATAGAATGTTTGACTTCTAATTTCTTCCACCATGAGAAAGTTTTTTTGAACTTAAAACTTGGACAATCATTAACAAGATGTCCTATTTTTAAACATCTTCAGCATCTAAAGGGGATTCATTCAAAATCCAAACACTGAATCTAAATTTTTTCCCTACCCTCTACTCCAACTAGGAATGTAGATCCTTGGAAAAATTAACATAAACCAGAATACGAGCATATGTATAATGCCCCTATCATCAATCAATTTATCAGATGTCTAATATTTTCCTATGATAATTCCAATGGTCATAAACACCAAATCATTCTAAAACTGGTAAGGAAGATTTGGGAATCTAATCCAAGTTGGTTTGAAAGTGAAAGATTTAGTTTGGGCATTAAAATTTGGGTACCAAGGTTTCACCAAAAGATTATGGTTATCCCACTTCTAAATAGCCTCTTTATCTTCTACAAAATTAAAAATAAAAATAAAAAACCCTCTAGAATAGGGGTGAATATTTATTTTACCTTTAACCAGAGGTTGTCATTGAGTATAAATCCATTCATGTAGTACTGATAATGTTAGCCAAAACCCTTTGAATTTATAGATCAGACCTTGGGAAGAAAGCCATTTTTCCCTCTCAAAAATAACTTCAATCTCTTGGTCATTAAACAAGACAGTAGAAGTATCTTTCACTGGCCTCATAGGAGAGCTTGATTTATGTCCTCCTACAACTTCTATAAATGATCTACCTCTTAATAAATGCTCTACCTCTCTTAGTGGATTCACAAACTTCCTTCCATTAGAAGTTAATCTAGATAATAAACCCTTAAACTTAGCTACCATCATAGGTATTTGATCACCAACTTTATGGTAGACAAATCTAGAAGGAGGTGGTCTACCTTTCATGGCCCTTCCCCTTTACTCTGCATGTAAATATCTATCTTCTATAAAAAAATTAAAATCAAGGCACTCTATTGTAATGGCCAGTAGACCATTATCCCTATTTGTTATATCCTATTCCATTGTAACTAGTGACTGAATACTTGTTTTTATAGCCTATTCCATTGTAACTGGTGACTGAATATTTGTATGGCATGCATGTTTTATTACTATGTATTTCATAATTAAATTGCAACTCTACAATATTATTAATTATAATATTTTATTTTATTTTATTTATGATCATGGGGCTAAATTAGCCTCAAAATTCATCAATTGAGTAATTTTACTATTTGGTGATGAAATTGAGTCCCAAACTATAATGTATAGTTTTAATTAGGTTCCTAATGGTTCTATTAACCCCAAATTATAATTAGGTCCATAGTGGTTCATATCATGTTATATAGTTACAATTAGATTTACATGGTTATATTTTACAAAATTACTTGCTTGATTGAACTAATTGATTCAATTATGGACTTAACTGAGGAAGTGAGCCTTAGATCACATTATAGAGTTAAAATTACATTCATAGGGATTTATTGGCAAAATTGTAATCCCAATTGATTGAATTACATAATTGTTTCAATTGAAGACTCACTTGGGGATAATTTATCCCTAGATCACGTTAAGTAGTTGAGTCCATGACATTAGATCATGTTAACTTCAAGGGTGATTGCAAGCATATATCTATAAATGAAGTAGTAGCATTATGAATGAATTTTATGAGAATATATATTTTAATTAAAAGAAAAAAATAGATGAATATGGTTAATTTTACTGTATCACTACTTGAATATTTTATATATTTATAAAAAGTGACAACATATTTGCCAAGCCTTTTTAAAAATAAATGAATGATTTTTTTCATAAATAATCGTAAGTATGTGGAAAAATCAATTGAAAATGTTTCCATAATTTAATAAATAATTTTATTTTTATTAACTATTTAACTAAGAACTTTAAAATAATGAAACATCATTCTTTTGTTGAGTCAAATTTGTAAAAAAAACAATAACTCTTAAATTATTTATTTGAGGTTGTAGCCATTGAAGTGTTTCAAAGGCAATCATGTGCAAAGTAAATCTAAGTTAGAGACTATGTAGTTGTTATGGTTGATTTTACTAATCTTTCTTATTGAAGAAGCAAGTTATCTACTAAAGTCTAAAAATATCATTATGAGAGTATGATTATTTTGAGGTTAGTGTCTTGGTAATCCCATGAATGCAAAATCTTGTCAACTATAGAACATAGTGGAGATGAGGAAAAATGGCTTCATTGATATAGGATATTTATCATATTGAGTATTTTTAAGGTTTGTGTGGTGTATCTCTCCTTCATATTATGTTTTATTTCATTACATTAATGTTTTCAATACCTTTCAACTATTTTTTAAACACATCAAACACTTTGTGAATAAATTAAAACTTTGATATCTTATTTCATAGCAAAGAAGTGAATTTATGCAAGGAATAAACAGTTATTGAACCGTATTATACCTAATCACTTAACTAACCTACACTAAAAATGTAATACTTCATTAATTACACCAACATTCCCCCCTTTATTACATTTTTTTTACAAATGTACCCCTAGAATATATCAAATTTCACCTTGCCAAGAGACTTGGTGAGAATATCTGATATTTGTGAATCTGTCGAGAAATACTGGAGTTGAATATGGTGGTTCAAAAATTATTCTCTAATGTAATGATAGTGAACCTCAATGTGTTTGGTTTATTCATGAAAAAATAGATTCTTTACAAGTTTTAACACACCTTGATTATCACAGAATAGAATTCGTGGCTGATCTTGAAGAATGTCCATATCAGACAAAATGTAATGTATCCATATTGCTTCACACACATCTCCTCATGCAATGAAATAGTATAATTCTATGGATGAGAGAGAAACTACTAACTAATTTTTTTATCCATAAAATGGGTCCAGATCTGAGATGAAAAATGTATCCTAAAGTAGATTTTTTATCATCAATAAATCCAGCATAGTCCGAGTCGGTGTATCCCTGCAAGAAGAACTAACTATTCTTATTATATTCTAGACCATACTCAAGTATACCTCAAACATATCTCAAAACATGTTTTGTTGCAACCCAATGACATTTCTTCAGCTCCTGTATAAATTTGGAAAGATAACTCATAGCAAAACATATATATGGCCTGGTGTAGGTCAAGTAGATTAGACTCCCAATGAACTATTTATAGAGAGTTGCATCTATTTGAGGGGAATCTTAGAAATGAGAGAGTTGTAAACCTTTCTCCATTGGTGTCAAAAGAGGTTTACAGTCTGACATTCTATACTTTTCTAAGAGTGTCTTGGCATATTTCATCTGGGAGATAAAGATGTGATTCTATTGTTTCCATATCTCCAAGCCAAGACAATAATTTAGTAGCCCCAAATCAGTCATATCGAAGGATTTCTTTAGGTAATTCTTTACTACATCAACAAGATCATCTAAACTACCAGTGATCACAAGATCATCCACATACAAGATAAGAATTACAATATCTATACCAACCTTATTAATATACAAATTAGAATCAGAGGGGCTATGAATGAAACCATGTTATAATAGGTGATCATCTATTTTTATGTACCATGCCCGAGGTGCTTATTTAAGTCCATAAAGAGACTTAACTAGATGACATAACTTATATGGATATTTTTCATCGATGAAACCTTTTGGTTGGGTCATGTATACTTCTTCTTTTAGATCACCATTTAGTAAAAAACTCTTGATGTCCATCTTCTAAAGTTTCCATCCATATTGTGTTACCAATGCACAAACAATTCTAATGGTCTTGATCTTTATAGTGAGCACAAATGTCTCCTCATAATAAATGCCCTCTTACTGAGCATAACCCTTTGCAACAAGTCATGCTTTGTGTTTGTCGATTGATCCATCTACCTTGTACTTTGTTTTAAAGATCCATTTATAACCAATGGATTTTTTCCCTATAGACATATCAACAAATTCCCACATCCCATTCTTGATGAGGGCATCATATTCTACATCCATAGATTTTTTCCACTAGGGTTGACTTAAGGCCTCTCAAACCATCTCTGGTTCGGTGTTGTCAACCACTGAACTCATGAGTACAAGATTGACTTCATCTCTCGCCTGTATTTTTTTGAACTCTTGATGATGTGTCTGGAGGAGAGCTCAAGTGTGAGTCCTTGATTATGGAATCTATCCATTTAGGATGTCATTGCAGTTATTGATTTGATGAAGAACTGCCTTGTAGATTACCAAGATCAATGAATAATTCTCCTTCTTGTAGCTCACCTTCTTCATGATCATCATCTAACTATGGGAATAGTCTGTGAGAGGTGGTCTAGTCTATCTCTTTCTATGCCAATGAGTCAAATGATGACTCATCATAGACCACATCATGATTTTCATAAATATTCTTCATCTCGAGATCCATGTGATGATATGCTTTGGAGGTAGTGCTATACCCTAAGAAAATACACAGGAGGGTCTTTGGTTAAATCTTCTTCCTCTTCTTATTTGGAAATGCATATAAGAAGTACAACCAAATACTTAAAGATGAGAAATAGATGGTTTACGACCACTCCATACCTCTTCTAGTGTCTTGTCTAGCAAGATCTTTGTTGGTGCTCTATTGAGAAGATAGACAGTTGTTCATACTACTTCTGCCCAAAATTGTACCATCAACTTTGCAATGGATAGCATGTAATGAGCCATCTCCATGACTAAGTGATTATGTCATTCTGATATTCCATTCTATTAAGGTGTGTAGGGAGTAGTCAGTGCTACTTGATGTTGTGTTACTTTAGAAATGTTGATAACTCTTTTAATGTGAAATCCCCCCTCATTCTAAGTGAAAGAGTTGAAGTTTCTTCCCAGACTGTGTAACAACACACTGATAAAAAGTCTTGAAATGTGCAAGAGCTTCACTCTTACTTTTGAGAAAGAACACCCAAATATTATGAGAAAAGTCATCAATAAACAACTAAAAGTACATGAATCCTTGATGGGATGTTGGCATGGGTCCACTCAGATCAGTATACACCACATCAAGTCATTCCTTGGCATGTGAGGAACTTAGCTCAAATAGAACCCAATGTTGTTTGCCCATAAGACAACCAGAACATATTGGAAAAGAATGGAAAAGTTGAGAATTTCCACATACCATTGCCTTAGAACTGAGCAACAGATAGATTCCCATATTAGTAGTGCCAAAGTGTAGTGGAATTTGATGTAGAGGTAGCGAGTACAACTTCATTGCTTGAAACTACATCTAAAGAAAATAATTGATCCTTCAAGAAGGCTTTAGCAATAACCTAACTTCTCAAAAAATGAGACATGATTTGATGCCTTCCTAGACTAGAAACTCTACTTTTATCTTGAGATTCAACAATTGATTGACAAATAAGAGATTTGTTGTCAAACCAAGGACATAGAGTAACTTTGTAAGAACACAACATCTTATCTCGAGAGGAATGGTGACACATCTAATTCCTTGTACAATTTACTCTTTATCATCTACAATTTGAACTTGATCTCCAGTTGGGTGAGTCATCAATGAATCAAAGAGTTCCTTACATCTAGTCATGTGCTTGCTAACACCAAAGTCTATTAACCAAACTTTGCTTGCTACTGTCAAGGTTTAGAAGACTAGTACAAGATCATCATGGGCTTCATATGTTATTTCTTCTACCATGTCATCATTTGATGCATTCTCCTCTTACTTTTATGCTACTACATGCTCTTTTTGCTTCCAATGTTGAGGATGTCTCTTGGATTTATTTGAATCTTCTTTATTGGAAGAGCTCTAATGACTGGATTGGCCTTGAGCCAAGGCATTATACCAATAATGATTAGTATCATGTGTGTGGATTTTTCAAATGTAACACCATCACTTTAACTTATCAGTCTTATGTTATTGTTGATGTTGTTGTGGCTACTTTTGAGGTCCTTTCTTGAATTTTGGACCCCATCACTTGGAGATCAGGTCTTTATCCTCAAATTCTTCATGCATGAACTGTATTGCTTCCTCTTATTGAAGTAAATTGATGAGTTCTTTTAAAGACACTACTTACTTGGTAATGTTGAGTGTCATAATTAATGTGTGAAACTAATATGGGAGAGCTCTCAGCATGATCAAAACCAACATATGTCCTCAATCTTCTCTCTAAGTGCAATAAGTTCTACTCATAGTTCTACAACTTGGTGTAAGAACTCTTCAACCTTTTTGCCTAATTTCATACTGAGTATATGAAGAAGTGATTATAAATGTATAATTTTGGTCTGGTTCTTTGCCTCATATATTGTGGACAAAATGTTCCATGCCTCCTTTGATGTTTATGCATCACAAACATGTGTTTATACTTCATTATCAATATTAAGAGTTATCAGCATGAGCACTTTCATATCTAACTTATTGAACTTCTTTTTCTCATCTAGTCTAGTAGGATGGGTCACTATTCTAGTGATGATGCCCTATAATTCTTCAAATTTAATAATCATTCTCATCTTCATCTTCTAGGAAGCAAAATTTGGCCCTTTCAAGCACTGGGTAACTGACAATAGCAAATCAGGTTCAGACATATTTGTGTGTGTTTTCTTACTTTAATTTTGTAATAAAATTACAAGCAAAACAAGATATATTACTTCAAAGTTTCAAAAAAAATTATTTTTATTTATTTACAAAGAAGTGTACCTTTTTTAAAGGTTTGACACTATTTTCATCAACAATGGTATGTCACAAAAAGATGGGCTCAATATGCTCATGCAGTCAAATGTAGATGCTTGTTGTGGTATTCTTCTTCACGTTCATCATCTACATCATATCCTTCTATGAGATTTTTACTTATCTTCTGATCCTGACACTTCATGTCGAATAGGAAATAGCTGAGGAGGCCCTGACATACTAGTTCATCAAGTTGAAGATTGTTGATGTCTTTGAGGGCAGCTTGTAAGGTAAAGTAGAATCCTGTGGGATTCATTCAAACTTCTTATTTTGAAATTTAAAAAAAAATTATTTTTTTGAACAATATACCTTATCCAACAGTTACCACCTTTCACAACACCAGGCTTTATTTTAACTCTCCTTATAAACTATTCACTCCTATTTTCCTTGGTTTTCACGCTTTACAACTTATGATAGCTCACACTGTAAAATTTTGTTACATCTCTGGCATCACTACACCTTCCATCTTGGTGAATTCTCTTCTACACACATCATGGCTCTAACTACTATGTTGATTTGGCTTTCACTTTAAATACATACTTTAAAATTTTGTATATTCTTTAGCGTCACCACTTCTAAATGTAGCGATCCTTCCACAACTTCTTTGCAATTCACCACTTCTCTTACTACAGTATTATATTCTCCATAATTCACTGTGGCTCTTTCTACCCAAGCTTGCATTTAGGTTGTAGGCTTCATCCTAGATCTGATACTAGAATGTGAAGAAATTGAAACTTTGATATCTTATTTCATAGTAAAGAAGTGAATTTATACAAGGAATAAATAGCTATTAAACCGTATTATACCTAATCACCTAACTAAACTACGCTAACAATGTAATACTTGATTAATTACACCAACACACTTAAGAGAGCTCAAGAATCATCTATCACATGAGTAGTACTTATTGTTAAGTTTAAACAACTTTACTTTCATTTTACACTTATATGTAAACACATTAAATTGCATTCATGTATGGAGTACAATGGCATGTTTATAATGTGATAGGTAGTATGATATTTATGTGGCATGTAGGGATTTCATGTAAAGGGTTAGATAAAAACTTTTATGCTCAATATGTCAGTAAAAAGTCTATAATATGTCTTCTTATAATATTTTGATCATTGTTTTATGGCATATAACTTGGGTAAAACCCCTTGTTAAGTAAGGGATTCATGTTGATGAAGCTTAGTGTGAAATATCTAACTAGTTTATGTTTCAATGAAAAATATATGGTACCTAGAATGTTTTGACCTTGTAAAATCTCAAAAATTATAAACGCTAATGCTTACTTGATTGATATGCTTGAATATTTAGATATCAGTCTCATTTTTAATGTGGTTGACCTTTATCCACATGAGTAAAAAGGTTGAATTATGACCTAGAGGCTTGAATATCAAAGAATGGACCAAAAAGTTTCCTAAGAAAAATAGAAAACAAATTCAAAGAGTTATAGGTATCAAAATAACTACCAAAATATCCTATGCATACAATATGTATTTGGTTAAATGGGTGGGCCTATTAAATTCATGGATTACTAAAGCTCAAATTAATGAAATACAACAAAATATGAATTTATAGTAACTCTTAACTAAGAGGTTGAGATTATTTATGCCCTAACCAACTAACATTAATTAGTCAACAATAATTTTATTATACAATTTTATCAGGTTTACATGTTCCTATTCATGAATAGGGGATTTAGATGTCACACTTTTAATATAGTTAACATAGTTAATGCTAGGAATTATAAAATAAATAAAAATTAGTTAGCTCAGTTCATATTATACTTTTGGTAAGACTGAATGGTTTTTTAATCTATAGTTTGTGTGAAAATAATAAAATGAGTTGTTGAAAAGGAGTTAGAAAAAGAAGAATAATACAAAACTAAAAGTTTCTCATTTTGGGTGGTGACTGTAATTACAAGTTGTCTTATTTTATGCAATCTCTAAAAAAATTATAATTTCTTATTATATATAATTTATTATCAATATTTATTTTGACTCGATTCACTTTAATGAATGTGATCCTCTACCCTGAGTTTTGAAGTTGATTCTTTAATAAGTTGATATAAATGTTGCGTAGAGTAGATTTTATGGATTGTTTACAAGTTTGTCCTATCATTTGGAATAAGGTTATCAAACTATATCTTCCTAGTAATTTACTCTAATAAGGGCATTCATAGATTTGATAACTAATTTTTGCTCATGGTGAGTGCAATTGGTTTTTTTTATTTTGTTGTATCTAAGTGTAGTTTAGTGGGAAATTATGTAAAGCTAAACTTGTAATAATATCCTAACAATTTTATAGGAGAGATTTTGTTGAAGACTCATTACATCAAGTTCTATAAACCTCTCTTTATAGAATGTGTTGAACGATATTATATAGAAGGTGGTGGGACCAAACTAACTAACATGTAGGAAGGAATGTGAATGGATATAGATGTTCATACAATGATTATAAGTGTAAACAATCTAATGAATATATAGATGGGTTTTCTCATTTATAACAACATTTTATTACGAAATAATAATGGGCTTGATATGATCTAATTTTGTGTCTCACATAGCCAATTTTAACTTATTTGTTATAAAAGACTCTCAATTAGGACATATTAAGTCACATATTACAATAATTTTCTTACAATTATATTTAGTGGGATCGAAATGCTCCAATTCTTTTAATATTTATTATCGTTTACATTTAGATTTGTTTTAGTAATCACCATAACAATGCTATGATAAATCCTTGATCCTTAAATTGTAGTCTTGAATAATTGTCATAAAAATTTTAAGGGATATATATAAAATATTTAAGCAACATAAATAATGTTTCAGATGAATGTTAAGGAATCAAAGGATGTGAGAATAAAATCCTTTTAAACTCAACCCAAAATAATAATAAATAAATAAGTTAATTAAATCAAACTATAAAAGTTTATTATTTTCTCTATTGCAAGTGAGATTTTTGACTTGAAAGAAAAGAGAAACAATTACTAATTTCAAATATGGAAATAATTTATCCTCTATTTTTATCATTTATGATTAAGTCAAATAGAACACTATTGTTATCCTTCTTGGCCTTTCAAGACTTGATCTCTTCAATCCATAGACGTAGATGTAGAGTTCCATCAATCACTTTGTTTATTAGTAATCACACCGTATAAGAATTCATCACCCCATACAAAGTCAATTATTTTTTAATCTTTAATCCCTTCATTTACCGATCATCACACCATAGGGGAATTTACCACCCCATATAAAGTCAATTATTTTTTAATCTTCAATCATTTTATTTACCATTATCACACCCTAGAAGAATTCATCACCCTATTCCAATTCAACAATTAACAATTTTTAGTCATGAAAATAAGACACTTCAATTTAAAATTAATAAAAGTACGTCAAAGTTACCCAATGTTAAGTGCATGACATTTAACATTAAATTCTCCTTCCAATATCATGACATTTAATATTATATTCTCCCAATGTTAGGTTTGTGACATTTAATATTAAGTTCTCGTTCCAACATCATGACACATAAAAATTTCATATTAAATTTTCTATCAATAATTTTGATGTTCGGATGGCCATATTTATAGTGTAAAAAACTATGATAACTTCACTTAAAAAAAATTTAATATGACTAATGATCATCGGTTCAAGATTTCAAACTTTTTTTTGGAAATACTATAAAAAACTATGATAACTTCTCTTCAAATAAAAATAAAATTGACTAAATATCATCACTAGCAGTTCATGTTGAAGCTTTCAAACTCTTAGCTTGGAAAGAAGAAATACATATAATTATTTTTAAATGTCATAGATAAGGCACATACGGTGAATTTATTAACAAAATAAATTATAAAAATAAAAATAAAAATCTTTCGATAATAAATTTTTAAAGCTTTTTTTGGTTGGTTGTATATTAATTAAAGAGTTTATTTTTGGATTAAATAAATAAATTATAAAATATTAATGAGTCTTTTTATAAGAATCTATATTAGGAGTAAATATGGATTAAATAAATAAATAAATTTTAAAAGCTTAAAAAATGATTTCAATTTTTTTTTAATATTATTTTATACATCTCCATTTTACTCGTTAGCATGGTTGAGTGTAGGTTGGAATTTCAACATAACCTTGCCTATGACTTAAAAAATCATTGACGGCAACCTTTAAATAAATAAATAAATTATAAAATTTTAAGGAATCTTTCTAAAATAATGAATATTATTTTATGCATTTACATTTTACTCATTATCATGGATGAATGTAAGCTTTGAATTCAACTTAACCTTGCCTTTGAATTTAAAATTTGTTGACTACAACCTTTTTTAAAGAACTGAAAATAGAAAATTTTCAATAAAAATTTAAATGTTATTGATATTTAAATTCTTATTAATATTGATTTTCTTATATATTTTTAAAAATTAATAATTGATAATTATATTGGATATTGACCATCAATTTTCAAATAGGATTACAACATAGTGCTTTGAAATCGGTGAGTTCTTTTCAAATAGGATAGATATTGACTGTCAATTTTAAAATAGGATGATGACATAGTGTTTTGATGTCAAGTAAATCAAGGTAAATTTTCAAGTTAGCAAAACAACTCCAATACCCTGTCAACTCATAACCCATGGTAATTAACCTTGAAAACCATTAGCAACTAATTACATTATCGCATTCACAATGTAAAAAAAAATTTGGCCTTACTTGTATGTCCTAATTAGGTCAACCAAAGAAGACTATATTAAGTCATAATTTTATGCTATCTAATAATCCCAAGGTTACTTCGAGTGGGACACACATGTGAAGGCCCACAAAGGCAAGGATAACATTGATATCCTTTGAATGCCACTATGATAGGTGGGGCATTACATCCCCCTTCCTTTATAAAACATCATCCTCAATTTAAAAAATATATACATGACACTCTTTAAGTCAATTTTACATAATTTATTTTCTATTCCTAAAAGGAAAGTGGTATTTTATCATTCTAGTTGCAGAATGTTTCCAAATTCTCCAAATTGTGTCAAAGAAGTTCCTTCAAAAGGAATTGTTTTACTAATTGATAGATACATTCATTTCATATTAATACTCATTAGTTTATAGTTTATTTCATTTTAATTTTCATTTGAAATAAATTATATCTCTTTTAACATGTTCTCACTTCATTTTTTTCCTAATTACCTTGAGATCAAAATTTGCTATAGATGTATTTTTAGATAGATGATATGAGTTCAATGATTTATATAAAAAAATTGTTTGCTAACTATTTAATAACATTAAAGATGAGTATACCAATTATATAGTGATGTTTTTTTGCTACATAGCTTCTCACCTTTTATCTAATAGGGGAAAGATACTATATATGTTTTCAATCAGTTTTCGGTGATAATACAACTGATAAGGGTTATTAGCAACATTAATGTTGGGGAAAATGGTTAGTGTTATTGGGAATTAGGTAATATGTGCCACACAAAGGTACAAAATTATCATTTATATAGGGATTTATGTGGATGAATATACCAATGATGATTCAAAAACTACAATATATGTACAAATGATCAGACAAAATGAATATGCCTAGGATGATGCTCATATTCATGTCAAGATATGATTTACTTAAGAAACCCTAGTTGATCAATAATATGATGTATATAGGTATAGTTGGCATGTTTCATCAAGTATTTTTGGATGGCTTCATAGTTATTTTCTCCAAATCATGTTTTGGGTCTATTTAGATTAAGGGGAATTGTTGGGTCATTTGATATAACTTATCTTATTAGTTTGTTAGTTTGTCAGAGCATGCATCTTTTGTGTGAGATACCCCCTTAAAATTATTAAATTTATTTAAACTAATTTATATATAGGATTTAAACATTATTAATGTTATGTTAAGTAATAAATTAATGTTAGTAATTGATTTACATATGTTAGATGAGTCACAGGTGGGTAGGACCATAAGGTAATTAATTGGGTAGTTAAGTTTGGTGATTTAAAACTTACTAAATCTTGAGGATGATAAAATAATATAATTTTGAATAAACCTAAATATTTTATGATATTATGTAAAAAATAATTTGATTAATAAAATCAAGCACCTTTTCCATCCATATTTTATTGCATTTAATTTCCTAACAAACAATATGTAAACTAATATTTATAAAATATTAAATAGATTATAAAATAAACTTAAAATTAGTAGGTACTACATAAACATGTCTCATTTCATCACAAAAAAATAAAATTATATTTTGGAATGTTTAATGCCACCTTAAGGTCTGCGTAACTATGTGTGTGTAAAACAAAAATTGAAAAGACTCAAGAATTCATAATGTATAACATATGTGCAAATTTATGATTGTATAATAATAATATTTTAATATAGTTAAAATATGTGTAATTTTACCACTAATATTACATTTATAATAAAAACACAGAGTAACCCTAAAAAATAGCTTGACAAAATGCCTCCTCCTCTTATTTATAATATATCATTATTTTACATTATAATCTCATTTCAAAGGGATATCAATATTTCCTACTATTACTAAAGTTTATATATTTCTTCACCAAAATTATTGTAAAAGTGTAATCCAACATCATACTGTATTTAAAAAAATAAAACAAAAAGTGAAGTAAATTTAATTAATTGATAAGTAAATTTTAAGCCATTTAATATAAATACATGTATGCATCTTTAATTATTTACATAATATTTTTGTCTTATGATTTTATTTTATTTTTACATCAATAAAAAAATGAATAAAATTTAAAATATTTTAATGGGTGAAATGACATAAATATAAATTTTTGAATATACTTTAATTACAACCCATAAATGTTTTTAAAATCTAATTTACACTAATAAATTTTATAATGTCCATAAAATTTTAGTTTGAGATTGAAATTTATTATCAAAAATCATTATGATAAGCAACATCAAGGAGGTGTCTAAATGTCACTATGTTGGAATTATTTATATGACTTAAAAATACTAATATTTATATTAAAAAATAATCTTACAAGGAATATAAGGCTTGGTTGATAGAAAAATATAAACCCAATATATCATTATCCTTATTCCAATGGGGACATGTCACAATAGAAGTGTGAGGAAAAGAAAAAAATGTTTGGTAGTGTTAAATACTAAAGACTATTTCAAATAATTTGGACTTGTACCTATTAAAGTGGAGTGGAGAAAATTTTCTCCAAAAATAATTTTTCTATATTCTAAATAAATTTAATTATTTCAAACCATTTGGACACAAATCATTTCAAATAAATTGGACTATTTCGAATAATTTTGGACTTATACTCACTAAAGTGGAGTGGAGAAAAAAATTTCCAAAAATAAATTTTCTATATTCTAAATAAATTGGACTATTTCAAACCATTTGGGCTTAGATCATTTCGAATAAATTGGACTATTTCAAAAAAAATAGACTTATACCCATTAAAGTGGAGTGGAGAAAACTTTCTCCAAAAATAATTTTTCTATATTCCAAATAAATTAGATAGTCTCAAACTATTTGGGCATAGATCATTTCGAACAAATTCGACTATTCCAAATAATTTGGACTTTTATCCATTCAAGTGGAGTGGAGAATATTTTATCCAAAAATATTTTTCTATATTCTAAATAAATTAGACTATTTCAAACCATTTCAAACCATTTGGGCATAACCATTTTGAATAAATTGGAGCATTTTAAATAATTTGGATAGATCATATTAAATAGTTTAGACTTATACCTATCTAATTTGAGTAAAGAGAATTTTCTCCAAGAATAATTTATATTTAAAATTATTTAGACTCTTTGGGCTCTTTGAGGAGTTCCTTGAGGACACTGAGACACATGGCACACTTTCGGGCCTTCAGGTTGATTGATCCTTTGACATAGCTTTCATTATATGGACACATGGCACCATTTAACTGGCCTTCTACCCATGCCTCAATAAGATATTCCCATAGACTCAAGGTCTCAAAGTCTGCTAATAACTAGACTAATGCATGAATTATTTAATCAACCAGTTTCATCTTTGGCCCTCACCACTAGACTTAGCCTTAACCTTGAGCACTCAAAAAAATGGTACCTTGAAGGTATCACAAGGCCCTTAAAGTTATCTAAAATATGGGGAAGAGGAAGAACAATCTTGCACATGTAGTTAGTGCTTTTAAAGATGAAGAAGTGCACTCATACATAGGCATTCAATGTATTTAAAGAGGTTGGCAAGAGCAACTTGGGTGCCAAAAGCTATAAAATGAAGGGGATGAACAATGCCAAAACATTACAAACTTCAACCAATATCATAAAATAGTCAAATAGCATAGATTACAGGTATAGTCATGGATAGGAGCTAGTTGTTGATCCCACTCATTGATGCACAGAAGGAATAAATGGGGATTGGGCTAGGTCTTTGATAAACTAAATACAATGACCTATATCCCTTTGACTTTGTGGAAATGGCCAAAGCTAATCTCGTTTTCCTAGTAGTATAACTAGGTGCACAAGTAAAATCTCTTAAACTATAACATCTACTTGAATATTATGATGCAAAGCAAATAATCAAGTTACCTACATTTGGTAAAATGGATGAGGTCATGTTTACCTTGTTAAGTAGATACAACTAGGGGCTATTTATTTGTCCCAAGGTATAACCATCTAGATCAATAAGCAGACCATGGCAAGAGCTATAGGCCTCCCAAATCATGGAAAATATTTTTTTTCATACAAGTCCATTGCACTACCAATTCATCCAATTATTTGGGAGAGGTTTCCCACTATGATAGGTAGAGGAACCCCAATTAACTCCATTTAGGATGTTTTAGTGCATATTCTCATAGAGTGTATAACAAAGAGGTTATGCCAGAAAATGAAGTAGGCCAACCAAGCAACAAAAGGAGTAATTAACATTATATATCACATTAAACACCTAAATGAGAACTTCAATTGGCCCAAGTGTCTCACATCAAAGCTTACCACTAATATTAGGTATCTCAAAAAAAATTCAATATCAATTTATGGTTTTGTTGTTATCTTTCACACAATGGAAGTACCTGCTAGGTAAAGTAAATATTACTATGGACTTTTGGCCTATTACTACCCTCACAAGAATCACATGGACAAAGACATGGCAATATTATGAGAAAATGGGGTTGTTTAACACATGGTGGATTTAGGCTCTAACTTTGATTAGGTCACACCTTTGAATTTGATAAGATTTCAAGCAATATTTCAGGCAACATGCATCGATAACTAAGTTGTATAATGGTATTCAAATCAAGGTATATTAGAAAAAACTACACAACAAAAGTAAATAGAACAATATGCATATAATGCATATCATACCATAAGGATGCAACCCAATTAGGTGCACTAGAGGAGACTTTACTATCAAAGTCTCATTCCTCTAGCCAATGGTTGTGGGATTTCCCTACCACATCATCTCATTGCACCATTTTCTTGCTTTTGTTGGCTCAATTTACTCAAAATCTTGTTACATTCACCACACTTATTCCCACTTCCATGGAAACATCTTTGGATGTTTCACAGTGACCATTATCCAAGAAGATAAAAGGATCAGTTGTATTACAAGAATTCATTATGCAAAAATCTTTAGACTTGGAACATAAATTTTTTTAGTTGTGAAAAGAGAAATTAGAAGCAAAAAATAAAATTTATAAGGTTAGGAAACTCACAATGCTACTTGTCCTTCTCTAGTTGTACAAGTCTTTGGTGATCAAGTAATGTCTGAGGATAAACAACTTCACTACGGTGTTGAATCAACTAACAAAGGATTGGGTGAGTGCACAAAAATTTCTCACATTGTGTACCCAAGGGCATGCTATCCATGTTGAAATGGAAGCCTTATATGAATTAATGGAGGAATATTTATTGGTCCTAGATTTTTTTTTGGCATCAAGCTAAGCAGATATCCCAAGGAATGCTTTATTAGAGGCAATACATTGACAAGTCCTTGACTACTGTAAAACTAGAGTTCACAACCATGGAAGAGATTTTTTAATGTACCCTCAGCACACCCCTCCTCCATTTGATAGTTATGAAAATGGATATGGCCTTTGAGGGCCATATGACATATTCCCTTCTAAATAAAGTTTTCCTTATTTAGTTTAGGGTTATTTTAGAGGTTATTCATGACATCATTGGTCTAGTTTATCTTGAATCTACCTATCGAACCAAGGTAAATTATGAAATGGCTTCCTTAATCATTTAAAATGTTTTTCTCACCTTAAATGATTATGTTAGTGGTTTTTGCAATAACAAAAATGGTGGTTAGACTATAGATTTGGGTTAGACTAGCCACTAATGTGGAGGGTTTTTAGGGGTCTACACTATTCTATTATTTTATGGTAATGAGATTGTGGGGCTTGTTCCCCTTGCCACTTTTTGGGAGATTAAGGAACATTTTATGATAATTTTGACCTTTGTGATGAAGCTTCATTCAATACTCTACCATCCATCACCTACAGGGGGTTTCATCTCGGTCTTGGATGTGGAGGTCTGTCAATCTCCCATTGCACCCATAGACATGGTATTGGCCCTTCAAAGGTCAAGTTGTGTGTTTTTGATAGCACAACTACTTGTGAGATTATTTGGTTTTATGGCATTATATTTTCCTCCCCTAGTTGGTATGAACTCTAGTTTTATGGTTGGTGGATTAGTCATAGAGAAGAAGGTGGTTTTTAGGGCCATGTGTGGATGCATGGAAGATGTTCGTCATTTCCCAAGTTTAGGTGGTTGCATGGTCTTCAATTATGATTGTGGTATTCAAGGTGTATGTGGTGGAATATTTGGTCATGGCTGCATGGCTATTAGGTTGGTAGTGGCTTTTAAATCTATGGAGGTTGATGGTGTCATGTATGTGGTAGACCTGGTGACTTTATGCAGGGATATATGGACTAATAGTGATAATCTAGTGGTGCCTTTGGTGGTTGACAATAGTGATAATTATGTATAATTTCTCAGTAGCCCAAACCCCCTTAGTGTTTGGTTTATGATGATAGTACTAGTTTAGTCCTTTTTAGAATTTGGCTTTTGTTTTGGCCAGTTGTTTTTTTTATTATTGGTCTTGTCTCTCTTTGAACTTGTCTAGCCCAATTTATTTTGGTAATGTTTGGTCCTCTTGGGCCTTATTTGGCTCTATATAATCATTGGTTTTTGGTGTTAATAAAATGGGTGAGGGACCCCTTTAAACCTCTTAACCGAGTAAAAAACATTGCAAACGCTAATTTTTATTTAGGAAAATGTATGTATGCTTTGTTATTTTCTAAAACGTGTTTAAAACCCACATTAACAAAACAAAAAAAATCCACATTTAACTCTCACTCAATGTTAAAATTAAGTTTAAATTTTGAACTAGTGTGCCCCTTTAAATGGAATAGTTTCACATCAACCAATTGGGTTACCCAGTATGCTAAACCCTAGCAGATATAAACATTGGGGAAATTTTTGAATCTCCTTTCAAGAGAAGTTGAACAGTTCACCATCCCACCTAAGTTGATGTGTTAAATGACCCATCAACAATAATCACAATATTTGTCATTTTCATTTTAATAATCATCTTGAGAGGCTCTAGCATTCACATTGTTACCATCATTGCCATTCACATAAGAAGCAATGATCTCTACTTTATAACATGCATCTAAATCTCCATAAACACATAGTTTTTGTTAGGGTCATCTCATGTTCAACAAAGGAATAAACAAGTTATTGTGAAAATATAAGTCCAAATATATATTTCTATAAATTATTTTGTGTGAGGCTAACACTTTTTGATTTTATTATTAGTTTTCTCATATCAAATTTTGGCTTACCATAATTGTGAGGGCTTATATAAAGGGAATCAACACAAAAAAAAAATCATATCATATGTATATTCATTTGGTCCAGCTGGAATAAAACTTATTTATCATAACCTCTCATAAATGTTATCCTCACTCTCATATCATATCTATATTCATTTGGTCCAACTGGAATAAAACTTATTTATCCTAACCTCTCATCAATGTTATAACATGCATCTAAATCTCCACAAATACATAGTTTTTATTAGGGTTTTCTCATGTTCAACTAAGGAATAAACAAGTTATTTTGAAAATCTAAGTCCAAATATATATATTGCTATAAAAAAAATTGTGAGGTTAAGACTTTTTCCTTTTCTTATTAGTTTTCTCATATCAAATATTGGTTTACCATAATCATGGGGGCTTATACAAAGGGAATCAACAAAAAAAAAATCATATCATATCTATATTCATTTGGTCCAACTGGAATAAAACTTATTTGTCCTAACCTCTCATCAATGTTATCCTCACTATCATAATCATCATAATCACTATCTTCTATATAATTATGAAAAAATATAAAATTTATAGAATAATTTGTAATATCTTAAAAAATCACTCTAAAGTTGAACCATGAAATGTGATTTGGTATCACTTGACCCTGATTGAGTTTGTGATCGAACCAATCAACCTATTTTTTAATCATAAAAGTAATTAGAATATATCAAGTGATTATTTCAATCACATAGTCAATACAATGATTATTTTTAAATCATTGACTCATCCAAATAAAATTGATCACTAAATCACAATTCACTTTCATAATTAGGTTTGTGTGGCTTGATTGGCCCAATCAAGTGTCTTGAACTAAATTATAAAAACAAAGTGTTTTTTCCCCCCTCTATATCCCCTAATTTAGTGTGTTTTTAAATAAATTAATTCATTTATTCAATCATGGACAAAATTGAGGTGCATTGAGTGATTATTTAAATAATAGACTCAATCGAGTGATTGGTTCCATTATGGACTCAATTGGGGCCAAGTGATCCACATATCACATTTTATAGTTGCAAAAAGGTTCATGAATCTTGATTGCACCTATCTAACCTCATGAAACTCATTAGGACAAATCACAACACATAATCAAAATTATATTTATGGGGATCATTTATCCCCAAATTTCATCCTTGATTGACCCAATCGAGTAATTATCAGTTCATTTAGTAATATAATAGGGGCCAGCATAACTCAAACTCACATTATATACACACAATTTAGTATAAGGGATTCATTTCACCATAAATTACCCCAATTATCAAAAAAATCAAGTGATTAATTCAATTAGTGATAAAATTAGGGCCAACTGAGCACCAAAATCTCACCAGGTAGTTGTAATTAGGGTTATGGGGCTCAATTAGCCCCAAACTCCATCCACAATTGAACTAAATGAGTAATTTATTTAATTAGTGATGAAACTAAAGAAATTAATCACCAAATCATATCATATAGTCATATTTATGCTCTCAATGGTTAATTAACACCAATTATAATTAGGTTTGTGATGGTTCACATCATGTTATATAGTTGAAATTAGATTTGTATGGCATTATTAGCCAAAATTATGTCCTTAATTGAACTCATGGATTAATTGCTTCAATTATAGACATAATTGGGTCTAATTGAGTGTCATATCATATTATATAGTCTCAATTACATTCAAATGCCTTGATATTAAAAATATATATCCTTAATTAAACATATCAATTAATTAGTTCAATTAGAGACTCTATAGGTTGATAATTTATCCCTTGATCACATTATATAGTTTAAATCTATAAACAAACCCTGACTGAGTCCATGACATTAGATCAAATTACTCATGGGTGAGTGCAAACTAACGATATGATGAAAAGGGGCCTTTGAAAGTTTAGAATAATAAAAATACCTAAACTTGAATTGATGATTTGAGTGTATTCCAAAAATCATTTCCACACAATGTAAACATATAAATTAGTAAAAAATTTATTGAGGTTTATGTGAATGTAATTTTTTCTAATTAAATAAAAAAATTAGATGAATATTTCCAATTTTAATGTATCACAATATATAGTATTTATAGTGCTATAAAAAATGACCATGTGTCTACCGAGACTTTTAAAAAATAAATGAATGGGTTTTTTTTTTAATGTAGGTATGTGGAAGACTCAAATACAAATGTGTGTACATTTTTCCACTTATTTTAATAAATAGTTATAGTTTTATTAATACCTTGAAACTGGTCTAACACATCAAAAACTTAAGTAAGCTCAAGAATCAACTATCACATGAATAGTACTTATTCTTAAAGTTTAACAAACATCACTTTTTTTTAACTTCTAAGTAAAGAAGTCAAATTATAGTCATGTATGGAGTATTATCATGTTTAGAATGTTAATGGTAGTATGCAATTTACATAACATATGGGAATTTCATGTGAAGGATTGCATAAAGAATTATATGCTCAAGATGACAGTAAAAAGGTGGAATATGTATTTTTATAGCATTTTGGTGTTTGTTCCATGGCATAGAACTTGGGGAAAATGCCTTGTTAAGTAAGTGATTTATGTTGACAAATCTTAGTATAGAATATCCACGTAATTTATGGGTCAAGTGAAAAGTTATGGTACACTTGATTATAGTCTTTGAATTGTATTGAAGGTGATCATGTGTAGAGCAGATCTAAATTAAATATTATACTATTTTGATGGCTAATTTCAATAGTATTTCTTATCAAATAAGAAATTCTTCCTCTAAAGACATCAGGGATCATTATGAGAGTAGGATGCTTTTAAGTTTAGTGTCTTGGTAATCCCAAAAAGATAAAATATTATGAAGTGTTCAACATAGTAGAGATGAGGAAACATGGATTCATTTTTGTTGGAGTTTTGTCATATTTAGTTTCTTTAAGGTAGGTCTTATGTATTTGTGTTTTATTATATTACTTACAGTTTTTTAACTCCTTGCAACTAGTCTAACACATCAAACAATTAAGTAATCTCAAGAATCATTTAACACATGAAAATGACTTGATCTTAAAGTTTAACAAAATTCACATTCATTATAAAAATATATGTAAAGACATCAAATTGTATCCATGTATGTAGTATTAGCATGTTTAGAATATCCACTAATTTATGGGTCAAGTAAAAAGTTATGGTAGAATTGAAGAAAGTGAGGTATCTTTAAGGATTGTATTAGAAATTAAATCATAGAAAGTTTGGACCTTGAAAAGTCTCAAAATATATAAATGAGAATGCTTACTTGATTAATCTCTCTTAAAATTTAATCATAATTCTCTTTTTTAGTGTGGTTGACATTTACCCACATGAGTCCAAATGTTGAATTATGACCTAGAGGCTTAGTACGTCGAATAATGGACAAAAACATATCTAAATAAAAAAAATGGGTAGATTGAGGGAGTTATAGGAAGTAAAATTTATATGATAAGATATTATAATGTTACAATTTGTATTTGGATAAATAGGTGCACCTACTAGATTCATATAATTCATGGATTATAAAATCTGAACTAGTGAAATATATCAAAATTCGATTTTATAATATCTCTAGACTATGAGGTTGAGAATTATTTCAGCCAAAAGAAGGTGATGTAATCAATTAACATTACCAGTTCAACACATAATTTATTATATAGTGTTATCAGGTTGATATGTTCATGTTCACATATAGGTGATAGTTAAATCCAAGTGTGTAATCTAATTGAATAGTTAAAGCCAAGAATTCTTAAAAAAATAAAAATATTAGTTGTAATTAATATTATATTTGGTAGGATTGCATGGTTTTTCTAATTTATACTTTGTGTGAAAATAAGAAAATGAGTTATCGAGTAGTTGGAAAAGGGAGAAAAAAATGTAACTAAAAGTTTATCATTTTGGTGTCATGAATCTAATTGTGGGTTGTGCCTTATTTTATGAATTCTCCAAAGTTATTGTAATTGCTTAATATATGGGATTTATTACTAATTTTTCTCTTGACTCAAATCACTTTAATGAATGGGTTCCTATACTTTGAATTTTGAAGTTGATTCTTTATTAGTTACCCTTTATGTTGTGTAGAGTAGATTTTTTAGACTATATGCAGGTTTTTCCTAGCATTTGGAAAAACATCATCAAAGTGTATCTTCCTAGTAATTTTATCTCTAACAAGGGCATTCATAGATTTGATAACTGATTGTTGTTCATGGTGAGAGTAATATTTTTATTTTATTTTTTAATTTTCTTTCCAGGTAATTGTAGTTTGGTAGGAAATTATGTAAAGAAAAACTTTTAATAATCTCATTATAGTTTTATAAGTAGATTTTTTTGAATTTGTTGCATCAAATTTTCTAAACCTTTCATTATAGAATGGGTTGAGTGATGATTATATATAAGGCAATGGACCTAGACTAATAACATGTAGGAAGGACTGTGAATAGATATATATGTTCATATGATGATTATAAATTTAAGCAATCCAATGGAGATATTGATGGGTTTTCTCATTCAGAATTTTTTTTTTTTCTAAAATAATAGTGGTCTTCATATGACATAATTTTATGTCCCACATAACTAATTTCAAGTTTTTTATTGTACGCAACTTTCCATTAGGACTTACTGAATCACATATTACAATAATTTTTTGCAATTATATGTTTTTGAAATAATAATGGGCTTGATATGACATAATTTTATGTCTGACATAACTAATTTAAATTGTGTTTAGAGTGTTGAAGTAAAATATTGTAAAGTGTAGAACATAGTGGAGATGAGGAAACATGGATTCATTTTTGTTGGATTTTTGTCATATTTAGTGTTTCTGAGGAAGGTCTTATGTATTTGTGTTTTATTTTATTACTAGCATTTTTTCAATACCTTGCAACTAGTCTAACACATTAGACACTTAAGTAAGCTTAAGAATCATCTACCATATGAATAGTACTTGTTCTTAAAGTTTAACAAACTTCACATTCATTTTGGACTTTTATGTAAATACATTGAAATGTAGTCATGTATAGAGTATTGACATGTTTACAATGTAAATGGTAGTATGCAATGTACGTAACATGTGGGAATTCCATGTTAAGGGTTGTGTTTACATAATTGTATGCTCATGTTGATAGTAAAAAAATTGGAATATGTCTTTTTATAACATTTTGGTGGTTATTCCATGGCATAGAACTTAGGGTAACCCCCTTTTTAAATAAATTATTCATGTTGATGAAGTTTAGTGTATAATATCCACCTAGTTTACAGGTCAAATAACAAGTTATGGTGCACTTGAAGAAAGAGAGGTATCCTTAAGGATCATATCACGAATTGAATCCTAGAAAGTTTGGCCATTGAAAAGTCTCAAAACCTATAAATCATAATGCTTACTTGATTGATCTCCCTAAATATTTAGACATAATTCTCATTTTTAGTGTGGTTGACATTTACCCACATGAGTCAAAAATGTTGAATTATGACCTAGAGGGTTAATAAGATGAACAATGGACAAAAACACATCTGAAGAAAAGAATGGGAAAATTGAAAGAGTTATAGGAAGTAAAATTTATATAACAAGTGTTGGGAGAATATAAATCGGAAGCACACAATTTGATTACCAAACCAAGCAACTTAATATGCGGAAATTATCCAGATTCACCAAGTAACTAGAATTCAGAATAACACAAGATATGAGAGACAATACACAAATTGTATTAACACTTTATACAGAAAAGAATACAATAAAGAAGATGCCACTTCTTCTCCACCACCTTACAGAGGTTTCCCACACCTCAAGTGAACAGTAATTCTCCTCCCCAAAGCTCTCCCTCTCACAGGTCCCAACACCCAACTCAAAATACAGAGTTGGTGTTCACCTCCCGTGCTCCACGCACACCACAAGCGCTATACGCACTCCACAAGCACTCCACGTGCTCCACAAGTACTCAAGGTACTTCAAGTAGATCTCCCATGAATCTACAACAACCTGCAATTCAACAGACCATACTTATGGAAGGAACTCCCTTGCCTTCCTCTTGCTCTATCCGAGTACACACCTGTACTCCAAGTAGATCCTGCCTGATACTGCTCCCTGTTGTGTTGCTGTCTATATGACCTTGCACACCTGCAAATCAAACAACGGTTCTGCTCACCTGTGAACCTCGACCTTGCACACACATACACCTGCAGATCAATGATCTTACTTACCATGTAGATCTCCTATATAGGCCATGCCACTGTGACCAAGATCCTACACTCTTGAAGAACCCAGCTGGCTCTCCAAACCAGCACCAACACACCTGGTACTGAGGCACTAGGAGGAACGCACCATTGCTCTACCTCACACACAGAAGGAGCTTATAATTATGCTCTCTTACTCCCTAGCACACTTTTCCAATACAACCATGAGTATATTATATAGATCTCATCAAACAATAATTAGACATCTAATTACAATAATTAGATCCGCAGCTATGAGTCTAAAATTAGCACTCATCATGCAAACACTTGGTTCGTTAGCTAACTGCCCGTAATTAGCTCGCAGTCGAACCACACAGGCGACCGACGCCGGTCCCTGTCCGCCTGGGGGTCGCCGACGCCGGCCGATATATGACCGACGTCGGTTGCATTCCTGTCTTACCCTACCGACGCCGGTTGGCCAGACCAACGCCAAACACTTTTGACAGTTCGGCAACTCTCCTGCAACCTCCTCCATGTCTGCATCAGTGAAGCTTTTAGCTCCACAATCCTAACAATCTCCCACTTGGAGATAAACAGCTGCACTGTACCTGTACCTATACTCTGTCTAATCTATTTCCTGGTTTGTATCCCTCTTCAAGCTCCCACCTGAAGACAACCCACCACACAACCTGTGGTGTACCACCTGTCATCCGAGTAACCTGCCACATCCGAACCTACAAATACATGTAGTGAAGTCCTGAACCTGCATAGCAACACCTGCTGCCGGTCCCTCTCAGAAAACCTGAGAACCCACTTCCCCGAATTGGCTCCTAACTCTCTGACAGCTCCCACTGCATGGGAATACTCAGGTCTATACCAGACCTCATGTGATTTTAGACACTGTACCTGTCTAGCCCTTAGTGTGCTCTGGCTCTGCATCCCGAACCTCGCCAACACCTGATTCACATCAGCTCCCACTCGAGACAAAATCAACCAGTGATCTCCATGTCTCCCATGTCAAAGAATTCCGCTGCTCCAAACTCCTCATGACATGTCACTGAACTAATCTTACCCTTAGCTCAGCAAAACCCTGTATGTACAAACCTGCTAGCTAGCAAATATACCATCCACATACAGCAACAGAATGATGTTGCAATCACCATCCCCCTGGTAAGTCAAATCACAGTAGTTACCCTGACATTGACTGAAGCCATGCTCCGTCCTCCACCTGTCAAAACCTGTACCACTGTCCTGCAGCTCCACAAGACCATATACCTGGTCTTCCGTCTCACGTATCCGTTCTCTCTATTCTTCTACTAAGGTATCCATTCATCTCTGTGCTTTCATACCTACTGGCAACCCTACCAAAACACACCTGTCTGGTTCTCCTCCAAGGAATCACATCCTCATCCATGCCAAGCTCACACCTGTTTCCTGGATCCTTCCTGCTCTACAATTAGCAACATGTATAAAGAAGAGGAACAATGAATTTGAGGGCCTACTTACGCCTTCAGTCCTTCATATGGGTGTTTGAGACTCCTTGACAGCTTGCTGTCCACCCAAAATCTGTTACAGTGACCGACCTCGGTCACTCCACAGTCTGCATCCGACCGACGTCGGTTCCATGCGTCTATACCTGACTACCAACCTGCCAGTGCTGGTGTCCCTGCTACCGACGTCGGTCCTCTGACCGACATCGGTCTTACATACTGCCGACGTCGGTCCCATGACCGACATCGGTCTTACCCTGCCCGACATCGCCGGCTTCGGTCTGCACATGACCGACATCGGCACCTGTCTGTTCGACACCGGTTCCTTCTGACCGACATCGGTACCTGTGTTCGCCTGTGAGTGATGACTTTTTACCCGCGAGCTTCTTTGAATCAAAACCCATGTCCAAACTGCCTTGCTCAGAAGTATCCAGCCACATCCACTGGGTTCTGTCCGCCATCTCCTCCATAAACACCAAGGCTTTCCAGTTCTTAAGCCTGTCAAATATATTTGTCTTCCGCTTAAGAACATGCATCTCCTTCCTGCTCATGTGACCAAGCCTACGAAGCCACGTCTCTGCAACAAAAGAAGAATCAGTAATATAAACAAGTAGATAAAGGATACCTGTTTTCTTACCACCAGCTAATTCAAGTGCATCCGCTGTGAGAGTTCTTGTGCATCTCTCATCACCCAATCTTTCTGAAGAAATTAGCCATATCTCCAAACCTGGGACCTGCATGACCTTCATCAACACCTGTGTGTTGGCCACCTGCAATTTCAGCTTCACTTCCCCTTTGCCAATTCTTTGGCAAGGCTCACCAGCTCCTCTACCTGGAACTGCATGGAAAGAGGCAACCGAATCTTTTATCCAAGATTCAACTTTATCCAAGAAACCTGCAAACACATCCTGTGCAACAACACCTGCTACATCTGTATCTTCAGTTTCTTCATGCTGATCTGCTACCAACCAACAATAATCTTTTATCTGCTCTTTCTTTCCATAGGACCGTGAGTGACCATCTGTGCTTTTCAACTCCTCCATTCTTAGCTTACTTTGATCTGCTGTTGCTCTACTCCCACTCGATCAGAAACCCCTGAGAGTGCCCTGTAACCAAACACAAAACCTGCTTCCTCCAACCTTAGCTCTGATACCACTTGTTGGGAGAATATAAACTGGAAGCACACAATTTGATTACCAAACCAAGCAACTTAATATGCGGAAATTATCCAGATTCACCAAGTAACTAGAATTCAGAATAACACAAGATATGAGAGACAATACACAAATTGTATTAACACTTTATACAGAAAAGAATACAATAAAGAAGATGCCACTTCTTCTCCACCACCTTACAGAGGTTTCCCACACCTCAAGTGAATAGTAATTCTCCTCCCCAAAGCTCTCCCTCTCACAGGTCCCAACACCCAACTCAAAATACAAAGTTGGTGTTCACCTCCCGTGCTCCACGCACACCACAAGCGCTATACGCACTCCACAAGCACTCCACGTGCTCCACAAGTACTCAAGGTACTTCAAGTAGATCTCCCATGAATCTGCAACAACCTGCAATTCAACAGACCATACTTATGGAAGGAACTCCCTTGCCTTCCTCTTGCTCTATCCGAGTACACACCTGTACTCCAAGTAGATCCTGCCTGATACTGCTCCCTGTTGTGTTGCTGTCTATATGACCTTGCACACCTGCAAATCAAACAACGGTTCTGCTCACCTGTGAACCTCGACCTTGCACACACATACACCTGCAGATCAACGATCTTACTTACCATGTAGATCTCCTATATAGGCCATGCCACTGTGACCAAGATCCTACACTCTTGAAGAACCCAGCTGGCTCTCCAAACCAGCACCAACACACCTGGTACTGAGGCACTAGGAGGAACGCACCATTGCTCTACCTCACACACAGAAGGAGCTTATAATTATGCTCTCTTACTCCCTAGCACACTTTTCCAATACAACCATGAGTCTATTATATAGATCTCATCAAACAATAATTAGACATCTAATTACAATAATTAGATCCGCAGCTATGAGTCTAAAATTAGCACTCATCATGCAAACACTTGGTTCATTAGCTAACTACCCGTAATTAGCTCGCAGTCGAACCACACAGGCGACCGACGCCAGTCCCTGTCCGCCTGGGGGTCGCCGACGCCGGCCGATATATGACCGACGTCGGTTGCATTCCTGTCTTACCCTGCCGACGCCGGTTGGCCAGACCAATGCCAAACACTTCTGACACTTCGGCAACTCTCCTGCAACCTCCTCCATGTCTGCATCAGTGAAGCTTTTAGCTCCACAATCCTAACAACAAGATCTTATACATACAACTTGTATTTGGTTAAATAGGTGTGCCTATTAGATTTATACAATTTATGGATTACTAAATCCAACCTAATGAAATGTATTAATACATGGTTTTATAATATCTCTAGACTATGAGGTTGAGAATTGGTTTAACCCTAAGGAAGATGATGTAACCAACTGACATTAGAAATTCAACACAAAATTTATTATATAGTGTTATCAGGGTGACATGTTCATCTTCACAAATAGGGGATTTAGATGTCAAGTGTGCAATCTAGCTGACATAGTTAAATCCAAGAATTCTAAAAAAATCAAAGGTAGGAGTTTTAATTAATATTATACACTTGGTAGGATTGCATGGTTTGTTTAATTTATACTTTGTGTGAAAATAAGAAAAGGAGTTGTTGAGTAGTTGTAAAAAGTGAGGGAAAATACCCAACTAAAAGTTTCTCATTTTGGTGTTATGAATGTAATTATGGGTTGTGTCTTATTTTATGCAATCTTCGGATTTATTGTAATTGCTTAATATATGTGATTTATTATTGATATCTCTCTTGATTCAATTCACTTTAATGAATGGATTCCTCTACCCCAAATTTTAAAGTTGACTCTTTGATTAGTTATCCTCTATGTTGTGTAGAGAAAATTTTTTAGATTATTTGCAAATTTTTGTTAGCATTTGGAAAAACATTATCAAAGTGTATCTTCCTAGTAATTAGCTCCAGCAAAGGCATTCAAAGATTTGATAATTGATTGTTTCTCATGGTGAGAGTAATTGTTTTTGTTTTTATTTTTATTTTATTTTTGTAGGTAATTGTAGTTTGGTAAGAAATTATGTAAATAAAAACTTACAATACTCTCCTTATAGTTTTATAAGATATATTTTATTGAATTCATTGCATCAAATTTTCTAAACCTTTCATTCTAAAATGTGTTGAGCAATGATTATATAGAAGGCAATGAGACCAGAATAATTAATATGTAGGAAGGACTGTGAACAGATATATATGTTTGTATGATGATTATAAATGTAAACAATGCAATGGAGATATAGATGGGTTTTCTCATTGATAAAAAAAAAAATTGAAATATTATTGGGCTTGATATGACATAATTTTATGTCCCACATAACTAATTTCAAGTGCTTTTTTGTAAGTGACTTTCCATTAGGACATACTAAATCACATATTATAATAATTTTCTACAATTACATTTTTTTGAAATAATAGTGGGTTTGATATGACATAATTTTATGTCCCACATAATTAATTTCAAGTGTTTTGTTATACGAGACTTCCATTAGGACATATTGAATCAAATTTTACAATAATTTGTTGCAATTGTGTTTAAAGCACTGAAGTAAAATGCTGCCAGATTTGAGACCATTAATATTAATTGTCTATATTGTGTGGATTTCATAGAATAAAAATGAAATCAAAATTTATAACAAATGTTTGGCACTGAGAACATAAATTAGAAAAAAGTCAACAAAGCTTGCATATTAATAATATTGTTGCTTGTTTTTTAATGTCAAGTTTAGTTAATTCCTCTCCTCCTTCCTTAGGTGATGTGGCTTTTACTTAACTCCTCTTCTTTCTCCTTCAAACATTATGTGGGTTTTTTATTTGACATGTTTTTTCGTGCCTTATTTTTATTTCTCATTTGTATTTCCATGTTTTAAGCTGGTGTTTTACTTCCAATAAGGAGTGTAAGTTGTGAACACCTATTGAATGATTTTATATGTAACCTGCATGTATTTTACTATTTTTGCATTAGAAATATTTATTGAAGTGTTTTAATGGTAATATGTTCTAGTATGTTTTTTTATGCATTTAATTTTAGATTCTTGGATGCATATTTTTTTGTATGTTTTTTGGAATTATAAGAGATGGTATTTTCATATCCATAAATTATTGTGTATTACATATATTTAATTCAAAATATTGTATTTTTACATTATCTAACACACATGCATGCATGCCCTCCCACACACACACACACACACACACACACACACACACACACACAGAGAGAGAGAGAGAGAGAGAGAGAGAGAGAGAGAGAGAGAGAGAGAGAGAGAGAGAGAGAGAGAGAGAGAGAGAGAGAGAGAGAGAGAGAGAAAAATCCGTATTATCATTTTGAGTATTTTTTTATTTTGTTAATATTTCAACCTAGTGGGACACAAGAGAGACCTAAACTTGATGGTCATATAGTCATATTTACCCTTTTAATTCATGAAATAAAATAAGTTTTTTAAGAGACTCTATTAGATGCAAGGTAAAATAAATGGTGGATGTGCATTAAAAAATTATTATTATCCAATAGAGCTATACTTGAAAAATAGGATCACAACCTTTTCTTTGGTTCTCTAGTTTTTTTTAGTTAGTAAGGTTTAGGATATATTTATTAAGTGTATAATTCTATAGAATCATGGTATCCACTAATATTAAATTTCATTATTTTTCAGTGGTCTGAATAGAAATTAATGACACCTCTATCTAAAAAAACTACTATAGAGCTAATAATGGGACAAATAACCTCTTAAGTGTACACTTGTTTTAATATATTATAATATAACATAATAATGATTATAATATGATTTAATATAATATAATAATTATATTATATTATATTATATTATATTATATTATATTATATGTAATATAATAATATAGTAAATTAGATCTATTAATATATATCATATATATGTCTATAAAATATAATTATCTGATATTTAATATTAAAAAATTTACTAGTGATAACTAGGGAAGGGCCCTAGTCTGTAAAAACATTAGATTAAGAATAGACATGAGGAACATCCATAATGGGTAGAAATAAATGGGTACAAAAGTATCCAAGAAATATAGATATGTCTAATCATGTGATCAACTAAAAAATAAAAATCCACTTCAAAGTAGGTTAATAATAATACCCTCCAACCAAATCCACCATGGATAAGAGTCATGGGTCTTGACACCAAAAACCAAAACCCAATATAGTGGCAAGGAAAGCTACCCTAAATCATCCCTAACTTTAAATTTTCTCAAAATACCACACAAAGAGTCATGAACAAATGGTGTCCCAACACCAAAGGATAACAACCTTGACATAAACATATCAAACTAATTCAAAAAAATTAAATATCACTGAATAGATATTATCTAAGGCCCCTCAAGACCAACTTCAGAATGATAAAAATTGTTATTCATAACTACCTTAAAACTAGTAAAATTATCCTCCCACCTTTGCATAATTAATCCTAATCCACTAAAATTACCCAACTTTGAGAAAGAGACCAAAGCACTAATTATCATTTGTTAGTCAAAGATCACAAATACAAAAACATGATCCTTTTATCTTTTCATCACTATTATTCAGCCAACTAAAACTAACCATCTTTAAGAGAGATACTAACTTTCCAATCAACCTACCTAGATTATGATCAAAGACTTATTTGTTACCATCATAAACATATAATAAGGGAAAACATGTAAATTTTAAAATAAGGATGCTCTAGGGAACACTCTATACAAATGTCAAAAGATAGGGGTGAGCCAAATGACTATGACAATAGAAAAATAAAATTAGAGATTAGGAGAGGGGGTTTCAACTCTCCCTATCCCCATCCTAGAGAAAATTTTACTACTGATAGAATTCCTTTCCACACCTATTTATTTGGTAATATCCATATAAGACTTTATACCATTCAAATCAACATGATGCTTAGTTACTATTTTGATGAGAAGTTTAGAATGTAAGTTTACTAGCTTATCCATGTTAGCATCATATTATCCATCCTTAGTCAAGGCATCTTTATTGTATGCATCAACATTATCTTGATTTACATGACCTCTTTCTAGTTCTATGGTAAACCTAATATTAATAAGATTCATAATCTCACTTCACTCCTTAGAAACATTTTCAATTTATTAAAGCAAGGTCTTGGGAGTAAGGCTTAAACAAGGGTCAATGTTTTGGATTTCAAGTGAAACAATGGGATTCAAGCCATGATCATTAGGGGAACATTTTTATTTTGATTCTTCTTCATTTTGAGGTATAGTTGTTGTAATTATTATTTAATTATTAACACTAGCATCCCATTCTTCTTATTCTTTTTATTCAACATCTTTGTTAATCAACATGTTATTAATAATGGGGTTTTATAGCTTGTAGGATATTTTATGTTCATTATAACTGATAAAATACATTTTTTTATTCTTCTATTATCCAATTTTTTTCTTATTTATTATGGCACTTGTGTATATGCCACACATCTAAAAATTATTAAGTGAGATACACTGGGTTTCTTGTTTCTCCATGCTTCCTATGGAATTTCATCCTTGACACTCTTTGTAAGACATATGTTCATAATATAAATTATCTTTACTATTGTTTCTACCCAATTTTCATTAGTCAAATGCTTGGTCTTTAACATTCTCGTGTCCATATCCAACCTTTCTTTTAAAGTCTATATCTAGTTGTCAATGACTTATTAATTCACTGATATATGAAAAACTATAAAAAAATCATTTTACTTGTATTCTCCACCTCTAACTAACTCTGAGGTAAGTCTTATGTATTTGAGTTTTATTTTATTAGTAGCATTCTTTTAATACCTTGAAACTAGTCTAACACATTAGACACTTAAGTAAGCTCAAGAATCATCTAACAAGTAAATAATACTTATTATTAAAGTTTAAGAAACTTCACATTCATTTTGAACTTCTATGTAAAGACATCAAACTGTAGTCATGTATGGAGTATTAACATGTTTATAATGTGAATGGTAGTATGTAATGTACATAACATGTGGGAATTTCATATTAAGGGTTGCATTTAAATAATTGTATGCTCATGTTGATAGTAAAAAAATTGGAATATGTCTTGTTATAACATTTTGGTGGTTATTCCATGGCATATAATTTGGGATAAATCCCTTGTTAAATAAATGATTCATGTTGATGAAGCTTAGTGTATAATATCCACCTAGTTTACAAGTCAAATAAGAAGTTATGGTACACTTTAAGAAAGAGAGGTATCCTTAAGGATCGTATCACAAATTGAATCCTAGAAAGTTTGGCCCTTGAAAAGTCTCAAAACTTATAAATGAGAATGATTACTCAATTAATCTCCCTAAATATTTAGACATAATTCTTATTTTTAGTGTGGTTGAAATTTACTCACATGAGTCAAAATGTTGAATTATGACCAAAAGGTTTAGTAGGATGAATAATGGACAAAAACATATCTAAAGAAAAAAATGGGAAAATTGAAAGACTTATAGAAAGTAAAATGTATATAACAAGATATTATACATATAACTTGTATTTGTTTAAATAGGCATGCGTATTAGATTTATACAATTCATGGATTACTAAATCCAAACTAAAAATATATATCAATATATTTATGTATACCTGTTGCCACTACCGTGTTGTAAATCTTGAAAAATGGTAAGTTTGAAACACAATGAAATTTTATAAAATACATGTGCAACTTGTAAGATTTATTAGCAGCTTATCATGATGATGATGATGATCATAGGGAGTAGTTAATGATGAAAATTGGTAAGTTTGACCCAGATGATGAAACATCCCACAGGTTTGTTAAACATTTGTATTAGCAGTGAAGCACTACTTTATCATATCTTTGGAAAAGAAAAAGAGGAACAAAACCAAACCATTATGTGTTGGGATGAAAAATTAGCAGCCAAGCACATTGGGTGGTATTTCAGCTTGGAACATAAGTTCATGTGTTCATTTAAATCCCTAATAACAAATAAAAAACAAAAAATTGCAATTTAATGTTATCCATAGAGCATGTAAATAGTATGAGAATCACTCTCTTATTACTTATTTTGTTGGTCATATCTTTTTGAAAGAGTCTCTCCACACCTAGTTTCACCACCAGTAGGATCCCTTGGGCATCCATGCCACTAGGGTTCAAATCCTTAATAAAGGATTTTTTGTTTTCATTCAAAGAGTCATCTGAAGTCCAAGGTCTTATATCCAAATCAAGTGGTTCCTTTCTCATAAATATGCTTTCAATTTTTTCCACTAGACCCCAGACTTTAGGGTCACTAATCAAGTCTCCTTTAAGGTGTTGGTATGGATTGAGCATCCAAGCCTTGTCAATTCCACCATGATTATTTCTTAACTAAATTTTCATACCCATATAGATCAAGTAATATTCTATAAACCAAAAAAGTTCTACTCCTCACACCCTCAACTACAGATTTGCATCAAGGTGTTTCTATCAAAGGAGTTGAAAGAGTTCATAAAAATCCATGTCAACGAATCTCATTGGGCACAAAAAGTTGTTTATTTCATCCTACCTAATACTTGTTTCCAATGTTAAGATCCTAATCATCGCATCAAAGATTATCCCCTTATGGGGCACTTGAAACCCTCCTTGGCCCATATGCAAACTGAGAAGACCAAGGCGGTAGATACAAGTGATGGTTGGACTATGATTACCTAAAAAAGGCATAGTTAGTACCAAAACCCTCCCCTCTTGTATCTTCTTCTCTAGTGAACAAACTACATTAAAAGGTTCCCACCTCTCCTCCCCCTCCTACCCAATTCCCACAGGGCTAATAAAGCAAAATTTCTCACAATTCTCATGTTCCAAATGATTCTACCACCACTGTGATATCCTCAACAAGTGCCTCATTCTCTTAGTTGTTGTGCATCCCACCCTGAGGTGGTGGTGATTATCCTTGGGAAGAACATGGGGATAAACACCATTCCACTATGCTTGGATAATTTTCTCCTCCAAACAAGCATAATAGTTTTGCAGTTTTAGAGAATTTAGAGGATGGATAGGGGTAGCTTCAAATGAATGACATTTCCCAAAGAGTCCTCCTGTAAATGTTGTGTGCATGAAACCATTAAATAGATTGGTTTTATATAATTTATCTATATTTAAGAAGTGAAAATTTTGGGTTTATTCTACAGACCACTTTGAAGTGTATTAGACTAGATTCTATCCAATTATCCACTCTACAAGAAGAGGGATGTGGAAAATCCAACATTTTGGTGTCACCATAATTTCCCCATTAATTATTTCCATGGGGGAGGACTCACCACATTAAGTGCTCTGACTAATTTTAGATATTGGTGTCCATTCATTAGGCATTCTCAATATTTTCACCCATAATGATTATCCTGATAGATATTTATTTTGGTGATATTTGGCTAACTACTTACCCCTTACCATGTGACTCATATGCAAGGATTTTAATATGGTTAAAACTCCCAACAAAAAAATTGGTGCCCTGCCCATGAGTTGGTACATGGGAGAATGTGAAGCATGGTTCTATTTCAAGAATATGTGGGGTCTTGGAGACCCTCTCCTTTAGACGCACTCATTCAATAACATGCCTTAGTTTAAGTGTTATAACTTTCTTATCAATGTCAATTACATTGTCAAAAGGCTTGACCGTTATATGTTTTTAGAAAAATATTTTATTTTTATCCAAAATTAATGGCTATCATGAATCTGTCCATTTTGAATTCATTCTCTTAGATTATGCTCCCATCTCTTATAAAGTGGACTGGGTCACAAGAAGCTCAAAGTGCCATGTAATCATTTTATTCTAAAAACCTCTCTTTTAATCCACATTGGCACCATTTTTTGGTTGTCTAGGTTTAGAACCTCTCACCCTATCCTCTTTATGTTACAAGCTAGATTGATTGGTAGAACTTATCTATTCTACACACCACCACACTTATCTACCAGTATCAGAAAAAAAAATTGCTCATGTCAAAAAATGAAGAGAGGAAGTCATGCTTAAGGAATTTTAGAGAGATTCCTCCATAATTTAGTATAATCATTTTTAAAATAAATTGTAGAGTCTCATTGCCTCACTCAAACACCACATTAAGGTTGAAAATGTCCATGCTACTAAGGGATCATAATTGCATTCTCAATTGAATTGCCTTAAATTAAAAGACAAGGTTTCTAAATATTATTATAAATCCCTCTAGGTTAAATAGACTTGAGACCAAATAAATTCCATCAAGTCAGCTCAAACAAAAAAAATATATTCCACTGGACCTGAAATTTTAAGGATAGTAACTAGGGCTCCCTTAAGGTACTAGTATGCATTGAGCATTTAAGCCCTACCAATTCCACTACGGTGGTTTATTAATGAAATTTTCACACCCAACTAGTAAATAATATTCCATGAACCACAAAATTTCTAATCTTCATGCCCTCAACTATGGGTTTGCATCGAGGTGTATCTATTAAAGGAGTTGAAAGAGTTCATAGAAATATAAGTTGGTAAATCTCATTGGGCATAGAAAGTTGTTTATTTTATCCTACCCAATACTTTTTTATGACGTTAGGATCATGATCATCTCATCAAAAATTATCCCCTTATGGGGATCTTGAAACCCTCTTCAACCCCTATGAAACTTGAGAAACCCAAGGTGGTGGATATAAGTGATGGTTAGATGATGGTTACCTCAAAAAAGGCACAATAAATACCAAAACCCTCCCCTCATGTAGCTTATTATCTATTAAACAAACTATCTTCGAAGGTTCCCACCTCTCTTCCCCCTTCTATCTAGTCCCCACAATCCCAACAAAGCAAAATTTCTCATAGTTCTCATGTTACAAAGGATTATACCACCATTTGGATATCCTACACAAGTGGTTCCTTATCTAGGTTTTCATTTATCCCACCCATAGGTGTGGTGATTCTCCTCAATAAGAACATGGGGATAAACATCGCTCCATTATGCTTAGATAATTTTATCTTCCAAACTAACATAATAGTTTTTCAATTTTAGATAATTTTGAAGATGTACAAGGGGAACTCCGGATGAATGACATTTCTCCCAATGAATATTCTATCTTGGAATGTTTGATGTCTCATAGAGTCTTCCAATAAATGTTGTGTCTATCTAGCCTTTCAATATATTGATTCTTTAGATTTTGTCTATCTGCAAGAAGTGAAAATGTTTGGGTTTCTTCTGCAGACCACTTTGAAGTGTATTTAACTAGATGACATATAATTATCCAATCTACATAAAGAGGGATGTGGAAACGATAACATTTTAGTGTCACCAAAATTTTCCCCATTAATTATTTCCATGGTGGAGGACCCATCACATTGACTTCTCTCTCTAGTTGTAGATATTGGTGGCCATTCATTAGGCATTCTCAACATTTACACCCCTAATGATTATCCTAAAAGATATTTATTTTTGTAATGTTTGGTTGACAACCTACCCCTTTCCATGTTGCTCATATGCATAGATTTTAATATGGTTTAAAATCCCAATAATAAAATTGTTTCCCTTCTCATGAGGTGGTGCATGGGAGAATGTGAAACATGGTATTATTTCAATAATATGTGGGATCTTGAAAACCATATCCTTTAAAGGAACTCAATCAATAGCATGTCTCAATTTAAGTGGTTTAATTATCATATCAAAATTGATCACATTGTCAAAACTCTCAACCATTATATGTTGCCAGAAAACTATATTCTCTTTCTCCAACATTAATGGCTAGCCTATATATGTCCATTCTAAATTAATACTCTCAAATGATGCTCCCATATCTTCTATGGTGGACCAGGTCACAGGGAAGCTCAAAGTGCCATGTAATCATTTTATGTTGAACACTTATCTTTTAAGCCACACTAACACCATCTACCTGGTTGTATGGGTTTATAACCTCACACCCTATCCTCTTTATGTTACAAGATAAATTGATTGGTTGAATGAGATGATCCTCCTACAACAAATTAGTAAAAGTACATGAAAATAAAAAATATATAAAATAAGTAGAAGCACTAAAAGATTATATTGATCATAGGCCACGTTGAGGGGGAAACTTCCTTTGAGCAAGCTCAATACAATAAATTCATGGATGCCTTCATTGGCCTCACCACTTACTTATATACAAAGTCTAATCTAAGCAACTACTACTTCCCATGAATGTGGGATAAAACAAAATACTCACAAGATGACTTACAAAGCATATGCATCCATAGAAACTACTATACTAACAAAGTAAAGAGAAGAGATATCATGGTTTCATAACATCCCCTCCCTCTTAGAAAAAGCTTTATCCTCAAAGCTTCAGATGTTGGAATATGTTTTGAATCTAAAATAGTGGTTCTTATGTTACATCCTCTAGTTGCATTCTATGCCACTGAATTAAAACCTTTGTGATAGAGTGGGAGTGAATTTGTCATGTGCACCTATCTAGGATTACCTTTGGATTAAGAAGAATGGATCTTTCATTATCAAGTTTTGGTAAAATAGTCTATACTTTGATGTTTGTGCCAAGAAATTTCTTCAGACAAGAAACATGAAATACTGGGTGAACTTGAGAAGAAGGTGGGAGTTCCAACTTTTAAGAAACTGACCCAATCTTCTAAAGAACCTTATAGGGCCCATAAAACATGGTACTAGCTTATGACACCCTTTGAGTTTTAGGTAGGATTGATTTTATGGTTGTAGCTAAAGAAAAACCATATCACCTACTTGAAAAGTGTGCTCAAAATGGTGTTAATCAGCTTATTGTTTCATTTGATTTTGTGTCATATAAATATTATCCTATGGGGTATTGAGGATGTAATCCCAAGTTTGGAGAATCATGTCAACCGCTTGAACTGATGAACTATTAAGGGTGTATAGAAGGGGCACTAGTGGTGCTTGAATATAGATTTCTTCATATAGAGTCATTTTCATTAAAGTGTGGTAAGAGGTATTGTACCACCATTCATTGAGAGGGAGCCACTTTTCCCACTGATGCTATTGTTTTGAGGTGAATCAATGAAGGAAAGTTTCCAAGAATTTGTTGATAATTTTAGTTTGGCCATCCATTTGTGGATGATACCCAGAACTCATCTTTAGTTGGGTGCTAGTGCGTTGAAATAGTTATGTCCAAAAATGGCTAGTGAAGGTTGCATCACAATCTAAGATAATGGATGAAGGAATGCCATGAAGATGGAAAATTTGGTCCAAAAAAATTTGTGTGACTATGGAGGTAGTATAGGGATGGTTGAGGGCATAAAAATGACCATATTTAGAAAGGCGATCAACCACAACAAAGATCACCATTTTCCCTCTAGATTTAGGGAGCCCCTCAATGAAATCTATAGAAATATCTATCCAAATCTTGGTAGGGATGGGCAAGGGTTCGAGCAACCTAGGGATGAGTGTTTTTTCACCCTTTTTATATTGGCAGGTATCACATTTGGCCACCATATGTTGAATTGACTTTTTCATTCCCTTCCAAAAGAAGTTAAATTGTACATGCTCATAAGTTTTGAGAAACCCTAAGTGCCTTGTGGATGAGGCATAAAGTTCATAGAATACAGTCTACTGAAGATTTGTGCTTTAGAGAAGCATCAAATGACCCTTGTATCATAGAAAAGTACCATCCTAAGAATAATGTAGTACAACAAAGGGGTTAGTGGCCAACTATTAAATGGTTTAAGATAATGAGGATTCATTGACATGCCCTTGTTTTACAACATTTAACCAATTTGGAATAAGTATGGAAATAGTTAAAAAGTAAGCTTGGTCTATAAATGTGCAAGACACAGCATCAGCCATAATATTTTCCTTACCCTTATTGTAAGTGATCTCATAGTCATAACCCATGAGTTTTTTGACCCATTTCTATTGTGATAGGGTAGAAAGATATTGTTTTAGGAAATATTTTAGACTCTAGTGATCAATTTTGATGCAAAAATGATTCCCTAGTAGGTATGGCCGCAACTTCTGTACTACATGAAAAATGGCCATCATTTCCTTCTCATAAGTAGAGAGCACTAAATTATTAATAGAAAGGGCTTTGATGGTGAATGCAATGGGGCATCTTTCTTGAAGGATAATAACATCAATTCCATTACCACAAGCATCACTCTCGATAGTGAAAGTCTTGGCAAAATCTGGCATAGCTAGAATAAGTGTAGTACACATAGCTTGTTTTAACTCTTCAAATGCACACTTAGTAGCTTGTGTCCAAGTAAAAGAATCCTTTTTCAACATAGCTATCAATGGATCTGTAATATTCTTGTAATCCTTGGCAAACTTGTGATAATATCCAGTCAGCCCCAAAAAACCTTATAGGCTTTTAAGTGTCTGAGGATGAGGCTAATTTGTCATGGTAAATATTTTTTTAGGATCCACCCAAACCCCTTGGGCTGAAATAATATACCTAAGATATTCCATTTCATCCTATCCAAAAGTATGATGGTCAAAAATAAGTTGTAGTGTGAGCTCCAGATGTTGGAGATGCTCAGACCATGTTTTACTATAGATGAGGATATCATCAAAGAAGACCAAAATGAATTTCAAAAAGTATGGTTATAATATTTTATTCATCAATGCCTGAAATATTGAAGGAGAATTAGTGAATCCAAAGGGCATGACCAAAAGCTCATAGTGGCCATCATGTATGTGAAAAGTTGTCTTAGGAATATCATCTTCATGAAGTTGGATTTGGTGATATCTAGATCGAAGATCTAACTTGAAGAAAAAATGAATTCCATGAAGCTCATCAAGAAGCTCATCAATAATAGGGATTAAGAACTTATCCTTGATTATGATGTGATTAATTACATGGAAATCAATGTAGAAGCACCATGACCCATCTTTTTTCTAGATAAGGAGAACTAGGGAAGAGAATGGGCTGGTACTAGGGTGAATAATTCCTTGCTTTAGTAAGTCTTGATTGAGCATCTAGATCTTGATATTTTACTAAAATGGTTAGTGGTAAGGCCTGATGTTGGGAGGAATACTTCTAGGAAAGAGATAAATGTGGTGGTCCTCTAATTGTGAAGGTGGCAGTCTTACTAGTTTGGCAAAGACATATGCATACCTCTGTAGAATGATTTTTAGATCAAACGGAGTAGTGGACACTGTTGATGGTTACATTTGAATGGAATGGAGCTAGGTAATGATGTCATGTGAATTCATCTTAAGAATATTTTCCATGTGATGTGAACTTATGATGCTTAGAGATCCTAGTTGTAAGCCTTTCAATGTGTGTTTTTGCCCATTATCTAAAAACTACATCCAAAGTTTATCAAAATCCCATAAGATGGGTCCAAGTGTGCATAAACAGTAAGCTCCAAAAAAAACATCACATCCACTTAAGTGCAAGGCAAACATGTTAGATTGAAATTTATAATCTTCAATAGAGATACACACATTGTGACACTTATTTTTGCAAGGTAGTGTTCCCCCATTGGAAATCATGACTTCAAATTTGGTGTAAGGATGGATAAAATAATCAGCCTATTTGGTGATTTGAGGGTCAATGAATTTATCAGTGCTACCCAAATCAATGAGTATTATGAGAGGGATCTTATTGAAGTAACCCCTAACCTACATGGTTTGTGGGGTGGTGACTCTTGCTAAGACATGGAGAGAGATCTTTGGTTGGTCTTCTTGAGAAGCAGGTTCCACAATCAACTGAACTTATTCTGGATCATATGTTGTATCCTAAACATCTTCCCAATCTTTATTTTTAGGTGGAGAGTCCACATCCAATAGGTAGAGTTTTTGCTTGACACATCGATAGCCTCGAGTGAATTTATCATCATAGTTAAAACATAGTCATTTTTATCTATGGGTTTTCATCTCTAATTTAGTCAAACACTTGATAGGAGTGGTTTTGGGGGCTAGCATTGTTTGAGATCATTGTGGAGCTATATTTTTTAATGGAGAAAAATTGGATTTGAATCACTGTTGAGTTGCGATCTTATCCTCTTCCAACTTAGCCAACCCTAAGGCTTCCATTATCATATTAGGATGGAACATTTTGACCTTTGATCAAATCGTATCCTCCATTCCACTAACAAAGAAAATTCTAAAGAATTGATCAGAAAATCTCTCTATGTGATTGGCCAATTTTTCAAATTTTGTTTGATATTCTCTCATAGTTCATGTTTGGTGAGGTTTTGTGAGTGCTCCAGTGAAGTCATCAAAAGCACTAGGGTAAAACTATTGAAAAATGAGGGTGAAAAAATTGATCCATATGCATTCATCATGAGCCTTAGTATACCAATGATACCATTGAAGGGATTCAAGTTCCAAGTGAAAGGATGCAAGTGGGACCTTATTAGAATAAAAAGTATTATGCAAACTAAAATATTGTTCTAACTGATAAAGCCATCCATTTGGATTTACACCATTGAATCGAGTACAATTAAGCTTTGACCCATGATAATTATTGGAAGAAGAAAACCTAATGTCTAAAGAAGATTCTAGATATCATATGTTGTTCATGGTGGTATGTTGAAGACTAAGGCTGAGAATTTTTTCATCAAGATATTTGATGTGGGTCTTGAGGGAAGCAATTTCATCCTCTATGTTTTTTGCTCCTGTTCAAGTTACTACCATGACCTGAATAACATTTTTTTTTCAATGGATAGCAAAACTAAAGTTAAGACACGGTTAGTAAGGAAAGTTTTGAATTTAGGTGAAAATGAAATGGGTAAAGGGGCTTTTAATAATTATTTTACATAGTGGGAGTATGATTGATGAAGGCAAGGGTAATTTCAGGAGTGAAAATGGAAAAACTAGAAAATTTGGTCAAAGAGGGACAAAGGAGTAGAAAGAAATGATGAACATTGTGGAAAATTTTTGAGGCAAATGGACAAAAATAGAAGTTATGGCAAAACCCCAAAAAAGGAAAAATTGATATTTACTAGAATTAGAAGTGGAATTGGGATATGGGACCTCAAGGAAGAAAATGTAGGGAATGGAATTTCAAGTGTATAAATAAATTTTGAGGATCAATGGGGCTACAGATAGAGATATTGCAAGAAAAGGAAAAAAAAATTTACTTTTTTTTTCTTTTTTTTAATTTCTCTTTTCTATTTTCTATCTGTCGATAATTCCTCTAAGAGTCTACTGATACTCTATGGATGGATTATAAATTCTAGTTTCTATCAAATATCTACCTGCAAGTCCTTTGATAGTCTGTGAATACTCTATTGATTGATTTTTTTGAGTCTATTGGAAATGTTCTAAAATTGATAGAAATGGACCCCAAGTTTTAATGGCTACCTAAGGGTTTAAAAATATCACTATGGCCACCAATGTCATCTAAGTGAGTACCGCTCTCAAAAAAATGTATAGACAGTGATTTACCTCTAAGCAATAGCTCTTAGTTTTCCTCACAGATAGGAACTACTCAATCAAAAAGGGGTCATTGCCCATTTCACTGGCAAGTCCTATCAATCGGCCAACTACTTTTGGGTTCCAATGGTACTCTTCACAATGAGTTATAGGTATTTCACCCAATCACTTCCCATAGTTATGCAGTCATTTTTTACCTTGATCTAAAATAGATTATATAAAATTACTTAATTGAGTTATACAGTAGAATAGAGTTAATATTTTCTAAAAAATTATTGAAATGAAGTATGCAGTAGAACAGAGTTAAGACTTTATGAAGGAAAACAAAATTGGCCCTATAAATTTCTCTGATACCAAATGAGATGATCCTCCTGCAATAAATTAGTAAAAATACATAAAAATAATAGAACTAAAAAATAAGCAGAAGCACTAAAAAGATTATATTGATCACAGGACACTTTGAGGGGGCAACCTCCTTTGAGAAAACTCAATACAATAAATTCATGCATGCCTTCATTGGACTCAACACTTACTTATATATGAATTTTAATCTAAGTAACTACTACTTCCCATAAATGTGGGGTAAAATAAAATGCTCACATGATGACTTACAAAGCATATGCATCCATAGCAACTACTATACTAACAAAGTAAAGAGAAGAGATATCACGGATTCATAACATTGAATGAGTATATTCTACACACTACCACACTTATCTTCCACTATTATAAGAAAATTTCTTATGTTAGAAAATGAGGAGAGGAAGTTGTGCTTAAGGAATTTAGGAGAGTTTTATTTCCACACTCAAACACCACACTAAGGTGGAAGATGACCATGATACTATAGGAGCACAAATGCATTCTCTACTAAATTGCCTTAAATTCAAAGACAAGGATTCCAAAGACTATTATAAATCCTTTGGGGATAAATAGGCATCTCCTTGTATTTCTTGGATCACACTAGGTTAGTGTTTTGAGTTCAAGAAGAAATGGTGAAAAGGTCTCAAGCTATTTAGGAATGCCTCATTATGGTTCCCCACAAATTAAAGGCAAAGATCAACAACTCTATGATGCATCGTTAAGCCTTTAAGAACTCAAAGAGGTCATCTACTACATGAGTAATGATAAATCCCTAGCCTTGATGGATTATCATGGTAATTATACAAATCCACAAGGGAATTTGGTGTGCCTGACTTACTTTATGTTTTTAAATAAGCCCTGTAAAACCATTATGTAGGTGTTGTAATCAATCAAGATAATATTAAATTCACACCTAAAGCTAGGGATCCATAGCTCATTACCATTTGGTGTCCTATCACCTTGTTAAATGTGTTATATAATCATTTCTAAATTTATTTACAATTGTCTTTGTGTCATTCTCACTACACTTTCTAGACCAAAGAAAACAAGCTTTATTAGAGATTAGTGTAATCTTGACAATCTTATTGTTGTCTAGGACGGAATCGAATAGTCTAGAGCTTCAAGTTAGAGAACCTTTTTCCTCATGTTGGACTTTGAAAAATATTATAATCAAATTGAATTTATTTTCATATTGGCCATGCTAAGGCTATTGGTTTTATCTAGTTATTTATTTTGATAGTCCAAACCATGTTAACATAAGATTCTACTTGCTTTACTATTAATGGTCTCAAATTTGATGATATGTTTCTTCAGCACTCCATCAAATAAGGTTTCCCTCTTGTTCCTACTTTGCATGTCCACTCTATATATTAGTTAGGATATATTATTGCATCTAGAATTAAGCAAGTTCTTTTTCAAGGTATTATATTACCTAACCACTCTTCCTAGCTCATTAATGGACACTTTGATGATAACTTTCTCACAAATAAAGAACAATAAAAATATCTTCAAATCATGATTATCATGCTTGAGTAGCTCCTCCAATTTCAATGGAAATGGATTTCTTGAGGATAATAGTTCAATTTTGTTAGCATTCCATTTGCCCTTGATAATTCTCCTATAGAGCTTTAGCAATATGTCATCAATCATGTGGAGAATAAGGTTTAATATTGGGTTACCCAGTCAATATCCTTGGCATGAAAATTACAAGTTTGCACTAAAATCCTGGAGGTTACCCATGTTTATTACTCTTCATGATGAGTACCTTAAAAGGCTTGTTATGATAGGTTGGCTGAAATTCTCATGGGTTTCCTTTGGTTTATTACTAAGCTTATAATGGGATTACATTGAATTTCTTGGGATATATGTTTCCTCCCTCAAAATAAATAAGTTATGGTAATTGTTTATATGTATATGAAAAGCACAACTTTATGCACTAAATGGGTTTTTAGAGCCATTGAAGTTAATGAATCCTATAAAAAAAACCAAGGAATTTTATATCTTCTTGCTCCCTCTTTGGAGAACCAAGTTTGAAAAATATTTTCTTTCCTACCCTTTTCATCATAATAGATCTTGTCAAAACTACAATTATTTTGTGGCCAAAATTATTTTTAAGGCCCTTGAGGCTGTCAAGCCTAATCTAAGGTGGATTGGTGATGGTTTTTGAATTGGTTTATATTTTAATGATCATAATATATGGTGGTGTACTATCATGATCAATACTAATTTTATTGGTTGACTTACCAGTAATTGAATCTCTAAGGCTATTTAATTAAAGCATCCATACTATTTAACATGTGGTCTATGCAAGGGATTAGACCCCTTGGCTAGCTTTTAACTAAAAATAACACTTGAATAATGTTGACTTACTTCATTTTTTTGCATTCAAATATTTCTACCAGATGTAATGTTGTAAAAGTTGTGCTTTCAACCACCTTGCTTATGGTGGAAGGACTAGATGTGGAATTTTGATACCCATTTCAAAAACTACTCTCTATGCCTTGTTTACCATTTGGATGGAGGTCTGCCATTTACATGTGTTTTTAGATCACCTGGGGATTTCCCCATGCACTATGAGCCACTTATCATTTGATGGGCTACCCTAAAGGCTGCCACCTCCACCTCCCAATAGGTACAAAATGTAGTCACACAATCATAGCCACTTATCCCATCACCTTCACCAAGTAGATGATAATCATTAAAACCACATGGTGAAACTAATATAGCTTCCTCTCGATGAGATGTTCCTATTGGCACTACTACTCAAACTTAGTCCACTAATGTTTAGGCAATTCATATAACTCTATGCCTCCTAGATGGTTGGGTGGTACTGGATCCTCCTGAAGTAGAGCCTTCCACTTTGACTAATATGCCACCCAAGGATGATCTCTCACATCCTCCCTTAGGTGATGTGGTTTTTACTTAAGTCCTCTTCTTTCTCCTTCAAACATAATGTGGGTTTTTTGTTTGACATGTTTTTTCGGGACTTATTTTTATTTCTCATTTCTAGTGTCATGTTTTAAGCTAGTGTTTCTCTTCCAACAAAGAGGGTAAGCTATGAATACCAAATGATTGATTTGATATGTAACCTTCATGTATTTTATTATTATTTTATTATAAATATTTCTTGAAGTGTTTTAATGGTAATATTTTCTAGTATGTTTTTTTATGCATTTGATTTAAATTCTTGGATGCATATTTTTTTGTATGTTTTTTTCAATTATAAGAGATGGTATTTCCATATCCATAAATTATTGTGTATTACATATATTTTATTCAAAATATTATATTTTGTCATTATCTAACACACATGCATGCCCTCCCACACACACACACATAGAGAGAACCCCTATTATCATTTTTAGTATTTTTAATTTTATTACTATTTCAACCTAGTGGGACACAAGTGAGGCCTAAACTTGATGGTCATATAGTCATATTTACCCTTTTAATTCATGAAATAAAATAATTTTTTAAGATACTCTATTATATTTAAGGTAAAATAAATGGTGGGTGTGCATTAAAAAATAATTAATATCCATCCCATCTACAACTACAGCGCTATACTTGAAAAACAAGATCACAACCTTTTCTTTAGTTCTCTGGTTTTTTTAGTTAGTAAGGTTTAGGATATATTTATTAAGTGTAGAATTCTATTGAATCATGGTATCCACTAATGTTAATTTTCATTGCTTTTTCAATGGTCTAAATGGAAATTAATGACACCTCTGGCTAAAAAAACTACTATAAAACTGATAATGGGACAAATGACCTCTTAAGTGTACACTTGTTTGAATATCTTATAACATAATATAATTATTATAATATTATTTAATATAATATAATATATTATATTATATTATGTTTATATAGTATAATTATCTGATTTAATATTATTATTTTTGTTAGTGATAACTAGGGAAGGGACCTATAATGTAAAAAAATAAATTAAGAATAAACATGAAGAACATCTATAATGGGTAGAAATAAATGGGTACAAAGGTATCAAATAAATATGGATATGTCTAATCAGGTGATCATCTAAAAAATAACAATCCTCTTCAAAGTAGGTGAATAATAATACCCTCAAACCAAAGCCACCATGGATCAAGAGCCATGGGTCTTGACACCAAAAACCAAAACCCATTCTAATGGCAAGGAAAGATACCCTAAATCATCCCTAACTATAAATTTTCTCAAACTACCACATAAAGAGTCATGAACAAATGGTGACCCAACACCAAAAGATGAAAACCTTGACATAAACATATCAAACTAATTCAAAAAAAATTGAATGTCACTAAATAGATATTATCCAAGACCCTTCAAGAGCAACTTCAGAATGATAGAAATTGTTATTCACAACTACCACAAAACTAGTAAAATTATCCTCCCGCCTTTTGCATAATTAATCCTAATCCATTAAAATTATGAAACTTCAAGAAAGAGACCAAAACACTAATTATCCTTTACTACTCAAATATCAAAAATACAAAAACATGATCCTTATATATTTCCATCACTATTCTTCAACCAACTAAAGCTAACCATCTCTAAGAGAGATACTAACTTTCCAATAAACCTTCTTGGATTTCGATAAAATACTTAGTTTTTACCATCATAAACATATAATATGGGAAAACATGAATATTTTAAAATGAATATACTCTAGGAACACTCTAACCAAATGTCGAAAGATAAGGGCAAGCCAAATGACTATGAGAACAAAAAAATAAAATTAGATATTGGGAGAGGGGGTTTCAACTCTCCCCATCCCCATCCTAGATAAAATTTTACTACTGATAGAATTCCTCGCTACACCTATTTGCTTGGTAATATCCACATAAGACTTTATACCATTCAAATCAATGTGATGCTTAGTTAGTATTTTGATGTGATGTTTCGAATGTAAGTTTACTAGCTTATCCATGTTAGCATCATGTTCTCCATCTTCAATCAAGGCATATTTGTTGTATGCATCAATATTATCTTAATTTACATGACCTCTTTCTAGTTTTATGGTAAACCTAATATTAATAAGAGTCTTAATCTTGCTTCACTCTGTAGAAATATATTTAATTTATTTAAGCAAGGTCTTGGGAATAAGGTTTAAACAAGGGTAAATATTTTGGATTTCAAGTGAAATAATAAGATTCAGGTCATGATCATTAGGATAACTTTTTTTTCTTTTGTTTCTTCTTCATTTTGAGGTATTTTTGTTGTAATTATTATCCAATTATTAGCACTACCATCCCATGCTTCTTCTTAGTTTTATTCAACATATATGTTAATGAACACCTTATTAATAACAGGATTTTATATCTTGTAGGCCATTTTATGTTCACTATAACTAATAAAAATACATTTTTTACTTTTGTCATCCAATTTTTTTATTGTTTATTCTAGCACATGTGTATATGCCATGCATCCAAAAATTATTAAGTGAGATACACTGTGTTTCTTATTTATCCATGGTTCATATGTAATTTCATCCTTGACACTCTTTTTAGGACATTTGTTTAGATTATACATTTTTGTTACTACTGCTTCTACCCAATATTCATTAGGCAAACGCTTGGCCATTAACATTCTATTATCCATATCCAACCATTATGTTGAAGTGTACATTAGTTTTCAATGACTTTTTAATTCATTGATATATAAAAAAATATAAAAAATCATTTTACTTGTATTCTCCATCTCTAACTAACTTGAGCACCTTGATGTGCCATCCTATCTATTTTTCAACCATTACTTTGAGGTCATTAAATATTTTGAAGACCTCAAATTTTTGCTTGAGAAAATAGATCCATGTTTTCCTGTTGAAGTCATCAATAAAATTTAGAAAATATAAACTTTCTCCTAATGATGGATTTTACATTGGTCCACATAGATTATTGTGAACAAGTTCTAATTTTCCCTTCATCTATAATACACTACTATTAGAAAACTTTCCGTATGTTGTTTTATCATAATAAATATCTTAGACAAATTGGTTGACTATTCAATGGGTGGTAATCCTCTTACCATCTACTTATTCTATAATAAACTCAAACCTCTAAAATGAAGGTATCCAAACCTTATATGCCAAGCCATGGTTTGTCTAAATGCACTACCTCAAAATTCACCTCTTCTTGAGTAGGCTATCCTCGGGCTATGTTTTGACTTTATTTCTTAATACAGAGCTAGAAATTTTGATTCCTAATCATCATAACCTTTACAATCAATCTTTCATTGGGAGGTCTGTTTAGTATGGTACACACATCATCTTCAAAAAATACTCTATAACCATTATGTATGAGCTACCTAACACAAATAATATTTTACTTCAATCTAGGCATAAATTAAACATATGTAGTATGTTTTCTTTCACCTTTTTTAGTAAAAATATTAATCACACCTTTACCCATAACTGACACTTTATTTTCATTCTCCAATTTGACTTCTGACTTGGCAGAACATTCTAAACTTGAAAACAAATTTATATTTCTAGTCATGTGATTACAACATCCACTATCTAAAAACCAAATATCACCAGAGCTCTTTTGAGAAACATGACATGTGATAAATATTGAATTAGAATTACTTTTAAACATATTTGATAAATTTAAATTTTGTATACTGGTATCTTCTTGATTTTTCTTGTAGTCATGTGAATTATGACCAAATTTAATGTAATAATAACACTTAATATTATATTTATAATACCTTTTAAATTTATATTATAATTAGTTTTTTCTTTATCATATGGTGCTATAAGAATTGAAATTATGACTTTTCCTTCCTCCTTGATCTACATGTGACAATGAAACATGAATTGAGGTTCAATCGGCCATGAATAATTCCATTATTTAACTTAAATGTGTCCATGTGTGAATAAATCAAGTGATTTTTTTAATCATAGACTCAATTAGGACCAAGTGACACCCAAATGACATTTTGCATATAATTTTAAAGATATTGATTGCCTCAACTGAGCCTTGTGAACCTTTTTGAGACTAGACCATCTAATATGGCATAAAATCTAAATCATATTGTCTAGTTGTAGTCAGTTTCAGTGTTTCAATTATCTCAATTAATCCATTTAAAACTAATTACAACAAATAAATGTGATTTAGAGTTCACTTGGTCTTGATTTAGTATGTGATGGAACCAAAATGTCTCCCTTTGTGAATGAATCTAGTGAGTCATTTCAACACAAATTCAATTAGGGATAATTGATCTCGAAAACACATTTTATTGTCACAATTAGGTTCATGGAAATTGATTATCCCAATCGAGCTTTGTGAACCTAATTTCAAAAATAAATTGATATTTGGTGCTTATTTGGTCGTGATTGATTCCATGATTGAAAAAAATAGATTTATTAATTCAATCAAAGACATAATTAGGGCATATCAAGCCACATGAAGCTAAATATAATTATATAATTGATGTATACCTTAGTTTTCCTTGATTGACTATGTTATTGAACCAAAATATGTTCTTTTGTAAACTAATAGAGTCATTATTTTAGTAATAGACTCAATCACACCAAAAATATCCCTATTTCATATTATTTAATCATAATTACATTCACAAGGTTCAATCTGGCCAAAATGCTCTATGAACCTAATTTCAAGAGTGAACTATGATTTGGCACTCACTTAGTTAAATTGAGTACCTAATACAACCAAGCAGTCATTTTTTAAAATCATGAACAAAATTGGGGCATATAAAGCTCTGTGATGTTAACTTTGACAATGTGATGATTTGGGAATCCATTTTCCTAGATTGAGTCCATGATGGAATCAAAATGGCTCCTTGTGTGAAATAATTGAGAGATTGATTCAATCATGGACTCATTAAGGTCCAAGTGAAAACCATATTAAAATTCATTGTTACAATAAGGTTTATGTGGCTCCATTGGGCCAAATTGAGACATGTAAACCAAATTTTGACAACAAAATGTGATGTTGAGCTCACATTTGTTTTATTGAGTACTTGATTGAATCTTATCAAGCCTAATTAAGATAAATGTGACTATAAATTGTGATTTAGGACTAAATTGGCCATGATTTAGTCTATTATGGAATAAAAATGTCTCCCTATGTAAATGAATCGAGTCATTGGCATTAAAATGTCACAATTGGTTACATGAGGGTTGTTTGGACCTAATTATGTGCCATATTTAATAAATTAATCAATTGGTTGAATATGATATGTAATTCAAGATAATTTATATTTAATTTACATTACATACATAATTTATTACTTGGGGAATCATTTTCCCTTATTACATACTAAATTTATTCAATTAATGTATTATTTCAATATGGTACACAAAATGTGCCAATTGATAATCAATTGACATTAGATGGTTGTGAAATTCATTATGAGGGTAATGGTTAGCCCCTATTATGTACCAAATAAAAATAGTTACTTATTTGGATCCATTTTATTTCTATATTGTAGCAATTAATCATTTCATTCAATCATAGCCTTGATTTGGGCCTATAGAGCTCTGTGAACCTGAATAAAATTACATAATGTTATTTAGGGTGCACTTAGACCTAATTATTTATATGATTAAATAAAAATGTATCCTTGTGTGAAAATTTTGAGAAATTTATTCAATCATAGACCCAATTAGGTCTATGTGAGCCTCAAACTATGTTTTATTATTGTAATTAAGTTTGTGGAGCTTGATTGGATATTTTAAGCCTTGCAAGTCTATTTATGACTATATAATGTTATGTCACCCTCACTTATCCCCAATTAATTTTGTGATTAAAATATTATTCATTTGGTTCAATCATATATATAATTAGGACTTGTTGTTCCCAATGAATCTAATTGAAAATACACACTATGTCCAGAAATAACATTGCATAGTAACAATTAGGTTTAGGGGATTGATTGGCCAATCTGATATCTATGAAGCTAATTGTCACAATACAATGTGATTTGGGGCTCACTTGGCCCAAACCACATAACATGATTGAATCAACTAATTGATTACTCAAATCTAGTATGTAATTGGGGCCAATCAATCCTAAATTGAAATGCAATAGACCTAATTAGTTTCACCAGGCATACGTGGCCCCAATTGCATAAATATTAAACTAATTGCTTAATTGATTCTAATCAAGATGAATTTAATTTAAATTATTTTGATTCAAGGTATGGGTATTATTGGCCCTAATTGTGTACATGATTGGCCTCATGAACCTATTTGAGAATAAATATCCTAATTTGGGTTCACTTGGCCCTAATTGAGTCTATGATTGAGGAAATCACTTAATTTTTTCACACATGGAAATAATTTGGTTCAATCATAGACTTAATCATGAAATAATGTTCCCCATATCACATTATATAGTATAAATTAATTTCATGGGGATCAATAAACCCTTAATTTCACTTGTGATTGAAAGAAATGTGTGATAGGTTTAATCACAGACTTTATTAAGGCTAAGTAAGGCCAAATCACACTGCATAGTCATAATTGGATTCATGGTGCTCAATTTATCTAAGTGTACCCATATAACCCCAGATTTATACCATTTAAACCAATCACATAATTTATTTGATATGATATATAATTGGGGTCAATTGACCCAATGAACCCATTTACATAAATTTAATGTCAAATTGAGATTGATTGGTCCCAATAACATACAATACAAAAATAATCTAGTAATTACTCATTTTGATCAATCATAGGTTCAATTGGGACTTATAAAGACCCATACATCTAATTGTAACTATAAATTATGATATGGAGATAAGCAGGCCCCCATTGAATATGTTATTGGATTGAAATGAATCACTATGATAAGGGGAACATTTAGGCCCATTTAAGTATGTGATTAAAAAATAATTGATTGGGTCAATATACAATGTAATTGGGGCCAAGTCATCCTCATATAACCAAGATTAAACTATTTAATCAATCAGTTGAATATGGTATGCAATTGAGGCATATTGAGCCTTGGTATTACATTAGATCATTTTAACTCATTGCATGGAAAATTGTTAGTACTAATTACATATCAAGATTGAGCCAATTAATATATTATTTTAACATGGTAAAAAATTGGGCCCAATTGATCCATGATTAATATGACATGGTTGTAATTCATTGTATGGGGCATAATGGCAAAAATTATGTACCACATTAAGCTAATTAATCGATTATTTATACACAGATTCAATTGGGACCATGTGAGAAATCCCACATAACATTTCATTGTCATAATTTTGTTTGATGGAATCGATTGGGATAATCAAACCACATGAACCTAAATTCAATTATGAAATGTGATTTTTGCCTCACCTTGACTTAATTGAGTCTATGATCAAAACAACGACTCTAATTTTTTAACCAAAGACACAATTGGGATATATCAAGTGATTATTTTTGTCACAAACTTAATCTTGTTATTAATTTGATCATATATTCAATTAGAGATAACTAATCCCAAATCCCATTTCATTTTTGTAATTATAATCATGGGTCTTGATGGTTCAATTAATCTTTGTGAACCAAATTGTGACAATGAAATTTGATTTGTGGTTCCCTTTCTTGGCCCCAAATGAGTGTGTTCAAACATATTACTCCATTTATTTGATCATAGACACAATTGAGGTGTGTCAAGTGATTCATTCATTCACAAACTCAATCGAGTGATTAGTTACATCATGGACTCAATTGGAGCCTAGTGATCCACACATCACATTAAAGTGTTTAAAATAGATTCATGGAAATTAATTAGAACAATCCAACCTCATTAACCTCTTTAATAAAAATCACATCATATTATCAAAATTATATTTATGGGGATAAATTATCCTTAAATTTACATCCTTGATTGATCTAATAAAATAATTACTAGTTAAATTAGTGATGTAATAGGGGACAACATAGATGAAACTCACATTATATACTTATAACTAGGTTTAAGGGATTTATTTCATCAAAAATTTACTCACTGATCAATATAATCAAGTGATTTTTTCCATTAGTGATATAATTGTGGAATATCCAACTAGTTTATGATTCAAGGAAAAATATATGGTACAACTGAATAAAGAGAGGTATCTTATGGATCCTATCACAAATTGAAACCTATAATGTTTTAACCTTATAAAACCTCAAAAAATTTAAATTAAAATGCTTAATTGATTGATATGCTTGAATATTTAGATATCAGTCTCATTTTTAATATGGTTGACCTTTATCCACATGAGTGAAAAGGTTGAATGATGACCTAGAGGCTTGAAGTTCAAAGAATGGACCATAAAATTTTCTAATAAAATGAGAAAACAATTTCAGAGAGCTATAGGTATCAAAATAGCTACCACAATATCCTATCCATATAATATGTATTAAATAGGTGGGCCTATTAAATTCTTACAATTCATGGATTACTAAAGATGAATTAATGGAAACTAACAAAACATGATTTTCTAGTAGCTCTTGACTAAGAGGTTGAGAATTATTTCGGCTGTAATCAACTAGTCAACACTAATTTTATTGTATAGACTAATTTTATTGTATAGTTTTATCAGGTTTGTGTCTTCCTATTCATGAACACAAGATTTAAATGTCAAACTTGTAATCCAAATAACATATTTAATTCAATGAACTATAATAAAAATAAAAGTGACCAACTATCGTCAGTTCAGCCTTTGAATTTTTGGAAAAACTATGATAACTTCTCTTCAAATAAAAATAAAACTGACCAAGGATCAATGGTAGGAGTTCATGTTGAAGCTTTCGAACTCTTAGTTTGGAAATAATAAATACATACAATGCTTTCTAAATGGCATAGATAAGGCATATACAGTGAATTTATTAATAAAAGAAAAAAAAATCCATAACAAATTTTCAAAGATTATTTCAGTTGGTGTTATACTAATCAAAGAGTCTATATTGGGAATAAATATGGATTAAATAAATAAATAAATTATAAAATCTTAAGGAGTCTTTTTATAAGAATATATATTAGGAATAAATATGAATTAAATAAATAAATAAATTTTAAAAGACTACGAAGTCATTATAGTTTTTTTAATATTATTTTATATATTTCCATTTTACTCGTTAGCATGGTTGAGTGTAGGCTTGAAATTTCAACTTAACCTTGCCTGTAACTTTAAAATTTATTGATTTTGACCTTTAAATAAATAAATTCTAAGGACTCTTTCCAAAAAAATTAATATTACTTTATACATTTTCATTTTACTCGTTATCATCGATGAGTGTAAGCATTGAATTCCAACTTAACCTTGCTTGTGTATTTAAAATTTATTATGTTAGTGCTCAAAATTGCACTAAATTAATTGATCCCTTATCAAGTTTAAATGCCTAAGTCCTTAGCCCAAGTCTTATTTTTGAATGTTCATTATATGTCAAGTTTCATATTAAATTGAATAAGTCTTAATTCGATCTTTACTTAGTGCATATAAAGCCTTAGGGTCTTCAAGTTTTTTGTCGAGACATTTTTCTCGATGAAAATAAGTCTTTGGGCTTTTTGTTCGTGCAAATATTCTAAAGACTTATTTTCATTAGACAAATTATCCATGATAAAAAAACCTAGTAAAATTGCATTATTCTAAGAAAATGTAAAGCCCTTATTTTTTTATGCATTTAGCCCACGTAAAAATTCCAAAGGGTTAATTCTTTTGGGCATTTTGCTCATGTAAAAAGCCCAAAAAACTTGTAATGTTTTAGAAAAAGTGCAAAGTTTAATTGCTTTAAGAAAAATCTAGGGCTCATTTGTTTCAGGGAAATTGTTTCAATTTGTCTGAGATAATTGTCCCAATAAATAAAAGTCTAAAATATCTCATATGTTTCAAGGAAATTATTTCAGACAAAATGTCCAAAGTAATTGTCTCAATAAAATACCCAAAATAATTGTTGCAGACCACAAAAGTCTCGAAGACCAACAAGGAATTATTATGGAATAATTATCCCAACAAAGAACAAAGGGTCGATGAAAATAGGAATGTTGAAAATAAAAGGCTCGATGAGTAAAGTCCAGAATAAAAGGCCTAGAGCATAAGCAAAGTCCTGAAGAAATTTCCTTAAATTATATAAGTGTGATGGTCTCATAGACATCATTAACAGGTACATGGGCATCAATTTTAAGCCACAACAAGTAGTTTTTAGGGTTTAAATATTTTGATACAATCATGTGAGTGTTAAATTTAGGCCTTGTGAAGTATATGTTTGAGTTCAAATAGAGACAGATCCAATAGTGCACGTTAACATGGAGCATGATGATCTAATGGTCCATGATCAAAGTTGGATAGTTGAAGGAACCTAGGATAAGTATAGGTATGACAAGTATCAAGTTCATGGGGCATGATTAAGAGGTTTGAGTATGTTCCAAAGATCTAATGATGAGCAAGGACTTAGGGCATCAAAGACCCTATGAGAGAATGTGATATCAACAAGTGTCAAGATCTTGAGAAAGTGTCAATAGATATGATGGTGGGTGGAGGTCACAAATTTAATAATCCAAGGGTACTACCATATAGCGTGATAGTGCCCATGTAATTGATACTATCCAAAGAGAACCCTAGAAAGCCCACAAGGCTACCAAATGGCATGACCTCAAGGTCAAGAGTAGGTAGTATCCAATGACGTTCCATCCCTTGGATCATGATCTAATAAAGTGAATTTTCTCACCCAAATAAGATATAACAGTGTGAACCAAGATGGACTTTTCAAAGGGTATAGGTTGAATGTGATAGTGACATGTGTCACAATCGTAATGAGCCAAACATATATCTATGGTTCATGTCTGCTCAAATGAGTAGATCTAATAGTGTGGGATGATGATAGACCTTTCAATAGATCTCAAAATAAATGTGAGAGTTGCACATATCAATATGTGGTGAACTTTGGCTTAGAAGTTAAAATTGATGGCTCCTCCATAGATGGGCAAAAATTTAAAGTGCAAAAGAAGGTTTATGGGCTATTAGAGAATGTGTTTTTCAATAATAACCATGGATCATTATCTATCTATACCATGACCACAAATTAGTCTTGTGCCATTATGGTAAAATTAGGTTGTTCCTTAGTATGCATGAGAGGGAGGGCATCTGTCCAAAAGTTTCTAGTTGTGTAGACAAGTGGTTGAGAGCATCCCCAGGTAGTTACACATAATGGCAAAGTTTATTTGGCACTTTATCATGAATATTCTCCTTCTAGCTCATGTTAAAGGCATATCCCACCATGAAATCATAGGATGTGCTCCAAATCTTCATCATTCCTCATAGAGGCAATTAGAGTTATGATTTTTCTTGAAAATAGATGAAGATGTTAGGCATGGAAAGGCAATATTTTCTAGTTGGAAGAATCTTGGTGGACTTGAAATTTTTTTTTGCAATTTTTAAAATTGCAACCCACAATCCCATATTTAAAATGTATAAATAGAAGTCATGTCTTCAATTCAGGGTTGGTCATTATTTTTGGTTTTTGGTCTATGTTTTTATAAGTATAGACTCTTCCAAATTTTTGGATCATAGTTGTGTGTATTATATCTCTCTTTATAAGTTGGTTGTAGCTATATATCCATTATCAAGCTCTGAAAACATGTCTATATGTCTCCCATGTCTAACAAGGAGCAAATCCACCATGCTTGTCCCCATGGCAACATTTTGAAATAATGATGTATTTAAAATCTTCTTGAAAAGTTAATGGAAAGAATTGTGGTTATTACTATTTATTTTTGATGAAGTGAAATAATGTGTTTTGCAAATTTTTTTGATTAGACATCTTATTCTATGCTCATTACTAGTTGTCATCTTAGGCTTAGATCTAGATAATAAATCCCTTTCTGTATTATATTGGGAAATATGTTGTTAAATAACTTGTTAGGGCACCCTAGGTTTATGGATTCAATGGGAAAAAGTATATGAGATTCTCATTTTAGTTTATGTTCTAGGGTTTCAAGATCATTTGGGTGTTTACATTTCATTGGCACCAATTACTGCAAATTACTGCTGATAGTTCCCACTAGCTTGCATTTGAGTCTTCTACATCTTTGCAATGAAGTGATGTTATGAATGTTGAAAAATCCCTACTATTGGAAAATCACTAGAACAGCACCCCATTTTTATTACTAAAAAACTATCTTACCATGTCCTACCCTACATATAACACACCCTTTGCATACTATAAGCATTATTTATCTTGTATATGCATAAAATCTTGCATACTTAACATGTGTCCACATATTGTGCTTCAAATACCCAACACTATAGTCTACCTTTCATCCCCTTGTTGTTGAAAAATTATTTATAATGAAGTTTGCATGCACATCCCTATCTATCTTTGATAGCTTGTATGTGACCTAGTGCATTTATTCATTCCATGTGATAACCCTTCCTAGCTGGAGTGAATGAGTTTGGTTATGCCCTGGTCACATTTTAGTTCTTTGTGCCAACAATCCCCTTGGAGTTTGAATTTTAGAATTTTTCCATGTGAGTAAGCTACCCCATAGGTCCTCTCACCTTGGTTCAAGTAGAGCTAGAAGGAGCAGGGAGCTGACCATTCCCTCTGTCAGTGCCTCTCAGTCATTTTCTATGTCTAGTCCATTATAGATGCCAAACCCTCCCCTAACTATAATGACATACTAGTATTTTTTTCATCTTGGTTTTCCATTTTCTTCAAGTATACAAGGTCAAGCATACGAGGTGTACAACTAGGAACCGACACTCAACTAGCATCATTGCCAGGGAGAAGCTAAGAATCTTGGCCCTAATTTTGTTGGGGACTCTTTCAGAGAACTACTATCATTTTTAAAGTTCTCTAATTATATTTGAACTCATTTGATTATCTTTGATTCATCAACATCACCACTTAATTAGTGTCATTATCAGGGATAATTTTTATCACCTATATTTCTATGGACTCTTATAGAGAGCTATAAGTATTTCATGTTGTGAAGTCTACTAATATTATTTGCTACATTCATACTATCTTGGTCATCAACATTGCATCACTCCACTGGTGATGTGTTAAGATTTGAGATATTTGACAAATTGACATCATCTAAGTTTCTTGTAAAGAGTTGTTAAAGTTACATGTTTGAAGGTGCTTTTTTCCCTTTTGAACATTATTTTGAAAATTTTAGTGTCTTTTTTCTATTATTTCATCATTAAATTTAGCAAAGTATGTTTTCATAATATATCACAATCAGTGTGGTAATTGTTATATTCTAGAATTTTGATTCTAGTGGTGACTTTGATTCCATCATCTAGTTTCAAGGAAGGTCAATGCTTATTTTGAATATCTCAATTTCTAGATTTGAGTGTTATTTCTTTTGAATTCAAATATAAAAGGATTGATATCATTCTTCAAAGGTGACTCATCCAAAAGGCTTGTCTTGCCCTTAAGTATTCATCAAAGAAGAGGGAGACAAGTTTGGAGGCCTATTGAAGGGCAAAGTTCAACTACAAAATAGTGTCCTAACTATCAAGATTCTAATAATATTTAAATTTTTGTTGAACTCCCCATTATTGAGGACTTTCATAGCTCTCTTAGTCACTTAGAACCATATAGTCCCATTTACTATCCATCTCTTTCTCAACCATCTGAATCCCCTCCTAAGCTTGATCCACAAAGTCTACCTCATTCACCCCCTCACATCCCTTTGTCATTTGTTCTTGAACCTCCAATTGAACCAATCATGAGGAATTGGGACCCAAATGAGAATGAGCATCTTACATCCCACATTCCTATACTTAGACCTATTAATTTTGATGACCTGGAAGGTTATTCTAATGAGGTCTCAAATGAAGTAAGGAAATGCCTTCCAAAGTTTCAAGGGAACAATGCAGTGAGTGGTGATCATCACTTGAGGGATTTTCATAATATTATTGAAGATTATGAGGTCGAGCATGAGGATGTTTATATTAAGTTATTTGTGCATATGTTAGAAGAAGATGTGAAAGAATGGTTTAATTCACTTCTTTTTGGATGCATCAATTCATGGGAAAATATGAAGAATGTTTTTAGAATTCAGTATGGTGATATAATTGATCCCAAATTTCTTTTGACACATCAATAAAAACCCTAATAAGTGCATGCAAGACGTCAACATAGGGTTCAACAAAGCTATGATGCAGTTACTTGAGAACATAAGGCCTAGTGATATTATATGCTTGATAAAATATTGTGATGCCTTTGATATTAAGGTTGCATACTACTTATGGGATAAGGCTCCCATGAGCCTATAGTTGGCATTCAATATGGCCATCCAAATTGAGAATAACATAAAGGTTGTGGGAAAGCCCATGAACAAGTAGGCTAATGTAAAATTGGTTAAGATTAAAAAAAATCAATCCACAAAGATAGACAACCTTGAGGAGATAATTAAGATTTTGGCCTTTGTTGTTAAAGAAATGTCATACAAGTTGGCTATAACTGAGAAAGAGGTCCCTCATGTGTCTACCAGTCAAGAAAGGGATCCAAATCCAAATTAAGCAAAAGGAAGGATTGCTTTCCACAATAGAGATAATGATAGAGGGAAGAGACTTGCATGTGAATAAATAATGGATAGAAATTAGAATAGAGGGGCTATGAAAGAAGTGTCTGATCCATTAAATGCTAAAGTGAATGTGGTAGGTTATGACATTGATATTGATTGATTGACAAGTGCTTCCTTCCACATCCTCCATGTGATACAGCTAAATTTATTGATGAAAATGTAAATGAACCTGAGTATGCATCATCCAAAGATGAGATTTTGATGTTCAATTGTAAAAGTCCCTAAAGCAAGATGCCTACCTCCATAGAATTGCTAAGTGATACTACTATTAATTAGTTTTAGAGTATATTCGAAATGGTAAGTGTCCCAACTTATGAATTTGCTTGTGATGTTAATATGGCACAAGCATATGAATTGCCCATTCACGATTTCAATTTTTTAAGATCATTTATGATTAAAAAATATGATGGGGGAACTCCATCGATTGAGGATAGGCAGTTGCTAATTAATGTATTAGGTGACCAAGAGAAAGAATATTACTTGAGAAGTAAGTATCAAACTGCTACTCCTCAAGACATTATCCCTACAAATCCAAAGGTATGGGATGCAAGTAAGGAAGCTAATAAAATTATAAAAGTCATAAATGCTTCCAAAATAGCACCCATTTCCCAATTTGTTAGACCTAGAGGTCCTCCTACTAATAATAAAGTACGTTTACTATCCAGTATTCTTAAGGGTGAAAATGATGTTTAAAAAAATCCACCTTTGAAGGCTATTATTAAAAATGCAAATTCATCCCAGCCTACTTCACTTCAAACCTTAATTGATTGTATCTTAGCTGAATGTGTTGTTACCCTTACACCAAATACTCCTCTTCCTCGGTATAGCATATGTGATATGATCCACGTGTTGAGCCAACTAAAAATCACTGTGCCACTTGTTGAATTATTATGAATACATGAACATAGGAAGAGGGTTTCTGAGTACTTGGAATTTGGTAAAAAATCAATTATAAATGAAATTGATTTACCCCAAACACCCCCAAAAAGTGATGAAGAATTAGAAGAGGTTGTTGAACCTTCTCTAGAAGCTTATTTGGGGACTACATTGGTAGAGAGTCAATTGAATGTGGATCTATTTTATACAACCCTATTGATTAATGGTCTAATTATTCATAATTGTATTTTGATTTTGATGCTTCTTGTAATGTAATACCCTTGGTTGATCTAAATGTTCTTGGAGTGAATATTACATCAGCTTTTAGCAAGTGTTGTGCCATGGATTCATGAGAAGTTCTATTTTTTTGACAAGTCAAAAGGTTGGTAGTACAGTTGGCACTTCATTCTAAAAAGTATTTGAATATGGACGTGGTAGTTATGGAATACCCACCTAAATTGGGGATTTTTTTGTCATGTAAATGGGTTGATAGAATGGGTGGAGTGTGAAAATGGACCTTTATTATGCCACCATTCCATTAGAGCGAAAGAGGGTCAAACTTTATAGAGAGACAAAGATGTTACATGTAATTAAAGATCCAAAACATGCTCTTAATGAAGTGTTGTACATGTATGTTGAGTTGGAAAGATTTGTTTGGAATGTTGATGCTAATGAATAGCCTATTGTTCTTGATATTAAACTTGATAGTGAAGGTGTAATTTAGAAGATGTGTTTTGATGGGGCTTGCTCCAATCTTATAAATGGATTTAGGTTTGTCTTTTATGCCCCTAATGGTAAATTTTTTAAGTTTTTTTCTTAGCTATCCTTTGAGTGCACAAATAATACTACTGAGTATGAGGCACTCTTACTTGGTTTACAGATTGCCTGTGAATATGAAATTAAAAATCTAATTGTAAATGGTGATTTTGAGATAGTGGTTAAGTAAGTCTATAGTTATTATGTTACTAAACATAAAAGGTTGAAACAATATCAAAATGTTGTTTGAGATTTGCTTGAATTCTTTGATGCATTCAACATTTGATATCATGATAGAAGTTCCAATGAAGAGGCTGAAAAACTTGCAAGGTTAGGTGCTAAATTTAATATTGAAAATATGAATCCTCATTATTAGTATCAGGTGGAAGTACTTGTTAGGCCTTCAATCCCAGAAAAAATTCATCATTGGTAGGTGTTTGATGATGATGAATCAAATAAGAGCTTTTTTGATTATGACGTAGAATTCCATGATCAACTCATAGACTTGAAATCTATGGTTTAGGTTTGTGGTGGGAAAGAAACCTTGTTTGGGAAGGACATTGTTTAGCTAAAGACAAACACTCTCCCTAAAGGATTGGTAAGTTTATAAGCATCTTTTGATGGAGCAGATAAAATCAAGACTCAAGACTCATTTATTTCAAAAGATGTGACTGAGTGTAATTTGGGTTCTCATGAGAATCCAAGGATGGTTCAATTGGGTACTAACCTAAGTATAACTAAGAAACAAGTTTACATGCAGTTTCTAAGAAAGTACCAAGATTGTTTAGCATGGTCTTATTCTGAATTGAAAGTGTATAGGGAAGACTTGTTTTAACATGTCATCCCATTGCAGCTTGATAGCAAGCATTTAAAGTAGAAACAAATACTTATTAACCTCATCTTGGTGACTAAGATGTGGGATGAGTTAAAGAAGCTAAGGGATGGTGGTATCATTTATCCCATTAGGCATTCATCATGGGTTACAAATTTAGTCCTTGTATAGAATAAGAATGATGACATCTACTTGTGTGTGGATTTCCAAAATTTGAATAAAGATTATTTGAAGGATAATTATCCCCTACCCAATATGGATAACCTGCTCTAAAGTGTTACTAAATCAAATATGTTGTCCACTTTAGATAGTTTCTCCAGATATAACTAGGTTGTGGTGAAAGAATCTGAGAGGCCCAAGATCGCATTCACAATTCCTTAGGGCACGCACACACACACACACACACACACACACACACACACACACACACACACACACACACACACACACACACACACACACACACACACACACACACACACACACACACACATGAGGATGCCTTTTGGGTTAATGAATGATGGTGAAACATTTTAGTGAGCTATAGATGTTGCCTTTGTAGGGGTGATTAATAATTTTATAGTTGTGTATTAGGATGATATTATAGTATACTCCAAGACTAGATAAGAACATTTGGATCATATATATAAAGTGTTTATTAGATGCAAGGAGTTTAACATTTTGCTTAATTCTAAGAAGTGCCACTTTAGAGTATAAAAGGCCAAGTTGTTGGGACATATAGTTCCCAAATATGTTGTCATGATTGACCTTGAGAGGGTAGAAGCCATTGACAAAATGCCTATACTATATTCCAAGAAAGGGATTCAATCTTTCTTTGGGAAAATTAACTTTGTAAGGAGGTTGTGTCTAATTTTATAGAGATCACTTTTCCTATCACTTCAATGGTAAAGAAGGACTAGACCATCAAGTGGGAGGAAAAGACCATACAAACATTCAATAACATCAAAGGAGCTTTAAATTCTGCCCCTATTTTGTCTAGCCCTAATTACACCAAAATATTTTAGATATTCTCTTTTGCATCATATAATATTGTTGTTTTTATCCTATTACAAAAGAATGAAGATGGTCATGAGTAACCCATAACTTTAATTATGAAACCTATGCAAGGTGCTGAACTGAATTATACCATCATGGAGAAATAAGTTTTTGCTCTTTTGAAGGTTGTTAAAATTTTTAGGCCTTATATTCTAAGTTCAAGGATTGTTACTTATGTCCCGCATACCATGGCAAAGGACATCTTGACTCGGACTGAAGTATCTAGCAAGAGATGCAAGTGGGTTAACAAGTTGTAAGAGTATGACATGGATATTGATACCACCAAGTTAATAAGAGGGATGGGTCTATCCAAGCTTATAGTTAAGACCAATTTACAAGTTATTGAGGTAAACACTATCGTTTTTAATGTTGATGATTCTTTGAGTCAATTTAACATGTCTCTATGGTGTAAAGACATTGTCTATTACTTGAAAAATTTGAATTGTCCCCTTGACTTGTATAAGAATCAAAGGATGAATCTTAAACTTGTTTCCCAAAAATATATCTTGATTGAAAGTGGACTAGCATGAAAGAATCTAGATGGAGTTCTCCTAAGATGCATGGTAGAAGAACAAACTATTGCCCTAATTGAAGACTTCTATAGTGGATTATGTGGTGGCAATTTTGTGCCTTAGGTTACAGCTCATAAAATTTTAAGAGCTAGTTATTGGTGGCCATCACTGTTCAAGGATATTTTTCAAAAATTCAAAAAGTGTGAGAAATGTCATCACTTTGCTAGGAGGATGAAAGCTTCTGGTTCTCTTCCCTTGCAACATGTGACTATTGAAAGCCCATTTAGATAATGGGGAATGGATTTCATTGGATAAATTATTGATTGATCAATAAATGGAAATAAATGGATACTAATTGAAATTGACTACTTCACAATATGGGTTAAATTGATCCCTACAAAAAAAGTAACACACCAGGTGTTATGGATTTTTTGCTAAATTAGGTTATTTGTAGATTTGGTGTGCCTATTAAGGTTATTGTTGATAATGCCATGAGATTCAAAGCCAAACCTTTAGTGGAATTATGAAAATATTATTGGATTGATTTGATTGATTCTTCTAATTATAACCCTTAGGGGCATGGGCAAGCAGAATCCAATAATAAGAACTTGCTTAAAATCATTAGACATACTTTGGAAACAAATAAGAAGAAGTGGGGTGAATAGATAAAGTTTGTCTTATGGGCTGATAGGATTACACCTAAGAGAACTATATGAAAAATCCATTTTGAGCTTGTTTATGGAGCTCAAGTAATTTTTCCTATGAATTTTTAGTTGCCCACTTATCAACTCATGCAGCAACTAGAATATGATGAGCAAATCAACCACTATGAAATCAAGATGAATCTGATTATTGAGCTTGATGAAATTTAAAGACAAGCTCATGAAAGACACTTCAAGTTCAAGGAAAATTTGAATAAGGTATTTGATAGGAAGGTCACTTCAAGGACTTTCTAAGTAGGTGATTTGGTTCTACTTTGAGATAGCAAGCATGAGGAAAAAGGAAAACATGGCAAATTTCATTTCGTGTGGATGGGTCCCTATTCTATAGATTATCAGATTGGGGAACACACCTTTTTATTAAGAGACTTAGATGGTGAAATACTAGATCTACTAGTTAATGGTAGGCATCTAAAACACTTCCTTGATTGAGTATGTCAATTGTGTATATTTTTATATAGTGTATAGTTATGTCTTTCTGTTGTCTTGTTGCTTAGTTTTCCCTTTGCTTTGGACTTTGTACAATTTCCCTTCATGTTTTATATCATGTTCACATTTTTATATCTTTCTAATCTATTTTTGTCAAGTTTTCCATTTTTTTGTTGAGTATTTACTAAAATTGTTAAGCCTTGACTCTGTCGCCCATTAGATTGGCACCTAGTCTTATGTTTTGGGGTTCTTTGCACACCTGTAGGGGGTATGCATCCTCAGGTGAGAGCTAGTGTTAGTTCTCAAAATTAAACTAAATAAACTAAGCTCTTGTCAATTTTAAATGCCTAAATCCTCAGCCCAAGTCTTATTTTTCAATGTTCATTATATGTCAAGTTTCATGTTAAATTGGTTAAGTCTTAATTCAATTTTTACTTAATGTGTATAAATCCTTAGGGTCTTCGGGTTTTTTATTGGGACATTTTTCTTGACAAAAATAAGTCTTCAGGATTTTTGTTCACATAAAAAGTCCAAAGACTTATTTCTGTTGAGCAAGTTTCCCGTGATAAAAAAACTTGATAAAATTGCATTATTATGAGAAAAATGTAAAGCCCTTATTTGTTTCAAATATTTTTCTCGCCCAAAAAATTTGAAGGGTTAATTCATTTATGAATTTTACCCATGAAAAAATACCAAAATAATTTTAATGTTTAAGAAAAAGTGCAAAGTTCAATTGCTTCAGGAAAAATGTAGGGCTCATTTGTTTTGGGAAAATTGTTTCAGACATTTTGTCTAAGACAATTGTCTCGATAAATAAAAGTTTAAAATATCTCATATGCTTTGAGGTAATTTTTCCAAATAAAATGTATAAAATAATTATCCTAACAAAATACCTGAAAGAATTGTTGTAGACCACAAAATTCTCAAAGACCAATAGGGAATTGTTGTGGAATAATTATCTCGACAAAGAACAAAGGGCAAATGAAAACAAGAATGTCGAAGACAAAAGGCCCGATGAGTAAAGTCCAAAACCAAATGCCCATAGCATAAGCAAAGTCCCAAATAAATTTGCCTAAATTTCATAAGTGTGACATCTTGTGGACATCATTAACAGGTTTACAGGCATCACTTTTAAGCCATGGTAAGTATCCATTGGGGTTCAAATATTTTGAGATGGTCATGTAAGTGAAAAATTTAGGCCCCATGAAGTAGTTGTTTGAGTTCAAATAGACGTAGATCCAATGGTGCACATTAACGTAGAGAAGGATGATCTGACAATGCATAATCAAAGTTGGATAGTCGAAAGAACCCAAGACTAGCATAGGCATGATAAGTGTCAAGATCATGGGGCATGATTAAGAGGTTTAAGCATGTTCTAAAGATATAATGATGAACGAGTACTTAGGGCATAAAATACCCTAGGAGATAACTTGAGATCAATAATTAGCAAGATTTAGGATAGTAGTAATAGATCCGTTGATGGGTTGAAGTCACAAAGTCAAAAATCTTAAGGTGTTGCCACATGGCATGATAGTACCCCAAGTAATTGATATTGTCTATAGAGAACCCTAAAAAATCTATGGGGATGCCAAGTGGCATGACCTCAAGGCCAAGAATAGGTAGCATCCAATAGCATTCCATCCCTTTGATTATGATTCGATAGAGCACATTTGATCACCCAAATAATATCTAATGATGTGAACTAAGATGAAATTTTCAAAAGGTCCAAGTTGAACATGGTAGTGACATGTGCCATAACTGCAATGAGTCAAACATATATCTATGGTCTATGTTTACTCAAATAATTAGATCTGATGGTGTAGGATGATGGTGGACCTTTCAACATATCTCAAAACAAATGTAGGAGATGCACATGTTAATATGTGGTGAACTTTGGCTTAGAAGTTAAAATCGATAGCTATTTCGTAGATGGAAAAAAATTAAAAGTGAATACGAAGGTTTGTGGGCCATTTGAGAATGTGTTTATCAATAATAACCATGGATCATTTTATGTCTATACCATGACTATGGATCAGTCATGTGTCATCATGGAAAAATTAGGTTATTCCATGGCACACTTGAGAGGGAGGACATTTGTCCAGAATTTTCCAACTATGCAGGCAAGTGGTTGATGACAATTGTGTGTATTATGACTCTCTTGCTAAGTTGGATGTATCTATACAATCATTAGCAAGCTCTGAGAGCATGTCTATATGTCTCCCCTATCCAACATAGAGCAAATCCGTCATGCTTGTTCCCATGGCAACATTTTGAAATAATGATGTATGTAAAATTTTCTTGAAAAGTTAATGGAAAGTATTTGTGCTTCTTACTATTTCATTTTGATGAAGGGAAATAATGTGTTTTTCAAATGATTTTGATTGGGCATCTTATTCTATGCTCATTATTGGTTGTCATATTGGGCTTAGATCTAGATTATAAATCCCTTTCTACATTATATTTGGAAATATGTTGTTGAATAACTTGTTGGGGCACCCTAGGTTTATGGATTCAATGGAAAAAGTATATGAGGTTATATTTTTAGTGTATTTTCTATGGTTTCAAGATCATTTGGGTATTTTTATTTCATTGGAACCAATAACTACAAATTACTCCTAATAGTTCCCACCAGCTTGCATTTGAGTCTTTTGCATCTTTGCAAATAAGTGATGTCATGAATGTTGAAGAATCCTTGATGTTGTAAAATCACGAGTACACCGCCCCATTTTTATTACTAACAAACTATCCTACCCTATCTTACCTTGCATATAACACACCCTTTGCATACTATAAGCATTATTTGACCTGTAGATGCATAAAATCTTGCATACTTAACATATGTCTGCATCTTGTGCTTCAAAGACCCAGTACTCTAGTCTTCTTTTAGCCCCTTGTTGTTGAAAAATTATTTAGAATGAAGGCTACATGTACATCCCCATATATCTTCAGTAGCTTATATGTAACCTAGTGTATCTATTCATTCCATGTGACAACCCTTCTCAGGTTGAGTGAATGAGTTTGGTTGTGCCCTGGTCACATTTTTTATTCTTTTTGCTAATAATCCCCATGGATGTTGAATTGTAGAATCTCTCCATGTGATAAAGCTACATCATAGGTCCTCTCACCTTGGTTTAGGTAGAGCCAAAAGTAGCAGGGAGCTTACCATACCCTATGTCAGTGCCTCTCAGTCATTTTCTAAGTCTGATCTAGTCTAGATGCCAAACCCTCCCTAGGCTACAATGACATACTAATAGTTTTTTCATCTTTGTTTGTCATTTTCTTCAAGTGTGGAAGATCGAGCGTATGAGTTATATAACTAAGAACTAACATGTTGATTGTGACATATTTTAAATAACTATCAATTATATTTTTTTAATAAAAATTTACATGTTATTGATATTTACATTCTTATTAATATTAAGTTTTTTAAAATATTTTTAAAAATTAATAATTAAAAATTATATTGGATATTGACTGCCAATTTTCAAATAGGATGATGACATAGTGATTTAAAATTGGTGATTTATTTTCTAAATTTATTTTTGGGATTGTGGGATCCACACATGATCTAGAACACAACCAAGGTTTTAGTTCTTATAACTCCACTTTGCCAAGCTGCCAATTCTATGTCCTCCACTATGGATAGCTTGATCATTTGTGGGATTTTAACTTAGTTTGCCAATATGCAAATAATCCACTCTAGTTGTTAGACCAAAATATAGGGGACAAATAAATGAAATAAGAACACATTTAGAAGATGCTTAGATATAACATTTACTTATTTATTAAGTAATTTAGTCTGTTTGAATTGGTCAATCTCTCTTGATTATGTACGCTTTTTATTTTTGGTAAATATGGATTTTTATAGAGGGATCCTTCTCTTTAAAAAATCAAACAAGCATGGTCAACAAAATCAGATAATACAATAGTGCTTACAATAAAGATGAAAAAGTTACCCAATACTACTTTACTAGTAAAAACATGACAACTGTCACTAAAAGAAACTACACCAATAAAAAACTAAGACCCTTTGAAACCATTCTCATTTTATGATTTGAGGGTCATATTCATAGGTTCTAACTCATTCTTACCTTTTATTTTCTTTTTTTTTCTCACCATCATCCATTCTCCTCCTTCCCCCAAATAAGGAGAAATCAGAATGGAAAATTCAATATCACATCTGATTTAGGATTTGGCATAGGAATCATGGCTAACAAAAATTTAACTTCAAATTTACACTTTAATGGAGTCCTAGACTTAAACCCTTTGTAGAATCACATTTATATTTATTTTTTAAATCCTTGATCGAAACTTCCCCAAATGGATCTAAAAATTCCACAAGAATTTCTAGGACCATTTTTGGGCTTCACTTTCCTGTTCACTCATAATTTCCTTATTTTCTTGAACTGTTATAAATTCAATATTATCATCCTTCCACAAAGTATTTCCCTTATTTTGTTTATTTTAAAAAAAAATTAATCAAATTATCATTTACAAAACATCTATGGCATTTGAATGGTAAACCTTCATAGTTAATAGTTTACAACCATTTTCAGTCCCCAACTTATAGTTCAGAATATGTAAGGAGATCTTTAGAGATGTCCAACTCAAAAAGAATCCTAGCATAGGTTTTATGTCCTATTTCATCTATTTTTGGGTCTACAATAAAAACTCACATTGAATTCCCAATAAATCTAAGCAAAGTAATATTCCAAAACTGGGATGGAAAATGGGGTAACCATATCTAGATCACCAATAATACATAATATATTTAGTAATTATATGTGTCAATAATTAGAAATGAAATGACTAATCACATATGGCCCATCAAGGCTTAAAATTTTTACTTGTGAATGAATCATAATCCTTCAAACTTATAACAATAATGATAACTATGGCTATTAGTATTTCATTTATATCAAAACAACTAGGGGTCAGACTCGGGAACCTATTGTTTAAATATCATGATCTTGACATGAAAGTCACCATTGAGAACAATTTATAAGTGATATAGGATTTATTTATTTATAATTTCATCATGCATGTTGATAATGTCTTTCTAATTTAAAAATATTTATTTCATTCTATATTATAGTTTCACAAGATAAGAGCCATGTCATGGCTTAGACTGTCTTACTAAACATTGATCCCATGGAAACACTCTTTCTTCTCTAAACTAATAAATGATTTTTAATTGCTTTCAATTTTTCATTACCTATAATTAATTTATAATAAAAGGATAAAAAATATAATTATATTTGATTAGATGTCAAGTAAATCAAGGTGAATTTTCAAGTTAGCAAACCACATCCAATACATTGTCAACTCATAACTCAAGGTAATTAACCTTGCAAACCATTAGAAGTTAATTATGTTTTCACATTCAAAACATCAAAACAAATTTTTCCTTACTTATATGTCCTAATTAGGTAAACCAAATAATATGATCATAAGTCACAAGTTGATGTTATCAAATAAGGCTAAGGCTACTTCGAGTGACACACACATGTGAAGGCCTATAAAGGCAAGGCTATTATTGACATCTTTAGAATGCCACTAAAAATAGGTGGGCTATTACATCCCCATTCCATTATAAAAACATCATCCTGTATGTGAACAACATAGACATATGACTCTTGAATTCAATACTACATAATTTGTTTCCTACTCCTAAAAGGAAAGTGGTATTTTATCATTCTAGTTACAAAATGGTGACAAATTCTCCAAATTGGGTCAAATAAGTTCCTTCAAAAGGAATTTTTTACTAACTACTAGATATATTCATTACCATTTTATCATTAATTTTTTTTGTATTTTCTAACCAGATCAAGGATTTTAGAATGAAAGGAACTTTTATGATAAATTTCATCATAATAATCATCCTCATTTCAAGAGATTCACTTTGTCAATATGGTCATAAAACAAATGTTCACAAGAAAATTTTTTCAAATCCTATACTTATGGTACTATGTTTCATAGAATCCCATTGGCTGAAGTAAATCCTCTTGGGATATAAGATTAATAGTGCAACATGAAAAACTAACTCAAGTACCATAAACTAAGAAGGATTTTTGAAAAAGGTGTCATATATTTTTAGCCATATTAAACATTTTAGGAAGACATTAAAGGCTCAATCATAATACCACAAAAAACATAGGTAATAATGACAAGCTATGATTTATAAGTAATAAATTCATATCTTGTCTCAAGGGAAGATTATGGGGTTTTCCTATGAATCCTCTTTTAGAAATCAAAATTATATTGAAATCTATTTGTGACAAATCATAACATTATATGTTCTACACATCAAATGGATATGCATATGTTGATTCTAATTATTTCAATGTCGTTATTTATCTATTAATTAATAAACAATCATATAATAATCATATATTTATAAAATCCCTTATTCTAGCTTGACTTTGACTTCTACCATCTGCATTTCAAGGTATATGTTATTTTATTTATAAATATATGATATATATAGTTAAAATGAATGCATTCAATAAGATCTTACCAACCCATTACAGCTATCATATCCACATGATATAATACCAATGCATCTATTTTTCATTGAGATATTCAATCATAGGCATTGTTATCATGATAAGTAATCACTAGTGTATAATATATATCAAACACTAAAATTAGACAAACATGTAATCTCCATGATGCTAATTTTCTCTTTTGATGTCATCCAACCATGATCAATGTGTATGTATCATAAATATGAAAATAAGGGAATCAACATAGATCATTTGCATCTCCAAGTTCCTCTTCGATTCCATCCAATAATGTGCATATATATCATAATAATAATGGGAAGGGAACCAACATGTAATCTATACAGACCCAAGTTCATCCTCAATTCCATCCAATAATATGCATAAATATCAAAATAATATTGGGAAGGGAACTAACATGTAGCCTCCCTAATCCTAAATTCTTCCTTGAGTCCATCTAATAGTTTGCATATATATAATAATAATAATAATGGGAAGGGAACCATCATGTAGCCTCCACAACCCTAAGTTCCTATCCCCACCATCATGGTAGTACACATTTTCCCATAATCCATACACATATCATTAGAGTAGTGATAAATAATGTATATAGATGTGGCAATGTCACCTACCATAGTAGTCCTACATGGATCAATAATGTCAGCTCAATCGATCTCATAGTTAGCTCATTCTGAGCTAGATCATACATTCTCTATCATAATAATCATGAACAGAATATTTACAACAATAAAAAAATATATACCATGCAAGATAATCAAATCTATACCATAGGATATTTATGTTAATAAAATTCATATTCATAATAAACTCATAATGTCATGGAATCATAAAAGCATTAAAAAATCACTTTTCCTATGTTTATGTTCATACAATATCATGTATGATTCTTCAATGGTTATAACACACAAGGAGAGAAAATAATTGAATCAATGTCATCCAATGCAAATCTAATTTGCATTTTTCATAATGAAATGACTTATTTATAACTATTAACATTATTTATCATAACTAGTGTTTTCAAATCATAATAATAAACTCATATCTTGATGCCATCATTTATTATATAAGAAGATCCAAGAATATTATTAATCATACATCATAAAATGTGTTGTTATAAAAATATTCCATCCAGACTCTATGATAAACCAACTCATCACACAAATTATCAATCATATAAATGTCTAAGACTATTTCCACTAAACATTCAAGGAGAACAATGTGTGTCTACTCATCTTGTTAATTGTAACACATACAAAACAAAAAAGATGCATAAACAAGATATGAAATTTATATCAATTATCATTTTCAACATAAATTTACTTGATGCTATAGATATTTCCAACATGAAATCACCACATGTAATATTTATTTTTGATTCACCATAAAAATAAATGAACCATTCAAGATAACCTACCCAAGAGATATTATTTTAGAATTGTGCTCAGATACCTAGAGTAATACTCCACCATACCACACATCTAAAAACATGCCCATTTTTTTAATCAATCCTCATATAATTGGTTGAGTGTTTTCTCATAACAACATGCAGATGATTATCAAGACCACATTCATCTTGGTTAAAGTTATTATAATTTTGAGGGAAGTTCACTAGGTGAAGCCTACACTTAGAATATTTTGATGTCAAAATATTAAAAAACAAATATATGAATAAACAAAGGATTATGTAGAATCTCAACATACAAATAAGATATTTATAATATGATATAAATCAATCTTGTGAATCAGCTCTTGTAGTAACATAATAAGGATTAGTCATCGATATAGGTTATCATGACACTTTAAAAGACCATTTGAGATTTTGCAACAACTACATTCAATCAATTAATTTTTTTCCTTATAACCTATCATATGTGGGATGAATTATGTTTACCATATATAAATATTGAGAAAATATGTATGATGTATCTAACCCATCACATGTTCTTGATTGGAATTCATTATTGATGAATGATGACACATTAAAGATCAATCCCTTGAAAATACTATTGGATTCCATCCATCTTGAATTTTCCTTATTTTCTTGAAGGCCTACGATACCAACTACAAATTCATAACTATGGATTCATTGCAGATAAGGACAAAATGAATGAAACAATTTTTTAATTTTAAGGTCTAATGTGATAAATAATATGTTTTTCTTATACTGTAAAAGACCAGATTTTGAAAGGCCCCAAAGCCTTTAAAAATGAAGAAAAAGATAAAGCATTTACGCTTAAAAATAACACCTCTTCCACTTGCCTAATAAACACAACATTGAACTAACAAATAATGAGTTTCCCAATCACCACACAACACATAATAATAGATAGAAAAAACCAACAAAAAATAGAGTAGTCAGCCAAAAATCCTCCTATCTTCTGCTAACTAACCATCAAGATCTAGTATATGTTCAACATGTTCTATCTCTATTGGCCCAATGTAATGGATGGGGCCTTTGTTAAGTCTTCCTTTCCCTATTCTTCTCATATATTTTTAATCGTTATTGACATTTAAGTTGTAATTAGGAGAGAATGGAAAACTATCTCAATTTGACAAGATTCTTTGCAACTTCCATTGGATATTTTCTCTTTAGAAGGGGGTTTAAAATGGTTTCTCCCTTAATTGGAGAAGGACCCTTTGAAGTTGTAATTGTTTCCATTGGGTTATGGGATTCAAAATATTCCAAAGATGAGTCTAATCCTTTTCTATCATCATCCCTTCCACAATAAGATAGATAGAGTATAAATCTTTCGACCAAGAGGTTTCCTTATTTATTTTTAACTTTTTACATTCTTTAAATAAGTGTCCAATCTCAAACAAATAGTGGAAGTGAATATTTAACCCTTCGTAGTCAAGAGTATGAGTCCACAACTAGTCCTCAACTTTTAAGTCAATTTTTGCAAGAAGATTCTTTGAAATGTCTATGTTGAATAATATTTTGACAAAGGTAATGTGGGAGAACATATTTGTGTTTGGGTCAATTTTATTGAAATTTAATATTAGTGTATATTTGGTTACTCGTATTTACAAATTTAAACTTAATGAATGATTTTTCATTTGTTTTAGATTAAGGTAAAAACAGGTTTTGAAGGGACCCTGAAACCCTATAACAAATATTTCATTTGTTATTCAAGTCTAATAATAGTTTTTATCTCTTAAAAGTTCTTAAAATAGTTATATTTAAATTTCTCATTCACATTAAGTGTAAAAAATATGATATTTAATCTTTTAATTATTAACATAAAGGGTTTTGAGATAGATGTGCTACTTGAAATTAGGGTTTTAGATAGGAAAGGTGTTTTGATAACAATGGTGGTAGGACTGATTGGAGGATTTCATTAGCATAATGAGATGGAAATGTTTCGTGGGGAAAGGTTAGGCATCGAAAGAGATGGATGGATGGATGGGTGAGATGAAAAAAATAAAGTATCTACAGGATAACAGTAGAAAAACTATGAAGTGAAAGATGGGTATTCACTTATGTGATATAAGGGCATAGTTGGATGTCATTGGTGACATAATGGGTTAGAGGTCCTTAATCTAAATGAGATTTGTAGTGGGTGAAAGTAAAATATAGAGATGGTGATAGAGCATCAAGTGGGAAGATGGAATTGGAAGGAGAGGCATATTTGAATGGCATTGTATTCATCCCTAAGGAGGTAGATGCAAGGTGACTATGATCCACATTTTCAAAAATCATGTCTCAACCAAAACACAGTGGAACTCATACCATGAAGCCACTTGACAGAAGATAATCAAACCCCTGAATTAGTTTTTCAAGGGAATAACTAATGAAGGTGATATAATTGGAAGGAGGTGAATGGACAATGGTCAAAATGAAAGGAAAATATAAGAAGGATTTAGAACCACTTAATATGACCCTTAGATCCTAAAAGGATAATGGTTTTGAAGGGTCTTTGTTTTATATTGGATTTAGGTTATTTAACATCTATTGTTATTTTTATGTTGTTGTTTTTAGTGTTGGGATGATTTTTTAATCTTTTTAGCAGGTTTTAATGTCTTATTTAGTTACGAGGACCATGCCTATTTATTTCATGTAAAGGGTAGATTCCCTTTTTAAAACCTATATTTACCATTATGTCATGTCCCCTTTTCGTGGACATTGACAGACTTGATGATTAGCCTATTATGCGACCTTCGTAAGCTAATAAGATGGATAGAGGGTCATAATGGAGCTTGGCTTGACTTTGACTCACAGAATTTCTACATTTGGTTTTCATTCAGGTTATTTCAGACACATTGGGCCTGAGCTCCTATTATTTAGGGAGATTTGACATGCAGCAGAGCGCCTTTATTTTGGTATGGTCATGTGCGGAATCACTCCCTGGTTCACCAGCTTCAAACGGTTCGAGGATCTGACATGTATTGAGGGAGATATTAATATTTGATTGATTTAATCAAATATTAATTATTTAGCCTATTTTTAATTAGAAACCCTAATTCTAATTTAAGAAACCCTAATTAGGGCAAGCATATCTTTTTGAGGGTATAAGGGTTTCTCATGGAGGCCATTATTGATTAGCCATTAATTATTGATTATTGATTTTGAAGATTTCTTCTATGAAGACTGAGCCTAGGGTTCCAAGATTCCATTTGCATTGGAGAACATTCCCTCTTCAGTGTGTGCAATTCAAAGGCTGTGAAATATTAGCTGATCTATTGCCAAATTGAGAGATAGTTTCATCCAAAAGTTATCACAGAATTTATAGGGTTGAGAGATAACTTCACACAAAATTTATTACAGATATTCCAGGTATTTATTTCTTTATGTTTTGATTAAATAAATTATACAGATAGAGATCTTATGTATTAGAGCTACATATCTTCAGATCCAGGGTTGAAAATAGACAGGTTGTGCTTAATTGGCAGCCGTATGAAGACCATACAGGTCCATACAGATCCACGCAAACACCGACCTCGGCAAACAGAGATCCTCAGTGACCAACATTGGCTGATTGAAGACCGACGTCGGTAGAGAAGGACCGACAATGATCGACGTCGGCAATATATCGATCGACGTCGGTGACTGTGTGTTTGACACAGCAGGTCGAGATAGAATTTCTAGATTCAAACTCAATTTCCAGATTTGCAAAGCCCAGGGTTTTCAAGACTGTATTTCATATTTTTTATATGCATAAGAGAGGACTGTAATTGTAATAGTCTAGAAGGACAAGTGATAAGATTTGTGATTTGCTATTGAGAGACTATATTATTGTTATCTTCTAAATTTATTCAACAGAAATTGTATCTTTGCTTAGAGTTTTTGTGTTGCTATATTCCCTGTTTGGAGGGGATATTACAGTGGTATCAGAGCTTTTACTTAGATAAAGGAGCCCCTAAGAAAGGGACATCATAGTGGTATCAGAGCTTTTGCTTAGAAAAAGGAGCCCCTAAGAAAGGGACATCACTGTGGTATCAGAGCCAAATTCCTACCATCCTGTTGGATAGTTTGGGCAAAATCAGAGCCAATGTCTTGCCATCCTGTTGAGTAGTTTGGGTAGATTAAATCAGTGAAGTATCCATGATGACTCCCGGTACTCAAAGTCGATGGGACTATGATATGAGGAAGTTGAAAATAAGTTTGAAGAGGTTGAATGAATCTCTTTCATATCCTACATCCAAAGACAAACCCACATGGTATATGATAGCGAAGGATGAGTGGGAGTTATTAACTCCACAAGCTCAGGGGATGTTGTCTTTTGATTGCTTTGTTCAGCTGAGGAGAGAGCACTATAGCTCAGTTAGACAAGATAGCAGCATGTCCCATGATTCTTATGAGATAGGAGATAACAGGTGTGCCACTATTAATAGGAGAAAGCTTTGCTTATACTGCAAAGATCCATATGATGCCAATCACAATTGTCATTTGAGGCCTAAGGGCAAGGCATATCGTATAATATGGGAGTATTATGAGAATTCAAAATCTAAAGATTTTGAACAGCATGATAGTTTCGAGGAGTCAAAGGCATAGGCTTCAGAGCCTAAGGTAGAGACAATGAAGGTGGCTCCCCAGGATTCTGACAGACATATGGTCGAGCTTAGTCATGAGGATTTGGACTCTTAGTTAGTTGCAGAGGATGAGGGAGATAGAGATTGTGATGATGAGATAGTTTCAGTAGCAGCTTCTTCAGAGTTAGATGAGGATGAGTCCAATGCTAGCATCCAGAGTGTGGAGGTATACTCAGAGGTTAATACATTAAGTGTTGATTATGAGTATATTCCTACAGTTGTAGCTGAGGAACATGTTGTTGGTACTGACACACATGTTCATGATTTGGGAGTACCTGATTCTGATGAGTTTGAGATACCAGTGGAGTCGAGTTTCTAGATTGATTCTTCTCACACAGATGATAGTGTGGTACAGTTGGTTGTGCCGCCTTTATAGAGGGATCAGTTATGGGATGGATTGGCACCATCTTTTGTAGATGGGATTGACAGTTTGTCGGTGCATGACTTAGAGCAGGGGTTGATCAGATATGCTGACCATAGTAGAGGTATAGTGTGTGGATTCTCCATACTTGGCATAGTTCCATTTGGGAATTGTTGCAGAGTTGGAGCGTGCCTTCCGCATAACATGGTGGAAGGTGTATATGATATTTGTGATCTTAGAGTTTGGTTGAGTTGCATTCACCAAATTGATTATGGGTTCCTCTTTGTTCTACTTCTGATGATATTGTAGGTACTTGCATTGGTTTACAGCAGTGCAGAGCATAACTACATTTAGGATCTAGGTGGATCGAGTGGTTCATTGTTTCGAGATTGCTTGGGGACAAGCAATTTCTGGAGGGGTGGATTGTCATGTCCCCTTTTCGTGGACATTGATAAACTTGATGATTAGCCTATTATGCGACCTTCGTAGGCTAATAGGATAGATAGAGGGTCATAATGGAGCTTGGCTTGACTTTGATTTGCAGAATTTCTACATTTAGTTTTCATTCAAGTTATTTCAAACACATTAGGCTTGAGCTCCTATTATTTAGGGAGATTTGACATGCAGTAGAGCGCCTTTATTTTGGTATGGTCATGTGCGGAATCACTCCCTGGTTCACCAGCTTCGAATGGTTCAAGGATCCGACATGTATTGAGGGAGATATTAATATTTGATTGATTTAATCAAATATTAATTATTTAGCCTATTTTTAATTAGAAAACCCTAATTCTAATTTAATAAACCCTAATTAGGGCAAGCATATCTTTTTGAGGGTATAAGGGTTTCTCATGGAGGCCATTATTGATTAGCCATTGATTATTGATTATTGATTATTGATTATTGATTATTGATTATTGATTTTGAAGATTTCTTCTATGAAGATTGATCCTAGGGTTCCAGGATTCCATTTCCATTGGAGAACGTTCCCTCTTCAGTGTGTTGTTAGGTTTTGGATCTAAAAGCTTCACTGATGCAGACATGGAGGAGGTTGCAGGAGAGTTGCAGAAGTGTCACGGAGACTGGCGTTTGGTCTGGCCAACTGACGTCGGCAGTATTAGACAAGGAAGCAACCGACGTCGGTCATGGATCGGCCGGCGTCGGTGACCCCCAGGCGGACAGGGACCGACGTCGGTCACCTGTGTGGTTCGGATTGCACTTATTACAGGCAGTTAGCTAACGAACCATGTGTTTACATGAAGAGAGCTATTTTTAGACTGAGAGCTGCGGATCTAATTATGGTAATTAGATGTCTAATTATTGTTTGGATGAGATCTATATAATAGACTCATGGTTGTATTGGAAATGTGTTCTAGTTTGAGTTGAGCAAAGTTTGCTCCTTCTGTGTGTGAGGTGAGCAAGGGTGTTCCTCCAAGTTCCACAGTACCAGGTGTAGGTGCTGGATTGGAGAATCAACAGGGTTCTTCATGTATGTAGGATCTTGGTCACAGTTGCATGGCCTATATAGGAGATCTACATGGTAAGTAAGATCGTTGATCTGTAGGTGTATGTGTGTGCAAGGTCAAGGTTCATAGGTGAGCAGAACCGTGTTTGATTTGCAGGTGTGCAGGATCATATAGACAGCAACACAACAGGGAGCAGCATCAGGCAGGATCTACTTGGAGTACAGGTGTGTACTCAGATAGAGCAAAGAGGAAGGCAAGGGAGTTCCTTCCATAAGTATGGTCTGTTGAATTGCAGGTTGTTGCAGGTTCATGGGAGATCTACTTGAAGTACGCGGAGTACTTGTTTGAGTGTGTGGAGCACTTGTGGTGTGCATGGAGCACAGGAGGTGAACACCAACTCTGTATTTTGAGTTGGGTGTTGGGACCTGAGAGGGAGAGCTTTGGGGAGGAGAATTACTGTTCACTTGAGGTGTGGGAAACCTCTGTAAGGTGGTGGAGAAGAAGTGGCATCTTCTTTATTGTATTCTTTTCTGTATAAAGTGTTAATACAATTTGTGTATTGTCTCTCATATCATGTGTTATTCTGAATTCTAGTTACTTGGTGAATCTGGTTAATTTCCGCATATTAAGTTGCTTGGTTTGGTAATCATATTGTGTGCTTCTAGTTTTTATCTCCCAACAAGTGGTATCAGAGCTAAGGTTGCAGGAAGCAGGTTTTGTGTTTGGTTACAAGGCACTCTCAGGGGTCTCTGATTGAGTGGGAGTAGAGCAATAGCAGATCAAAGTAAGCTAAGAATGGAGGAGTTGAAAAGCACAGATGGTCACTCATGGTCCTATGGAAAGAAAGAGCAGGTAAAAGATTATTGTTGGTTGGTAGCAGATCAGCATGAAGGAACTGAAGAAGCAGATGTAGCAGGTGTTGTTGCACAGGATGCTCTAGGAGGTTTCTTGGATAAAGTTGAATCTTGGATAAAAGATTCAGTTGCTTCTTTCCATGCAGTTCAAGGTACAGGAGCTGGTGAGCCTTGCCAAAGAATTGGCAAAGGGGAAGTGAAGCTGAAATTGCAGGCGGCCAACACACAGTTGTTGATGAAGGTCATGCAGGTCCCAGGTTTGGAGATATGGCTAATTTCTTCAAAAAGATTGGGTGATGAGAGATGCACAAAAACTCTCACAGCGGATGCACTTGAATTAGCTGGTGGTAAGAAAATAGGTACCCTTTATCTACTTGTTTATATTACTGATTCTTCTTTTGTTGCAGAGACGTGGCTTCGTAGGCTTGGTCACATGAGCAGGAAGGAGATGCATGTTCTTAAGTGGAAGACAGATATATTTGACAGGCTTAAGAACTGGAAAGCCTTGGTGTTTATGGAGGAGATGGCAGACAGAACCCAGTGGATGTGGCTGGATACTTCTGAGCAGGGCAGTTTGGACATGGGTTTTGATTCAAAGAAGCTCGCGGGTAAAAAGACATCACTCACAGGTGAACACAGATACCGGCATCGGTCAGGAGGAATCGGCGTCGAAAAGACAGGTGCCGATGTCAGTCATGTGCAGACCGAAGCCGGCGATGTCGGGTAGGGTAAGACCGACGTCGGTCATGGGACCGACATCGGCAGTATGTAAGACCGATGTCGGTCAGAGGACCGACGTCGGCAGCAGGGACACCACAGGGTCGGTAGTCAGGGACAGACGCATGGGAACCGATGTCGGTCGGATGCAGACTGTGGGGTGACTGAGGTCAGTCACTGTAATGGATTTTGGGTGGACAGCACGCTATCAAGGAGTCTCAAACACCCATACGGAGGACTGAAGATGTAAGTAGGCCCTCAAATTTGTTGTTCCTCTTCTTTATACATGTTGCTGATTATAGAGCAGGAAGGATCTAGGAAACAGGTGTGAGCTCGGCATGGATGAGGATGTGATTCCTTGGAGGAGAACCAAACAGGTGTGTTTTGGTAGGGTTGCCAGCAGGTATGAAAGCACAGAGACGAATGGATACCTTAGTAGAAGAATAGAGAGAACGGATACGTGAGACGAAAGACCAGGTATATGGTCTTGTGGAGCTGCAGGATAGTGGTACAGGTTTTGACAGGTGGAGGATGAAGCATGGCTTCAGTCAATGTCAGGGTAACTACTATGGTTTGACTTACCAGGGGGATGGTGATTGCAACATCATTATGTTGCTGTATGTGGATGGTACGCTAGCTAGTTGGTTTTGTACATACAGGGTTTTGCTAAGCTAAGGGTAAGATTAGTTCAGTGGCATGTCATGAGGAGTTTAGAGCAGCGGAGTTCTTTGACATGGGAGACATGGAGATCACAGGGTGATTTTGTCTCGAGTGGGAGCTGATGTGAACCATGTGTTGGCGAGGTTCAGGATGCAGAGCCGGAGCACACTAAGGGCTGGACAGGTACAGTGTCCAAAATCACATGAGGTCTGGTATAGACCTGAGTATTCCCATGCAGTGGGAGCTGTCAGAGAGTTAGGAGCCAATTCGGGGAAGTGGGTTCTCAGGTATTTGAGAGGGACCGGCAGCAGGGATTCATGCTATGCAGGGTCAGGACTTCACTACATGTATTTGTAGGTTCGGATGTGGCAGGGTACTTGAATGACAGGAGGTACATCACAGTGTGTGTCGTGGGTTGTCTTCAGGATTGATCTTGAAGAGGGATACAAACCATGAAACAGATTAGATGGAGTACAAGTACAGGTACAATGCAACTTTTTATCTCCAAGTGGGAGATTGTTAGGTTGTGGAGCTAAAAGCTTCACTGATGCAGACATGGAGGAGGTTGTAGGAGAGTTGCAGAAGTGTCACGGAGACTGGCATTTGGTCTGGCCAACCAACGTCGGCAGTATTAGACAAGGAAGCAATCGACGTCGGTCATGGATCGGCCGGCGTCGGCGACCCCCAAGCGGATAGGGACCGACGTCGGTCACCTGTGTGGTTTGGACTGCACTTATTACGGGCAGTTAGCTAACGAACCATGTGTTTGCATGAAGAGAGCTATTTTTAGACTGAGAGCTACATATCTAATTATGGTAATTAGATGTCTAATTATTGTTTGGATGAGATCTATATAATAGACTCATGGTTGTATTGGAAATGTGTTCTAGTTTGAGTTGAGCAAAGTTTGCTCCTTCTGTGTGTGAGGTGAGCAAGGGTGTTCCTCCTAGTTCCACAGTACCAGGTGTAGGTGCTGGATTGGAGAATCAGCAGGGTTCTTCATGTATGTAGGATCTTGGTCACAGTTGCATGGCCTATATAGGAGATCTACATGGTAAGTAAGATCGTTGATCTGCAGGTGTACGTGTGTGCAAGGTCAAGGTTCACAGGTGAGCAGAACCGTGTTTGATTTGTAGGTGTGCAGGATCATATAGACAGCAACACAACAGGGAGCAGCATCAGGCAGGATCTACTTGGAGTACAGGTGTGTATTCAGATAGAGAAAAGAGGAAGGCAAGGGAGTTCCTTCCATAAGTATGGTCTGTTGAATTGCAGGTTGTTGCAGGTTCATGGGAGATCTACTTGAAGTATGCAGAGTACTTGTTTGAGTGTGTGGAGCACTTGTGGTGTGCGTGGATCACAGGAGGTGAACACCAACTCTGTATTTTGAGTTGGGTGTTGGGACCTGAGAGGGAGAGCTTTGGGGAGGATAATTACTGTTCACTTGAGGTGTGGGAAACCTCTGTAAGGTGGTGGAGAAGAAGTGGCATCTTCTTTATTGTATTCTTTTCTATATAAAGTGTTAATACAATTTGTGTATATTGTCTCTCATATCATGTGTTATTCTGAATTCTAGTTACTTGGTGAATCTGGTTAATTTCCGCATATTAAGTTGCTTGGTTTGGTAATCATATTGTGTGCTTCTGGTTTTTATCTCCTAACATGTGTGTAATTCAGAGGCTGTGAAATATCAGCTGATCTATTGCCAAATTGAGAGATAGCTTCATCCAGAAGTTATCACAGAATTTACAGGGTTGAGAGATAACTTCACACAGAAGTTATTACAGATATTCCAGGTATTTATTTCTTTATGTTTTGATTCAATAAATTATACAGATAGAGATCTTCTGTATTAGAGCTACATATCTTCGGATCTAGGGTTGAAAATAGATAGGTTATGCTTAATTGGTGGCCGTACAAAGACCGTACAGGTCCGTACAAATCCACGCAGACACCGACCTCTGCAGACAGAGATCCTCAGTGACCGACATCGGTCGGCTGAAGACCGATGTCGGTAGAGAAGGATCGACAGTGACCAATGTCGGCAGTATATCGACCGACGCCGGTGACTATGTGTTCGACACAGCAGGCCGAGATAGAATTTCCAGATTCAAACTCAATTTCCAGATTTGCAAAGCCCAGGGTTTTCAAGACTGTATTTCATATTTTTTATATGCATAAGAGAGGACTGTAATTGTAATAGTCTAGAAGGACAAGTGATAAGATTTGTGATTTGCTATTGAGAGACTATATTATTGTTATCTTCTGAATTTATTCAACAGAAATTGTATCTTTGTTCAGATTTTTTGTGTTGCTATATTCCCTGTTTGGAGGGGATATTACAGTGGTATCAGAGCTTTTGCTTAGAAAAAGGAGCCCCTAAGAAAGGGACATCACAGTGGTATCAGAGCTTTTGCTTAGAAAAAGGAGCCCCTAAGAAAGGGACATCACACATTAATAATTAAAAAATAAAAATAAAATGTCAGCATTAAAGAGAAAAGGACTAATATTTTATTTTTATTAAATTAAGAGTAGTATATTATGTGAATAAACCACTACATATCTTACTTCATAGCAGAGTTGTTCAAATTTAAACATGTGAGAGTGGAAAAAATTTAAAATTTACAAAAACATTTATACTACCATATTTGGTATAGGATTGAATCAATAAAACCATACCATTGATGGGAAAGGGGGAAAAAAAAGTGGTTTTCCCCAGCCAAAATCTAATTCATAGATAGGAAAGTCCACCTAGCTAGACAATGGCAAGTTAGAGCCATAGGTATGAGTTGAAGTGTTCATTTTTACCAAACTTTTTTAGATTCAACTATATAAAATCTAAGGAGGAATGTATGTAGTGGTTATCCACATTTACTATGGCCTTGTGATAAAACTTGCTAGTGGTTGATCTGTAACTTGTTTAGCTATTATCATACAAATAATGGTTGAGATGACATTGCCAAAGTGTTCCATCAACAAAGGATGATGAATCATATTTCATCCATTTATGGAAATAAAAATGGTAATCATGAATCCATCTAATCCTCAAGTTTCATAAATGCATTTACAGAGATGGGAAAGCAAACTTTCAAATGTGGTGTACAGAAGAGGCATTGCATTCCTAATGGAAAATGCCTTTTGCTTGACCTAGTTTAGCACATTCACACTAAAATGAAGGTTTTTTGAAATAAGTGCCTCAGATTATTCACCTTGTGGTAAATAAATTAGAGCTTGAAACTCGGTATAAGGGAATGTGGATCAATGTAGAGACTTAGTGGCCAAAAAAGAGTGGTCATGAATTAGGTCAACCCTAAGACCTCTTAAAATTTGGCTCCATGCACTAATGAAGGTGATCACTCCAAATCCATATATTTCACACACACATACTGCATCCTTGAAATTATTATTAGAATCTCAAAAACCCCTTGGGTGGGAGGAATGAATTGTGAGATAAACTAGGCAGGGCATATGCCAAGTCCCCATATGTGGTTGCCTCTATATAAACCATCCCCTCATTAGAAAGAGAAATAGAATTCCAACTAATAGCATGATTTCCAAGTCTGATCACCCATTCTCTAAAATGTACAATCACTTTTCCTATCCCTTCTTCCAACATGCTTAATGTCAATGGCAATGGCAGTGTGACTATGAGAGTTTCCAAAACATAAATCACCTTCACATAAGAATTGGGTGTGTATACATATATTTTACTAAGAACACAAGTATTATTATCATCTTCCCCTGCATTTACATTTGTATTTGTAGAATTCACAATTATACAACTCTCTTCTTTTAATTTCAATGGTTATTTGGACAATGAATAAAACTTTAGTTGTATCATATGCTTCCTTTTAACTGCATCTAATCTAGATTTTTAAACCCATTTTTATGTATATAATAATATGTAATTCCATGTAGAAAATCTTGAAAATTTGTAAGTTTTAAATGAAATAAAATTTTACAAAATAGGTGTAACTTTTAAGCTTGATTTGTCAAAATAATCCCTGTTGATGATTATAGGGAACATTTGATGTTGAAAATTGGTAAGTTTACCCAGCTGGTGCAAATTATAATCTCACATCCCACAGGTTTCATAAATTATTGTATTTTTTTCATAATCCATTATGTAAGACCATTATATTTAAGTTCACATGTTTTAAGTCCCTAACCTATCTGACTAAAAGCATATGGCTAAATTTATGATTACTATTTAGAATTTTCAAGCTCTTATTATTAGCTTATTTTAACAACATTTTCATCTAATCTATTTAATGCCTACACAATATTCACTATGATTATTATTCTTTAATTTATTCTTTATTTTAATATGTTCTTGAAATTATATCTTGGAATGTTCAAGGTCTCACAGGGTCCTCTTGTAAATTATTTGTTCATGTTGCATGCCAACAAATTGGTTCTTTAGATATTGTCTATCTGTAAGAAGTGAAAATGTTTCAAGGTTTCTTTGGCATACCACTCTAAAGTGTATTTGACCATCCACCACCCAATTATCCACTTTTAACAAAGAGGGACTTAGCAAAACCAACATTTTATTGTCACCAAAATTTTCACCATTAATTATTTCCATGGGGGAGGACCTACCACATGGAGCACTCTAGCTACTTTTGGATGTTGATGGCCATTCATTAATTATTCTCAACATTTACACCCCTGATGATGGTCCTGAAAAATATTATTTTTGGTGATATTTCACCAATAACTTACCCCTTGTCATGTGGCTCATGTCTAGGTATTTCAGTATGGTTAAGAATCCTAATATGAAAAAGTTGGTACCCTACCCATGAAGTGGTGTATGAGAGAATGTAAATCATGGTATTATTACAATAATATGTGGGGTTTTATCAACCCTCTCTTTTAGAGGCACTCATTCAATAACATGCCTTGGTTTAATTGGTCTAACCATCATACCAACATTAATCACATTATCAAAAGACATGACCATTATATGTTGTTAGGAAAAAAAATTGTCTTTTTCCAACATTAATGGTTGGTATATCAATGTCCATTCTAAATTGATTCTCTTGTATCATGCCCTCATCTCTTGTATAGTGGACTAGGTCACAAGGCAAATCAAAAAGTGTTAGGGAATCATTTTATTCTAAACACCTCTCTTTTAATCAACATTAGCACCATCTATATGGTTTCTCAGGTTTATAAACTAAGACTATGTCCTCATTATGCTACCAAATGGATTGATTGGTAGAATGAGTCTATATTATGCAATAGCACCCTTCTCAGCCACTATCAAAAATAAAATAATTGTGTTAGAAATCAAGGAGAAGAATCCCTACTCAAGGAATTTCATAGAGTTTTTTCCATGCTTGAGCATAGTCCTTTTGACAATCAATTACAAAGTCTTCATGCCTCATTCAAACACCACATTAAGGTGGAAGATGGACATGCTAGAATAATATCTTAAATGCATGCTAAATTTAATTTACTTAATGTCAAAGATAAGGCTTCCAAATAGTTTTTAAATCCCTCAGACTAAATAAGCCTCAGATCAAATTAAGGCCATCAAGTCAGCTCAAACTAGGTTCACCTCTCTTCAATAAATCTCCTTGGATTTCTTGGATCACTATATGTTAGTGTTTTAATCTTAGGAAGAAACAATGGAAAGGTCTCAGGGTTTGTAGGAATGCCTTGATGTGGTTCCCCACAAATTAAAGGTTGTAGATCAATGATTCTATGATGCACTTTTGAGCCTCCATAAACTCAGAGGTTATCCACTACATGAGCAATGATAAATCCCTAGCCTTGGTGTATTTCTATGTGATTTATATAAATCCAAATGGGAATTTATTGTGACTTTATTTAAAAATACTTTAAAACTTTAAATCATATGAAATTAGTAGGTGTAAAGTCAATCTCTACAATATTTGTCCTTGCACACCTCCCTGCTTATTATAAAATGGGAGCTTTGGAAGAATTTAAATATCCATAAAAGCATAATTGAAAGTTCATAGTTGTTAGATGGTGTAGTTGGAAGTTCCTTGGAAGACATGTATTCAAAATATAGAAGCACAAACAAGACACATTGTGTATGATAAAATACCTAAAATAGAAGTGGTTTCATGGACTGTAACAATTTTTAAATATGCACAAAATTAGATTAATGAAAATGCCTTGGAAAATTTTAAATAAATTAAATTGGTAGGTTCAAAACCAGAATATACAATCTTTTTCATGATCTTATCAACATTTTTAAAAATAGAATATTTGGAATAAGACATGGGAAACTATTATAGTGTAATTAAAATTATAATTGTGTCAAACATTGTAGATATAGGTGCCCTAATAGATATGTATGAGAAATGTTGAAGCATATGCAAGGCATAAAAACCATTTGAAAAAATGCCTCAAATGGATGTGGACTCATGGAATATAATGATTGTGGGATATACACAAAATAGGAAACCAAATTGTTGAAAAAAATAGAGTAACTTAAATTTCACAAATAGATCAAGAGGAATATTTTATGCTTTAATTTAGTTATCATTAAGTTGGTTGAAACAATATAAAGCCTTGATCAAAGGCAATGTGGAATGTTTTTGAGAACCAATCCATACCTGTTCACCAATCATCAGTTACATTTTTTATAATTGATTGTATTCATTTATTGTTAGCAGGGTACTCCATCTATTTGGTAAACTTCATAATTCAGAACTCTAGATTGGTAAAGACTGATCTAACTCAACAACACCTAGAAATGAGTCATTAATGACAATAGACATGCCACGAGTGACAACAAATATCTAACATAATGTGCATTTCTCAAAATTATTCTCATTCATAACATAATTCATAGAAAATTTCAAATTAAGTGTCATATTTGCAAGTACCCTAGTATACATGTATGAAAAATGTGGAATCAAGTGTTTCAAATGGTCATGGTGTTGGTGAATGTAATTATTATAGGATATGCACATAACTAGTTTTATATAAACACTTTATAATAATTTAAACAAATGAAATAGTGAGGTGTAAATATAGACTTCATAACCATTACCAGCATACTTCCATCATGTACCAAAATTAGAGTTTTGAAACATGGCATTAAAATGCAAAAGCATATCAAAGGCATATGACTTGTTTGGTAAAATTCCTAAAGCAAGCGTAGTTTAAAGGACCATAATGATTGTATAATATTAAATAAATGATTTTATTTAATTGGCCTTGGAAACTTATCACTAGCATCAATAGATCATGCCCTCTAAAATTTAAACCCTAATTGAAGCTCAATATATTTGAGATATAGTAGAGGTTGATAGTACATATTGCAACACTAATGGCATTAACAAATTTATCCATTTCAATTATGAATTTGATTGGAATGGGGTTTGAGCATCCATGAAAACATAATTGAAATTGGATCATTCTTAGTTGTTTTACTTTCAAGTTCCCTAAAAGATATTTATGCAAAAATATGTTTTTTCATGGACTGAATGATTACAGAATATGCACAAAGTGGGTTTGTTAATTTAAATGAAATAATTTTAAAGTGTATGTCTTGAATCTTCAACCTATTTTAACATCTTCAAAACATGTCTAAAAATAATTTAAGATTTGAAACAAGGCATGGGAATCCATTAAAGTATAATTTAAAATAATTGATTATCTAATGTTGCAGTTACATGTGCAATGGTCCATAAGTATACAAAATTTAGAAACATATACAAGACAAAATAACTATTTGACAAAATGACTCAAAGGGATGTAGTCTCATATAATGAAATGGTTTTAGGATATGAACAAAATTGGTTTGTTGAAAATGCTTTATAAAATTTTAATAAAATGTAATTGATGGGTGTAAGGCATACTCCATAACCTTTATGGTAACATCTCCCTGGCCTACACCAAAATGGGAGATTTGAAACATGGCATCAACACTCACCAAAGCATAATTGAATGTGTGTTTTCATCAAATTTTTTAATTACAAGTGCCTTGGTGGATATATATTCAAAATGTAGAAGTATACACAAGGCAGGTGAGCTATTTAATAAAATGCCTAAAAGATATGTGGTTTCAAGGACTGCAACATTTGAAAAATATACAAAAATTGGGTTTATCTAAAAGGATGTGGAAAATTTTAAACAAATGCAATTAATATATGTAAAACCAGACTCTACATCCTTTTCCACCATTCTCCCAACATGTTCCAAAAATGGATCTTTGGAACAGGGCTTGGGCATACATTTATTAATTTGATTAGGTTAAAGGTCACAAGTTTTGAAGCTCCTAGAATGTTTTACAAGGAACATAAAGATAAAAACATTTATGCTCACATAGAATGCCTTTACCAATGTGAAAATAATTAGGTAAAATAATAAAAGCCAAGGAACCAAGACTTAACATAACCAAGCAGTGGACACTACCTTCCTTTAATAACCCATTTTCCATTGGCTAATCTTCCATAAAAATTCCAAGTACCAATTTACCATGGTACCTTATAATAGGTCTCCACAAATATTCCACTTGTATTCATCAAAATAAACTAAAACTTTCATGTGTTGTCATGTTTATAAAAAAATGTTTTGATAAGAGTAAATACCCTTGGCTAAATCCACCAACCGAAATCCACTCAATCCATTTATTGTCCAAATTTATGTGCCAAGTGTCATCTATAACGCCAAATTTAATGGTTGTGAATTTATGATTGTTGATTTCAAATTTTAAAATATACATATAAAATAAGAAATGGATTCCTTTTTGGATCATTGAAGTGAGATAAATTAAAATAATTACACACACACACACACACACACACACACACACACACACACACACACACACACACACACACACAATCCTTATATACAATCCTACAGGGTATTATTGTAAATCTCATCTATCAATCCTATCAGGTCAAATTTTACAATAAAATACATTGAGAAGTGAAGTAGCATGTTAAGAATTAATGTTTGATAGTGAAGTAATCTACCTCAATACCTATATTATAATGATTATTTCTTATAATATAATATATTAAAAATAATATATAATAGGGTTAATAGATTTGGCATTGTATTATTTGGATATCATTTCAATATAGTATTTTATACATGACATAAAATAATATGTAATACTATATTGAGATGATATAATATATTTTTAATATAATGAAATAAAATAATTTGTTAATAGTATATGATATTTTCATATAATATTATTTTTATAGCATTTATAATATATATAACTATTAAAAATATTTTCATGTATATATGTTTCTTGTAACTTTTTCATGGTTGTTTCTCTTCACGTTTTGTTATGGTTATGGTTTCTCTTTTCTCTTTTCCAGCAACATAACAAAATAATCAACCAAATTGAAAAATCACAAATAAAATTATCCTAGAAATAAAGAAAGACCTATTTTGTATACTTTAGTTTGGTTTTCATCAAGTTGAATGTGCAAAAATATTAAGCCTCAAATAAAAGAAATAGGAAACTTAATTGAAACCAATCCATATTTATTCCCTAATCATCAGTGATTTAATTTTGGCTGATTAAGTTTAGTCATTATTTTCATGGTATTCCATTTATTTGGTTAACTTGTTAATTCATAAATATAGATTGATTAAGAACATTCTAACTGAGAATCACCTGACAATGAGTTGGCAATAAGAATAGACATGCTAAGGTTGACAACCAATATCTAACATACTATGAGTTTTATCATGTATGTTTTCATTTGTAGCTATTGTTTTCTAGGCTTTGGCTTGGTATTCATTATGTTTAATATCATCATGGCATCTTGAGCTTAGATCTCTAAGCAGAACAAAAACTTGTATTAACTATGTCTTCAATCATATCAATTACCAAGTACTTTATGGGCCCAAGCATGAAACACAAATATAGACCTAAGTAGAAACACAAGATTAAAATAAAAATTATGATTAACTATCAAAGATTACATTCATAGAGGTTTCCAACTGTCAATTGAACTATGAGAGGATGTATGTATTAATTATCCCTTTACTTGTTATTTAACCAAGGTTAATGTTTAACATAAAAATATTTGTGCCAAAATGGAGATAATATTTAAAATGCAACACATGCATAAAACTCTAAAAGAACACATGCTGACAAGATATTAGTAGTGTCAAAAGACATGATCTACAATCCTATATTTTCCATTAAAAATGAAATTCAGAAAACCAATGAATGTTAAATACTATAGCAGTGTTTATGTTTTGCATATAGTTTTATCTTGGATTTAATCTTAGCTGTAAATGTTATACATTCACTCAAAAAAATTACAATCATAAAACTTACTAAATAATACCTAAATCCTATGCATATTGCCATACATTTTTTACATATAGTAAATAACTCTTTAAAACCCTTAACAAGATTAAGTAAAAAAGTATTTCATAAACAAGATAAAAAATTGGAGATTTTTCTTTATTAAATTTCAAAATAAATGACACAACACAACAAATGTGTCTCACAAATGTCAAAATTTAGGAGCATTGAATTTGCCTCCAGACAAGAAAAAAATAGAGGACATGTGAGTTATTTGTTCAATGGTAAAAACACCACTTACTATGTAAAAATTATTTATGAAATATAAAAAAAATATGTGTTCATTGCTTATGTTTAGTCATATTGCTTGTGATATGACGTGGCTATCCCATTCAATACACAAATAATAAGAGCATTCAATGTATGTTCATGTGAGTAGAGATGGCAGAGGACATTAATAGTGAGAAGAGATGTCAGAGGCCATTAATAGTCTACAATGTGGTGGTGATTCTCCTTGAGAAGAACATGGGGATAAAAACCACTCCATTGTGCTTTGAGAATTTTCTTTTCTAAACTAGAACAATAGTTTTTTATTTTTAAATAATTTTAAGGATGGACAAGGAGAGATATGAATAAATGAAATTTACCAATGAACATTTTATCTTGAAATGTTCAAGGTCTCATAGAGTCCTCTTGTAAATGTTATGTGTGCGTGGCCTTTCAACAGATTGGTTCTTTAGATTTTGTCTATTTATAAGTTAAAATGTTTGGGTTTATTTTGCAGACCACTTTGAAGTGTATTTGACTAGATGCCACCTAATTATCTACTCTATATGAAGAGGGATATGGCAACAATAACATTTTGATATCACCAAAAAATTCCCCATTAATCATTTCCATGAGGGAGGACCCACCACATTGATCACTCTAGTTGCTTTTAGATATTGATGCCCATTCATTAGGCATTCTAAACATTTACACCCATAATGATTGTCTTGAAATATCTTTATTTTCATAATATTTGGATAACAACTTACCCCTTTCCATGTGGCTCGTATGTAGGGATTTTAATATGGTTAAAAATCCCAATGATAAAATTGGTTCCCTTCCCATGAGGTGGTACATGGGAGAACATGAAGCATCGTATTATTTCAAGAATATGTGGGGTCATGTCAAACCTATCTTTTAAAGCACTCATTCAATAACATGCCTTGGTTAAATTAGTCTAACTTTCATATTAGCATTGACTGCATTGTCAAAAGTCTTGACCAATATATGTTGTCAAAAAATATTTTCTCTTTCTCTAACATTAATAGCTAGCTTGATTGTGTCCATCTGAATTCATTCTCTCATATCATGCTCCTATATCTTATAGAGTGGACTTAGTCACAGGGTAGTTCAAAGTACCAGGTAATTATTTTATTTTGAACACCTCTCTTTTAAGCCACATTGTCACCATCATCTGGCTTCCTGGGTTTAGAACCTCTCACCCTATCCTCTTTATGGTACAATCTAGATTAATTGGTGGAATGTATCTATTCTACACACCACCACCCTTAAATTCCACTATCAAAAACATATTACTCATGTCAAAAATTAAGGAGAGGAATTTGTGCTCAAGGAATTTCAAAGAGTTTACTCCATGATTGAGTGTAATCCTTTTGAAAATCAATTACATAGTCTCATTACCTCACTCAAACACCACATTAAGGTGGTATATGTCTATGATACTAGAGGATAATAAATACATGCTTAATTGAATTGCCTTAAACTCAAAGACAAGGCTTCTAAAGATTATTGTAAATCCTTCAAGGTTAAATAGGCCTGAGACCAAATAAAGTCCATCAAGTTAGATCAAACCAAACTTTTGATTTTATTCCACTAGACTCAATATTTTAAGGTCACTAACCAAGCCTCCCTTAAGGTATTGGTATGGATTGATCATCCAGGCCCTACCAGTTCCACTGTGGTAGTTTCTTACCAAAATTATTATACCCATCAGGTGAGTAATATTCCATGAACCAAAAAAGTTCTACTCCTCATGCCCTTAGCTATGGGTTTACATCGATGTGTATCTATCAAAAGAGTTGAAGGAGTTTATAGATATACAAGTTAGCAAATCTCATTGGTCACAAAACTTTGTTTATTTTAGACTACACAATTTTTTTTAATGTTAGGATCCTAATCATCGCATCAAAAATTATCTCCTTATGGGGTGCTTGAAACCCTTCTCATCCCCTATGAAAATTGAGAAGCCCAAGGTGGTGGATATAAGTGATGGTTGGACTATGGTTACCTCAAAAAGGCACATTTAGTGTCAAAACCCTCCCTTTATGTAGTTTCTTCTCTAGTAAACAAATCATCTTAGAAGTTTCCCACCTCTCCTCCCCTTCCTATCCAATCCCCACAGGTCTGACAAAGCAACATTGATCATAGTTATCTAGTTATAAATAATTTTTACACCATTTTTATATCCTCAATAAGTGGATCATTATTTTTGTGGTCATGCATCCCACCCTGAGGTGGTGATGATTCTTCTTGGGAAGAACATGGGGATAAACACCACTCCATTGTGCTTGGATAAATTTATCTTCCAAACTAGAACAATAATTTTTTAGTTTTAGAGAATTTTGTGGATGTAAAGGAGGAACTCCAAATGAATGATATTTTTAAATAAATATTATATCTTAGAATATGCAATGTCTCCATAAATATTCATATAAATTTTGTGTCCATGCAACCTTTAAACAAATTGGTTCTTTAGATTTTGTCTATCTACAAGAATTCAAAATGTTTGGGTTTCTTTTGTAGACCACATTGAAGTGTATTTATCTATATGACATATAATTATCCACTCTAGACGAAGAGGGACATGACAATAACAGCATTTTTGTGTCACCAAAATTTCCCCCATTAATCATTTCCATGGGGAGGATCCACCACATTGAGTACTCTAGATAATTTTTTATATCGATGGCCATTCATTAGGCATTCTTAAAATTTACACCCCTTATGATTATCCTAAAAGATATTTATTTTGGTAATACTTGACTGATAACTTACCCCTTATCATGTGGTTCATATGCTTAGATTTTAATATAGTTAAAAATCCCAATGACAAAATTCATACCCTTACCATGAGATGGTGTATGAGAAAATGTGAAGTGTGGTATTAATTCAATAATATGTGGTTTCTTGTCGACCCTCTCCTTTATAGGAACTCATTCAATAACAATCCTTGGTTTAAGTGGTCTAATTATTGATTTGACATTGATCATATTGTCAAAAAGCTCTACCATTATACGTTGTCAAAAAAATGTTTACTTTTTATCCAAAATCAATGGCTAGCATGTTTATGTCCATTTTTGATTCATTATTTCAAATGATTATCACATCTCTTATAGAGTGGACTAGGTCACAAGGTATCTCAAAGTGCCACATAATCATTTTATTCTGAACACCTCTCTTTTAAGTTACACTAGCACCATCCACCAGGTTTGTTGGGTTTAAAACCTCACACCATGTCATCTTTATGCTACAAGCTAGATTTATTGGTAGAATGATTATATTATACACACCACCACCTTTGTTTTCCACTATCATAATAAAATTACTCATGTCATAAAATAAGGAGAGGTAGTTGTTCTCAAGGAATTTAGGAGATTTTGGTTGCCTCGCTCAAACACCACATTAAGGTGGTGGATGACCATGCTACTAGAGGAACAAAAATACATGATCAATTAAATTACCTTAAATTCAAATACAAGGATTCTAAATATTATTTTAAATCCCTCAGAGCTAAATAGGCTTGAGACCAAATAAATACCATCAAGTTAGCTCAAACCAGTCTCACCTCTCTTTGAGACATCTTTTTGTATTTCTTGGATATCTATAGGTTAATGTTTTGAGCTTAGGAGGAAATGGTGCAAAGGTCTCAAATTTTTAAGAATGCCTCATTATGGTTCCCCAAAATCAAATGTTTTAGATCAATATCTTTATGATGCATCGTTAAGCCTCTAAGAACTCAAAGAGGTTGTACACTACATGAGCAATGATAAATCCCAAGCCTTGATGGATTTTCATAGTAATTATACAAATCCACAAGGGAATTTATTATGTCTGAGTTACTTCATTTTTTTAAAAATCCCTATAAAATCATTCTTTAGGTGTTTTAATCAATCAAGATAATATCAAATTCATACCTAAATCCAGGGATCCATAGCTCATTATGAGTTGGTAACTTATCACCTTATTTTTTATTAATGGTAAAGGGTGGGTTTTTTGGTCCATAGAAATAAACACACAATCAAGGCCTAAAAATCCAAATATTATAGAAAGCATAGCAGCACTACAACATGGAATAAAACAACAAATAAAGATAGATAAAAAATAGTTATTAATGACCCACTAAAAACCCTAAATATTTGATCTCAAAGGGTCAAAAACAATGAATCTGACCTCATTTCACCATACTAACTATTTTAATACTACTGATGAAGTTTTTCCCTAACTTCATTATGGTATTTTAACCTATGATACTTTCATAGTATTTTCTTTTACAGATTAGGATCATATTGAAAGGTTTAATGTTATTTTTTCCATGCCCTTTTTTCTTGCTACCAACCACAGTCCATTCTTTCCCATCCCCTTCATCTCAATAAATAAGAATGGTAATATGAAAAGAATCATTTAATTGAGATTTTTATGGTATATATGTTGGCTAAAAATATACATTAGATTCATAGTTAAATTTTGTTTCTATAAATATTTTATTGCCTTCAACAGGATCTAACAATATATTCTCTTTACAGGTTACCTCTTCCTTCAAACCCTAAAGAGTCTTAGGCACTTCATTAAATTAATTAGAGTTCATGTTTTCCTCATCAATAAGTTCTAAAATGGCATCCTTTCACCAATAGACAGCCCTCTTCATCTTAGAGAAATTACAAATTGAAGTCAAATATCCTATAGCAAAACATCTTCTACATCAAAAATACTATCCCTCGTAATCGAGAGATTGTTTCCAATTTCTATCCTTAATATTAATATCAATAAAATCAAGTAAATCCATAGAAAAATCCATATTGACAAGAATTATATCATATGTGGGATGGATAAATTTTCAAGAAATAGGGTCTACTTTCAAAAAAACTCCTAAAGAATCTCCCACCAATTTAAAGCAATATGAAGTCCAAAATTGAAGTGGTAAGTGAGGTAACCTTACCTATATTGACCTGAAATTGAAATTTTAGGTGAGAGGATTAAATCTAGGAAACCATAGCTTGAATAATAGCATGTTCTATTCCCAAATCCATATTATGTCCTTGAAGAACACCTCACGATCCTCAATATTGTTGAAGATAACCATAAAAAATCCCCTTATAGATTGGAAAACTTCCATTGAACCCTTCATGAGAGGATTCTAGTTCTTTGTGATCTAGACATTAAGATCCTTGAGGGAAGGCTAAAAATTTTAGAAATGGCAAATTATCTTAGATTCAGCTAATAATTTCTCTCACCTCAAGACTGTAGCAATATTTTCCCTTTCAAAATAGATTAAAGGGCTAGTTATAATAGGTTTTAAGGGATTCCCTTGCCTCTTTCTTGCATTTAATTCAATAGTCTTAGCTACTTCCACATATGAGGGTCACTTTTCCTCATTAAAAAGGACCTTCCCCTAGTCTAGATCTAAAACTTTGTCATCAGGAAAAATCCCTTCAGTGTCAATGAAAGGATCGGGTAAATCCACATAGCATTTAGGCTCACCAAATGGCTTTACCACTATAGCAAACAAAGCAGGACCTTGAATCTATTTTACCACATCCTAATCTTCCCCTTCCTCTTTCAATGATTTAACCTATAAGTCTGTCACTCGATCCTCATTATCCACCATGTTACAAGTCATCACTCCATCATAACAATGGAACCCTAAAATTATGGTCATTTTAATAGAATTATATGATATTAGTCACATGACGTGACAAACAAATATCTTATAAAATCCTTTCTAAAGCTATTTCCAATCATCTTTATGTCATTCTCAATGCACTTGTTAGACCAAAGCAAAATGGATTTATTAGAGCTCAATGTATTCTTGGAAATCTTATTATTCTCTAGGAAGAAATGGAATGGTTTAGACCTTTAAGTCATAGAACCTTTCTCCTCATGTTGGACTTTGAAAAATCCTATGATCAAATTGAATTGCTTTTCATATTGGCCATGCTAAAGGCTTTTGCTTTTATCCAGTTATTTATTTTGGTACTCCAAACCCTATTAATATAAGCTTCTACTTGCCTTACTATTAATGGTCTCAAATTTGACAATATTTTCCATAGATGTCGAGCCATCTTTGGTCTAAATGCACTACCTTGAAATTCACCTCTTCTTAAGTAGGATCTCTTTGGGATATGTTTTGACTTTTGTTCTTGATTTGGAGTTGAAATTTTTTATTCCTAGTGTCATCACAACCTTTACTATCAATCTTTCACTAGGAGGTCTATCTACTATGGTACACACATCATCTTAAAAAAATACTCTATAAACATCATGTATGAGCTACCTGACATAAACAATATTGTGCTTCAATCCAGGCACAAAGTAAACATTTAGGATATGTTTTCTTTCACCATTTTTAGTAAAAATATTAATCACACCTCTACTCATAACTAACACTTTGTTTTCATTCCCCAATTTGACTTCTAACTTGGTTGAACATTCTAAACTTGAAAATAAATTTTGATTTCCAATCACATGATTATAAAAGTCTAAAAAACAAATATAACTAGATCTCTTTTTAGAAATATGACATGTGATAAATAATGAATCAAAATTAATTTTAGACATATTTGATAAATTTGAATTTTGTCTATTGACATCTTCTTATTTTCTTGTAGTCATGTGAATAATGACCAAATTTATTGCAATAATAACACTTATTATTAGATTTATAAGAATTTCATATTGTTATTACAATTGGTTGTTGCTTCAACCTCTAGTGTTGTAAGAATTTAAATTTTGAACTATTTTTCTCCTTGATGTACATGTGACAATGAAACATGAATTGAGGCTCAACTACCCATGCTTAATTCCATTATTTAACCTAATTGTGTCCATGTGTGAAATAAACAAGTGATTGGTTTAATCATAGACTCAATTAGTCCCAAGTGACACCCAAATCACATTTCACACATAATTTTGTAGATATTTAAATGCTCAATTGAGCCTTCTAAACCTATTTGAGACTACACCATCTGATATGGCATAAAATCCAAATCACATTGTTTACTTGTAGTCATGTTCAAGTGTCTCAATTATCTCAATTGAGCCTTGTTAACCTAATTACAACAAATAAATGTGATTTGGAGTTCACTTTTCCCTAATTTAGTCTTTGATGGAACCTAAATGTCTCCCTTTATGAATGAATATGGTGATTCATTTGAACATGAACTCAATTAGGGTCAAGTGATTTCAAAAACACATTTTATTGTCACAATTAGGTTCATGGAAATCGATTATCCCAATTGAGCTTCTTGAACCTAATTTTAAAAATAAATTGATATTTAGAGCTCATTTGGTCCTAATTGAGTCCATTATTAAAAAATAAATTTATTCATTTCAAATACATAATTGGGGCATATCGAGCCACATAAAGATAAATACAATTATACAATGTGATTTATGCCTTAATTAGCCCTGATTGAGTGTGTTACCAAACCAAAATATGTTCTTGTGTAAACTAATGGATTCATTGTTTCAATAATATACTCAACACACCCAAAATATAATTATTTCATATTATATAATCATAATTATGTTCACAAGGCTTGATTTGTCCACCATGCTTTATGAACCTAATTACAAGAGTAAATTATGCTTTGGGGCTCACTTGGACTCGATTGAGTCCCTAATCAAACCAATCACTCATTTTTTCAATCATGAACAAAATTGGGCCATATAAATATCTATGATATTAATTTTGATGAGGTGATGAGATTTGGAATCCATTTTCATAGATTGAGTCCCTGATGGGATAAAAATGGTTCCTTGTGTGAAAATATCGAGAGATTAGTTCAATCATGGACTCATTAAGGGCAAAGTTAACCCCATATTATAATTTATTGTTAAAATAAGGTTCATGTGGATCCATTAGGCCCAATTAAGACCTGTAAACCTAATTTTGACAACAAAATGTGATGTTGAGCTCATATGTTTTTTATTGAGACCTATAAACCTAATTTCAATTTAACCTTTTTTTACATTCAGGTGTTGATACCAAATGTAATGTGGAAAAATTTAGGATTACAACCACCTCGCTCATGGTTGAAGGAATGGAGGTGGATTTATGAAACCCATTTCAAAAATTATTCTCTATGCATTGGTTATCAACTGATGACTCCCTTTTCTTCTACCCTTTATAATATTAATAGGTGATGGGGTCTTAATTCCTCCCCTAGAACATGGATTTCTAGGATTGAACACATTTAGAAAGTTACTTAGATCCTAGGATAGGCCAATTCCTTTGGTGCTTTGTCTACCAAGGCCTTCCAATTAGGAAATGACTCTCTCATTTGGGAATTTCTCAATCCAAATGCCCTACCTTCAAGTTCACATAGTCCTTCAAACATATCTTCTAGTTTTTTACCAGATCCTAGTGTGCATGGAAATAGAATCATGGCCTCTTTTAGCCTTATCACCCTAAGCCTTTCCCTTGGCATAGTGATCTTCTTGGGGATTCAATCAATTGGCCTGCTTATATTGCTTTCTTGTGTATTTCTTTAGAGAAATTATTATTTTCTAATTATCAAAGACAATAAATACTATTATATTAAATAATGATGAATGGTCTTCTCTTTTTCTATTAAATACAAGTTTTTTGTTATATATTCATCTTGCTTATAAACTCAAGCCCAAACACATAAAGTTGTTATAGAGGTCTACCATTTTCATGTATTACTATATCACTTGTGGAGTGCCCCATGCACTATGAGTCACATGTCCCCTAATCAGATACCCTAGGAGATGCCACCTCTACCTCCCAGGAGGCACAAAATATAGTCACACAGTCATAAACACTTATCCCCTCACATTCTCCAAGTAGATGACAATCACTACCACCACATGGTAAAACTAATACAGCTGCCTCCTGGTGGGGTTTTCCTATTAGAGTTGCTACTCAAACTTAGTCCATTAATGGTTAGGCAATTGATATGATTGTAGGCCCCCTAGATGGTTGGGTGGTATTGGATCTTCCTAATGTAGAGCCTTCCACTTTGACTAATATGCCACCCAAGTATGATCCCTTACCTCCTCCCTTAGTTGATGCGGGTTGTACTTATTTCCTCTTATGTTCTCATATAAAGGTGATGTGGGTTTTTTATGTGACATATTTTTTTGGACCTTATTTTTATTTCTCATTAATGGTGTCATGTTGTGAGTCAGTTTTTATCCTCCTCTGAGGAGTGTAAGCCGTGAATAACAACTAAATGATTTTCTATGCAACCTTCATGTATTTTAATATTATTAAAATATAATAAATATTTCCTAAAGTGTTTTAATTGTAATATGTTCTCGTATGTTTTTTTGATGCATTTGATTTTAGATTCTTGGATGCATATTATTTTGTACGTTATTTTTAATTATAAGAGATGGTGTTTCCATATCCATAAATTCTTATGTATTACATATATTTAATTCAAAATATTATATTTCTTCATTATCTAATGTGCATACATGCACGCGTGCACGCACACACACACACACACACACACAGAAAATCCTTATTATTATTTTGAGTATTTTTAATTTTATTAGTATTTTAACCAAATGGAACACAAGTGGGGCCTAAACTTTATGGCCATATATTCGTATCTACCTTTTTAATTCATAAAATAAAATATTTTTTTTAAATGACTATATTAGATGCAAGGTAATATTTTAGGCAAACTTTAAGAAACTATAAAGGATTTTAAAAAATTTACTATTACTTCCTTGTTCCACTATGAATTATATTAACATTTCAAGGGAAATGTTCAATTGATAACCATCATGAGAAAATCCATGATATTTATGGTTGACGTCAAATTTAGACCCTACACATAACCACAACTACTTGATAGTTTTTATTTTTTAACATATATATGATTTGTGAAACATGGATGGATTGGAAATTCATATTGCATAGCCATTTATATCCATCATTGTATGTAGTTTTATATAATTATGGGTGTGTATTACAAAATAATTTATATACATCCTAGCTACGGTTACAGAGTTACACTTGAAAAATAGGATCACTTAGTTCTCTGGATTTTTTTAGTTAATAAGGTTTAAGATATATTTATAAAGTGTAGGATTATATTCAATCATGTTATCCACTAATGTTAAATTTCATTAATTTTTCAATGGCCTAAATATAAAATTAGTGACACCTTTGGCTAAGACAACTATTATGGAGTTGATAATGGGACAAATAATCTCTTAATTGTACACTTGTTTGAATTTATTATAAGGTTTAAGATACATTTGTTTCTTTAGTTCTCTATATTTTTTTAGTTAATAAGGTTTGAGATATATTTATTAAGTGTAGTATTCTATTCAATCATGCTATCCACTAATGTTAAATTTCATTACTTTTTCAATGGCCTAAATAGAAAATTAGTGACACCTTTGGCTAAGACAACTATTATGGAGTTGATAATAGGACAAATGATCTCTTAATTTTACACTTGTTTGAATTTATTATAATATAATATAATTATTATTATAATATTATTTAATACAATATAATATTATATTATATTATATATAATAAAATATTAAATTACATATATTAATATATATCATATAAATGTTTATATAGAAAAAATTATCTGATATTTAATATTTATTTTTTTGCTAGTGATAACTAAGGAATGGCCCTAGACCCTAAAAAAAGAAAATTAAGAATAAACCCAAGGAACATCCACAACAAGTAGAAATAAATGGATACAAAAGTATCAAAGAAAGATGGATATGCCTAATCAAGCAATCAACTGAAAAATAAAAACCCACTTCGAAGTAGGTGAATAATAATACCCTCCAACCAAAGCCACCATGGATCATGAACCATGTGTCTTAACACCAAAAAACAAAACCCAATCTAGCAATAAGGAAAACTACCCTGAATCATCCCTGACTGTAAATTTTCTCAAACTGCCACATAAAGAGTCATGAACAAATGTTGACCAAACACCAAAGGGTGACAACCTTGAGATAAACATATCAAACCAATTCAAAAAATTGGAATATAACCAAATAGACATTATACAAAACCCCTCAAGACCAACTTTAGAATGATTAAAATTGTTATTCACAGCTACCACAAAACCAGTAAAATTATCCTTCCACCTTTGCATAATTAATTACAATCCATTAAAACTACCCAAATTCAATAAAAAGACTAAAACACTAATGATCCTTTATTACTCAACCATCAAGGATACACAAACATGATCCTTTTATATTTCCATCACTATTATTTAACCAACTAAAGTTAACCATCTTTAATAGAGAGATTAACTCTCCAATCAACTTATTTTCCTGGCTTTTGATAAAATACTTAGTTGTTACCATCACAAACATATAATAAGGGAAATCATGAAGATCAAAAAATTATGATGCTCTAGGGAACACTCTAACTAAATGTCAAAATATAGGGTTGATCCAAACCACTATCAGAACTGAAAAAGGTAATCAGAGATTGGGAGAGTGGGTTTCAACTCTCCCTACCCCCATCCAAGAAATAATTTTACTACTGATAGAATTCCTTTCCACACCCATTTACTTGGTAATATCCACATAAGAATTTATACCATTCAAATCAACATGATGATTAGATACTATTTTGATGTGATGTTCAGAATGTAAGTTTGCTAGATTATCCATGTTAGCATCATCTTCTCCATCCTCAGTTGAGGCATCTTTGTTGTATGCATCAACATTATCCTGATTTACATGACATCCTTCAAATTATATGGTAAATATGATTTTATTAAGAGTCATAATCTCACTAGACTCCTTATAAATATTTAAAATTTATTTAATAAAGATCTTGGGAATAAGGTTTAAACAAGTTTCAATGTTTTGGCTCTCAAGTGAAACAATAGGATTCAAGCCCTAATCATTAGGGGAACATTTTTTCTTTTGATTCTTCTTCATTTTGAGGTATTATTGCTTCAATTATTATTCAACTATCAACACTACCATCCCATGATTCTTCTTATTTTAATTCAACAACTTTATTAATGAAAACCTTCTTGGTAATGGGATTATATAGCTTGTAGGCTTTCATTTATTCACTATAACTAATAAAAATACATTTTTTGCTTCTATCATCCAATTTTCTTCTCGTTTCTTTTGGCACATGTGTATATGCCACACATATAAAAATTATCAAGTGAGATATACTATTTTTCTTGTTTCTCCATGCTTCTTATGGAATTTCATCCTTGACACTCTTTGTAGGACATCTATTTATAATATAAATTATCATTACTATTGCTTCTACCTAGTATTCATTAGGCAAATGCTTGGCCTTTAACATTCTCCTATCTATATAAATTATTTTTGTGTTCTTCCTCTTTGTAACACCATTTTAATAAGGTGTATATCTAGTCATAAAATAATTACTAATTCAATGATATCTAAAAATATATAAAAAAATCATTGGAATTGTGTTCTCCACCTCTGTCTAACCTGAGTACCTTGATGTACTAGCCACTCTTTTTTTAACCATTACTTTGAAACTGTTGAATATTCCTAAGACTTAAAATTTCTTCTTAATAAAATAGATTCATGTTTTCCTACTAAAGTTATCAATAAAATTTAGAAAATATAAACTTTATCCTAATGTTGGAGTTTACATTGGTCCACATAAATCAATGTGAACAAGTTCTAATTGTGCCCTTTATCTATAATACACCACTACTGGAAAACTTTCCCTATTATTTTATCACATTAAATCTCTCAAATGAGTTAGTTAACTACTCAATGGGTGGTAATCCTCTTACCATCTTCTTCTTTTGTATTAAACTCAAATATCTAAAATGAAGGTATCCAAATCTTAGATGCCAAAGCCATGTCTAGTCTAAATGCACTACCTTGAAATTCACCTCTTCTTGAGTAGGTTATCCTTGGGATATGTTTTGAATTCCATTCTTAATCCAAATTTATAACTTTTGATTCTTATTCATCATAACCTTTGTAATCATCTTTCATTGGGAGGTCTATCTATTATGGTACACACATCATCTTTAAAAAATACTCTATAACCATTATGTATAAGCTAACTAACATAGAAAAAATTATGCTTCAATCCAGGAACAAAGTAAACATTTTGGATATGTTTTATTTTATTATTTTTAGTAAAAATATTAATCACACCTTTACCCATAACTAACACTTTGTTTTCGTTCCCCAATTTGACTTATGACTTGGCAGAATATTCTAAACTTGGAAACAAATTTCTCTTTCCTAACATGTGATTACAACACCCACTATCTAAAAACCAATTATCACTAGAGCTATTTTGAGAAACATGACATGGGATAAATAATTAATCATAATTACTTTCATAAATATTTGATAAATTTAAATTTTATTTGTTGACATCTTTTTATTTTTTCTTGTAGTCATGTGAGTAATGATCAAATTTATTGCAATAATAACACTTAATATTAGATTTATAATATTGATTCTGGTTTTGATTTCAATAGAATTTATATGTTAAATATCAAAACACTCAAGATACATTTTCAGATAATAAACACGTTGATATTATGTATGTTGCTTCACATTACAAACCATACGAGAATATTACAGATTGTATAGGAAATTTATTTCCTATATTTAGGGAGATCAAATCTCCACAAAAATATCCAAAACTCCCTATTAAAACTCAACCTAACAAACTCCTAACAACATACTAAAATACAAATATATTGTGACTTATAATATATTTGGTAAACTAATATATAGACTATTAACGTAATATTATTAACAATAATATTTATGTTGGTCATTAATAATGTGAACACACAACTATACCTCAACATTCACCCCCTTGTGAACATTATTAATCCTATCCTAGACCCCCTTGATGTGAACATGGGGAAAAAAAATCTCTCTCATATCTACACCTATACTCATGACTTGGTGATTTTTAAAGGATAATCACAAACCTCACATGATGGTTTTGAAAATGGATGACCAACAACCAAGCTAGTGGTTTTACAAGTGGATAACTAGAAACCACAAATAATATCTGATGGTTTTATAGATGACTACCCAACAACCAAAATAATGGTTTTACAAGTGGCTAACCAGAAACCACAAAATAATAGTTTTAAAAGTGGATTTTCCATAAATCACATCATGATGTGTAGTATAGATTATAGCTCTTATCATTTTCACATTTTAGAGAAGTTACATAGGAATATACAGTTCACTTATAAAAATGTGAATAGGCATATAAAATTTATTCTTATTCACACCACAATATGTTGAAAATAAACACACCACACAATTGAAAGAAAAATACCACTAAATTAGAAATCAGCCCCATCACTAGTGGCTAACGAGAGGCATAGAAAGCATCCATCCTCCAATATCCTCCAGCCTCCAGTGTATGAAATTGCTTACTCATAATATAAAATCTTTAGAAGCATAGCCATTTTTCTCATTTGGTTCATTCTCGATATCTAATTCTTATTCAGTGATGACATTAGCTTCATTTGTTTTAATTTTTCCATTAAGCAAGTCTTTAGCTCAAACTCTATAATATGAAGTTGTATGTCCCTTTTTCTTATAGTAGTAGCATTCCATTTCCTCCTTATTTTTAGAGAAATTATTGGGATTCTTTTTCAATACAATGCAATCTCTTCTTCTTTAGTCCTTTTTTCTTTAGCTAGAATAGTTGAAAGCATATCTTCAAGTGATTGAGAAGGCATCTGTCTAAGAGTGAAAACAAAATTTCTATATTTGGAAGGCAAACTATTCAATAAAATGGTTTTTATATCTTCATCTTCTATTGGATCTTGAATTTTTGCTACTTATCTCAGAAGTGACCTTAGATCATTGATGTGACTAGACATGTTGACCCCATCATTCATTTTAAATCTAAACAACTAAAGTTTTAAAGAAAATTTTGCATTGATTACTTTTACTCTGAACAGTTTGTTCAAATTTTCTCACATTACATTTGATGATTTTTTAAGATCTACATAATGCAACTCAAAATCAAAAAAAGCTAGTCCAATAATGGCTTTGGCTTTATCATCCCTATTTTTCCATTATACTAACTTTAATGCAACTATTGGTGCTACTTCATTTCTATTCACTATCCTCCATAAATTTTTGTTCATTAATTACATTTGGATTTTGACTTTCCATATGTGGAAATTGAGGTTGGTGAATTTTTTAATGGAATATCCATTATGATTTAGACCAACATAGGACATATATTTCTACTGATAATGTGTCTATATAATAAATTTGAGAAAAATTTTCCTGGTAATCACCTAAACAAGACCCTAATATTCACCTAAATAGGACTCAATAATTTTTAAAATAACTATGACCTTAATAAAAAAACATGACTAATAATTTTGACACTTTTAGGATTTAAATGACACAAACAGATTTTGACAAACTACTTAAAAAACATACTTATTTATATATATATATTTAAAATAAAATCTATTAACACTCACTATTTTAAGAGATTTTAATTAACTACCAAACACAACTTTGAGTTTTTGACAAATAACTTGCTACTTAAATTAATTAAAGAATAGATCAATAAAAACAAATAACATGACTCAAAATTTAAATACAATTAAACCTAAAATACCATCAAAGATTACCCAGACTTTACATATAGGTTGTAAAAAGATATGCACAGGGGTGGATCGTGAAACTTGTAGGAACTGGGTCAATGGTTGCATGTGTTGAAAGGCAAGTCTCTGATAGTTCTTCTCCTCGGTGCTTGATCCGACAAGAGCATAAGATATGCATGTAACCATTAGATTATACCAGACGTCAATCTGTACTTGAGTGTATAGATTTATAGATAACATTATGATTCAGAATAAAAAAAATCCTTTCTAATATTTAATACAAATATAATTTGTTGTATGTGGTACATAGTGATCTAGTGGAGATAGATATGGTCCCAAAAATGGCACCATGGCCAAGAATAAATATGTGGAGTTGAATAAAACTTGTATGGTGAAATAAGTGTATATAGGATGTGGCATAATATGAAGGAATTTCATAGCATAATCAGTAGCACGTGGTGAAATTGGAGATAAATTCTAGTATAACTGCACTACCTTTGACTAATCTAAATGATATAAATCATCTACAATAGGTTCAACACCCACGCAAGAGAAAATATATGCACAAATTTGCATGGTAATGAAAAGTAAGACAATCCACCATCACTAACAAAATTGTTCATAGACTCTCATATTGGACCCCCTTGCTCTGATACCAAATATTGATTCTAGTTTTGATTTCAATAGATTTATATTTTAAATATCAAAACACTCAGGATACATTCTTAGACAATAAACACACTAATATTATTTCTATTTCTTCACATTATAAACCATACAAGAATATTATAGATTATATAGGACAGTTATTTCCTATATTTGGGGAGATCAAATCTCCATGAAAATCTCCAAAACTCCCTATTAAAACTCAAACTAACAAACTCCTAGCAACATACTAAAGTAAAAATATATTATGACTGATAATATATTCAATAAACTAACATATGGACTATTAAGTTAATATTATTAACAACAATATTTACATTTGTCATTAATAATGTGAACACACAACTATACCTCAACATATAATACCTTTTATATTATTATTATAACTTGTTGTTGCTTCACCCTTTGGTTCTATAAGAATTAAAATTTTGAATTTTCCTTCCTCCTTGATCTAGGTGTGAAAATAAAACATGAATTGAGGCTCAATTAGCCATGATTAATTCCATTATTTAACCTATATGTGTCTATGTGTGAATGAATCAAGTGATTGGTTTAATCATAGACTCAATTAGGACCAAGTGACACCCAAATCACATTTCACACATAATTTTATAGATCTTGATTGGTTCAACTAATCCTTGTGAACCTATTTGAGACTACACCATCTGATATGACATAAAATCCAAATCACATTATCTACTTATAGTCAAGTTCAAGTGTCTCAATTATATAAATTGAGCCCTATTAAGCTAATTACAATAAATAAATGTGATTTGGAGCTCACTTGGCCTTGATTTAGTCTATTATGGAACCAAAATGTCTCCCTTTGTCAATGAATCTAGTGATTCATTTGAACATGAACTTAATCAGGGCCAAGTGATCTCAAAAACACATTTTATTTTCACAATTAGGATCATGGAACTTAATTGTTCAAAATGAGCTTCATGAACCTAATTAAAAAAAAATGAGATTTTGGGCTCATTTGGTCCTTATTGAATTCGTGATTTAAAAAATAAATTTATTCATTCAATCAAAGACATAATTGGGGCATATCGAGCCACATGAAGCTAATACAATTATACAATGTGATTTATGCCTCAATTAGCCCTAATTGAGTATGTTATTTAACTAAAATATTTTATTCTATAAACTAATGGAGTCATTATTTAAATAATAGACTCAATCATGCCTAAAATATCCTTATTTTATATTATTTAGTCATAATTACGTTCACACTACTTGATTTAGCCAACATGCTTTATTAACCTAATTACAAGTGTGAATTATGCTTTAGGGTTCACTTGGACTCGATTGAGTCCCTAATCAAACCAATCACTCATTTTTTTCAATCATAAACAAAATTGGGACATATAAATATATGTGATGTTAATTTTGACAATGTAATGAGATTTGGGAATTCATTTTCCTAGATTGAGTCCCTAATGGAATAAAAATGGTTCCTTGTGTAAAAAGATTGAGAGACTAGTTCAATCATGGATTCATTAAGGGCCATGTTAACCCCATCTTAAATTTTATTATTACAATAATGTTCACGTGGCTCTGATGGGCCTAATTGAGACCTGTAAACCTACTTTTGCCAACAAAATGTTATGTTGAGCTCACATGTTTTTTATTGAGTCCTTGATTGAATTGTATCAAACCCAATAAAGCTAAATGTGACTATACAATGTTATTTAAGACTAACATTGCCATGATTTAGTCCGTTATGGAATTAAAATGTCTCCCTATATGAATGAATCAAGTCATTGGCTTTAAAATGTCACAATTGGTTGTGTGAGGGTTGTTTGGCCCCAATTATGTACCATACTTAACAAAGTAATTAATTGATTGAATATGTATGTAATTTGATCCAATTGATATTTAATTGACATTAAATACATGTAATTGGTTACTTGGGTAATGATTGGCCCTTAATACATAACATATCTATTAAATAAATTTATTATTTCAATATGGTACACAATATGTGCTAATTGATAATCGATTGACATTATATGGTTGAAATTCATTATGCAGGGCATGGTGAGACCCTATTGTGTACCAAATAAAATAAATTAATTATTTATATCCATCTTATTTTGATATTAGACCAATTAATCATTACATTCAATCATAGACCTAATTTGGGCCTATAGAGCCCTGTGAACTTTATTAAAACCACATAATGTTATTTGGGGTGCACTTAACCCCAATTATTTATGTGATTGAATAAAAATGTATCCTTATGTGAAAACATTAGTAAATTAATTCAAGCATAGACCCAAATGGGGCTATCTGAGCCTAAAATTATGTTGTATACTTGCAATTAGGTTTATGGGGCTTGATTTGGTATTTTTAGCCCTGTGAGTCTATTCATGACTTTACAATGTTATGTCACCCTCACTTATCCCTAATTAAGTTTGTGATTAAAATATTACTCATTTGGTTCAATTAGAGATATAATTGGGACCTGTATTTCCTCGTGAATCTAATTGAAAATACACACTATGTATTGAAATAACATTATATAGTAATAATTAGGTTTAGGGGAATTATTGGCCCATTTGATATATGTGAAGCTAATTATTACAATACAATATTATTTGGGCCTCACTTGTCTCATACCACATACCATGATTGAATCAATTAGTTGATTTATTAAATATGGTATGTAATCGGTGCCAATAAATCGTAAATTGAAATGTAATGGACCTAATTAGTTATCCCAGGTGTATAAGGTCGCAATTACATAAAATATTAAACTAATTGCTCAATTGAGTCAACATAATACATAATTGGGTCTAATTGAGATGAATTTAATTTATGTTATTATAATTCATGGCATGGGGTATGATTGGCCCCAATTATGTACATGATTGGCCTCATGAACTTATTTGAGAATAAACACCCTAATTTGGGTTTACTTTGCCCTAAGTGAGTCTATGATTGAGGTAATCACTTAATTGTTAACACATGGAAACATTTTGGTTCAATCATAGACTTAATCATGAAAATATTTTCCCTATATCACATTATATAATATAAATTAAGTTCACAGGGATCGATAGCCCCTTATTTCACCTGTGATTGAAATAAACATGTCATCAGTTTAATCACAAACTTAATTGAGGCTAAGTAAGGCCAAATCACAATGTGCAATCACAATTGGATTCATCATGCTCATTTTCTCTAAGTGTACCCATATAAACCCAAATGTATACCATTTAAAATAATCGCATAATTGGTTTGATATGATATACTATTGGGGTTAATTTACCCAATGAACCCATTTATGAGCATTTAATATCAAGTGGGGATTGATTGGCCCCAATAACATACAATATAAAAATAATCAAGTAATTATTCATTTTGATTAATAATAAATGCAATTGGGACCTATAGAGACCCATGAATCTAATTTCAACTATAAATTATGATATGGAGCTAAGTAAACCCCCATTGAGTATGTTATTGGACTGAAATGAATCACTATGATAAGGGGAACATTTGGCCCCATTTAAGTATGTAATTGAAAAAACATTGATTAGATTAATATACAATGTAATTGGGGACAATTTAGCCTCATATAACCAAGATTAAACTAATTAATCAATTCATTCAACATGGTATGCAATTGTGTCAAATTGAGCCTTGGTATTACATTAGATCATTTCAACTCATTACATGGGGAATTATTGGTAATAATTAAGTATCAAGATTGATTTAATTAATATATTATTTTAACATGGTAAAAAAATGGGACCAATCGATCCCTTATTAACATTACATGGTCACAATTCATTGCACAAGGTAAAGTAGCAAAAATTGTGTACCATATTAATCTAAATAATTGATTATTTATACACATACTCAAATGGGACCATGTGTTAAAGCCCCACATAACATTTCATTGTCACAATTTTGTTTATTGTAATCTATTAGGATAATCAAACCCTATGAACCTAATTGCGAGTATCAAATGTGATTTGTGCCTCACCTTACCCTAATTGAGTTTGTGATCAAACCAGCAACTCTAATTTATAAACCAAAAACATAATTGGGACATATTAAGTGATTATTTTTCTCACATCCTTAATATTTTTATTTTTTTTATCATATACATATTTATAGATAACTAAACCCCAAATCCCATTTCATTTTTTTAATCAAATTCATGGGGCTCAATTATCTTAATTGAGCCTTGTAAACCAAATTATGACAATGAAATGTGATTTTAACTCCCTTTATAGGCCCAAAATGAGTGTGTTCAAACATATTACTCTATTTTTTTATCATGTAAAAAATTGAGGTGTGTCAAGTGATTCATTCATTCATGGACTCCATCAAGTGATTGGTTACATCATAGGCTCAACCGGAGCCTAGTGATCCACATATCACATTCAAGAGCTTGAAATAGGTTCATGAAGCTCAATTAGAACAATCCAACCTCATTAACCTCTTTAGTACAAATCATAACATATTATCACAATTAAATTTATGGGGATAAATTATCCCTAATTAATCTAATAAAATAATTACTAATTCAATCAGTGAAGTAATAGGGGCCAACATAGATGAAAATCACATTATATACTTGTAACTAGGTTTAAGGGATTAATTTCACCAAAAATTGACTCCTGATCAAGACAATCAAGTTATTTTTTCCATTATCAATAAAATTGGGGCCAATTGAGCCCCAAAATAACATGAAATCATTGGAATTAGGATAATGGGGCTAAATTATCCCCAAACTTCATCAATAATTAAATAATTTTACTATTTTAGTGATGAAATTGAAGCAAATTGAGTCCCAAACTATAATTTATGGTTATAATTAGGTTCATGGTGGTCAATTAACCCCAAATTATAATTAGGTCCATAGTGGTTCATATCACGTTATATAGTTACAATTAGATTTACATGGTTATATTTCACAAATTTACTTGCTTGATTAAACTAATTGATTAATTAGTTAAATTTTGGACTTAACTTAGGAAGTGAGCCCTAGATCACATTATATAGTTGTAATTACATTCATAGGGCTTGATTAGCAAGAATTGTATCCCAAATTTATTGAATTGCATAATTGGTTCAATTGGAGACTAACTTGGGGGATAATTTAACCCTAGATCATGTTATGTAGCTACAATATATAAAAATTGTTAGGTTGTGGAGTTAAAAGCTTCAACTATGCAGATGAAAATAGGAGGTTGCTGAAGTTCTAGAAGTATCGGCATCAGCAGTATGACCGACGTCAGTCATGATGAATGTAGAAGGCAACTAACATCGGCAGGGAGTCGACCAACGTCGGTCAGCACCAGTTAGACAGGGACCGACGTCGATCGCCTGTGTGTTCCAGAAATGTTCGTTGCATGAATAGTTAGTTAGTTAAACCAAGTATTTGCATGTAAAGACTATTTCGAGTCTTGATCTACGTGGATAATTATTCTAAATTAAGAGTCTAAGTTATTGTTTAAGTCTGGGATCTATTTATAGACCCATTGGCATGTATTGTAAAGATGAGCTGAAAAGGAAGGCAAGGAAGATCCTTTCATTGTAAGATCATTGAGTTACAGGTTGTTGCAAGCTCATAGGAGATCTACATGTGTAAGTATGGTCTGTTGAATTGCAGGTTGCAGGTTCATGGGAGATCTACTTGAAGTACTTTAGAGTGCTTGATGTACTGGCAGGGTTATTACTGACTGGTTGGAGAGGTGAACACCAATTCTGTGTGTGAGTTGTGTGTTGGGACCATTTTTGGTAGGAGAGTGTTTTTGAAGAAGAATTACTATACACTTGAGGTGTGGGAAGCCTCTGTAAGGTGGAAGAGTGTGGTGGCTCTTTATTGTATTCTTTTTTGTACGAGTATTAATACAAGATAGTATATTGTCTCTCATATTTTGTGTTATGTGTGAATTCTAGTTACTTGTTCATTCTGATATAATTTCATGTTTAGTTGTTAATACAAGGTAATCATATTGTGCTCTTATTTGTGGAGAGCAAGATCTTAATAGTTGGGCATCATTGCATGTTTGTTGTTCTTGGTGCCCACCCTAACAAATTGGTATCAGAGCATTTGGTTTGGATACTAACATATTGGATTAGATCTGGTTAGTGTGTGTTGATTATAAGTTGCTCACAGGGGTTTCTGTTGGAGTGGGAGTATAGCAATGGCAGATGAAAGTAAGCTACGAATGGAGAAGTTTAATGGAAATAACTACCAATTATGGAGGATGCAGATAGAAGATTATATGTATCAAAAAGATTTATACTTACCATTGGGTGGGGTTGCATGCAAGCCCACAGATATGAAGGATGAAGAATGGGAGGTTCTTGATCGAAAGGCTCTGGGATCTATAAGGTTGAGCCTTACATCATCTGTGATTTCTAACTTATCACAGGCCAAGACAACGGTAGAGTTAATGGAATCTTTGGCAAATTTATATGAAAAACCCTCAGCTTCAAATAAGGTATTTATTATGAAGCGATTATTTAATTTGCAAATGTTGGATAGTGGATCTGTACATAGTCATCTTAGTGATTTCCATGGTTTGGTAAACCAGTTAAGTTCAGTCAATATTGATTTTGATGATGAAATTAAGGCTCTCTTAATCTTGTGCTCATTACCTGAAAGCTGGAAAAGTTTGGTAATGGCAGTTAGTAATACTGTGTCTACTTCTAAAATCTTAAAAGTGGATGATGTTGTGAGTGTGATCTTGAATGAAGAGATACGCAAGAAAAGCACAGGTGAATCATCAGGGAATGCTTTGAGTGTTGAAGGCAAAGGAAGGCAAAGAGAGAAGATGGAGCATGGGAGATCAAGGTCAAGGATAGGCAGGAGATCCAAGTCCAGGTATGGCAGAATAACCTGCTAGAAATGTGGAAAGCAAGGGCACATAAAGAGATATTGCTAGGTGAATGAAGATCAGCATGAAGGACATGAATAACTAGATGTTGAAAATTACGTTACACAAGATGCACTGGTATGTTCCTTAGATAAAGTAGAATCTTGGGTTTTAGATTTTGGTGCCTCTTTTCATGCATCCCCAAATAGGGAATTTTTTCATGAGTATGTCCAGGGAGACTTTGGAGAAATTTGTGTAGGGGATGGTAAGCCTTGTTAGATGGTTGGCAAAGGAAAAGTGAAGCTGAAATTATAGACAGGTAACACATGGGTGTTGAAGGAGGTCATGCATGTCCCAATTTTGGAGAGGAATTTGATTTCTGTAAGAAGTTTGGGTGATGAGGGTTGCACATTAACTCTCACAGTAGACTCTTGAAGGTTACCAAGGGTGCACTTTTTGTAGCAAGAGGTAAGAAAGTAGGTACATTTTATCTATCTACTTGTATTATTAATTCTCTTTCTGGGTTATCTACTTCAGCTGTAGATTCGAAGATGTGGCTTAATAGGCTTGGTCACATGAATAAGAAGGAGATGCATGTTCTTGAGTCAAAGGGTATGCTTTCAGATTTGAAGAGCATGAATCAAGATTTTTGTATGCAGAAGAAGAAGGTGATGTTTCTTGAGGAATCTGATGTTAGTGACAAGAACAGGAAAGCCTTGGTTTTCAAGGAGAAGGTGACAGATAGAGTTCATCATAAGGGGCAAAAGAATTCTGAGCATAGCAAGGTTGATTTGGACAAGGGTTTGATCCAAAAGGAGCTCATGGGAAAAGGTTAGTTCTCACTAGAAAAACACAGAGACCGACGTCAGCTAGAAAATTGACATCGACATCTAGACAGGGACCAACGTCAGCTATGTGCAGACTGACATCGGTGACTCAAGGACCATAAACATCGATGTCGATTAGGGGGGAACTGATGTCAGTGATGAGGCAGTTGCAGGAAACCAACATCGGTCGGGTGCAGACTGAGATGTGATCGGCATCGGTCATTGAGACAAATTTTAGGTGGATAGCAAGCTGTCAAGGAGTCTCAAGCGCCCATATGGAGGACTTAAAGGGTATGTAAGCCTCAAATTTGTCATTTCCCTTCTTTACACTACTTGTTTCTCACTTATGGTAAAGAACCAGGAAGTTGTTAAAGAAGAAGAATAGGTAGATCCAGGAAACAGTGGGAGTTTGGCATGGATGAAGGATGTGATTCCTTGGAGGAGAACCAAACAGGCGTTTTGGGTGGAGTTGCCAGCTAGAAGAAAGTACTAAGAGACAAATGGATGTTCAGGACGAAGAAGAGCAGAAATGGAAATGTGAGACGGAAGGCCAAGCTGTATGGTCTTGTGTAAGCTGCAAGACAATGGAGGTTTAATCATTGTGTTTCTCTTTACCAGGTTGGATAATATTAGCTACATTATCCTATTATTGTGTTGTGTGTTTGTTGCAGAGTTGCATATGCAGGGAGTTACTGAACTAAAGGTAAAGCTAGTTCAGAGGTATTTCATGAAGAATTTGGGAGCAGCAAGATTCTTTGGCATGAGTGTGTTCTAGGGACATGGAAGGTCACACGTTGACTTTGTTTCAGGATGATTGTGTGAGACCGGTTAGCATGCCGATGGTTGGATAGTAGTATCTTGGTTCACATAATGAGGTTCAGTACATGTGTACTAAACCTCAGTTTTCCCAAGCAATGGGAGCTATCAAAAAGTTTGGGGTCAATTCGAGAAAGAAATACTAGAGGGCAGTTCAGTGGGACCAGCAGCAGGTGCACATGCTATGCAGGGTCAAGCTCTTTTCTACATGGTTGTAGATGTGGATGTGGCAGGTAATTTGGATGATAGGTGTTGCACCATAGGATTTGTGGTGGTTGGTCTTCAAGAGTAATCTTGAAGAGGGATACAAAGCCAAGGAAATAAAATAGATGATATACAGGTACAGGTACAGTTGCAGCTATTTATCTCTAAGTGGGAGATTGTTAGGTTGTGGAGCTAAAAGCTTCAACTATGCAGATGAAAACAAGAGGTTGCTAAAGTTCCAAAAGTATCAGCATTGATAGTATGAATAATGTCGGTCATGATGAATGTAGAAGGCAACCGACGTCAGCAGGGAGTCAGTCGACGTCGGTCAGCACCAGTTAGACAGGGACCGACGTCGATCGCCTGTGTGTTCCAGAACTGTTCGTTGCACAAATAGTTAGTTAGTTGAACCAAGTGTTTGCATGTAAAGGCTATTTTGAGTCTTGAACTGCGTGGATAATTATTCTAAATTAAGAGTCTAAGTTATTGTTTAAGTCTGAGATCTATTTATAGACCCATTGGCATGTATTGTAAAGATGAACTGAAAAGGAAGGCAAGGAAGATCCTTCCATTGTAAGATCATTGAGTTACAGGTTATTGCAAGCTCATAGGAGATCTACATGTGTAAGTGTGGTCTATTGAATTGCAAGTTGCGGGTTCATGGGAGATCTACATGAAGTACTTTAGAGTGCTTGATGTACTGGCAGGGTTATTACTGACTAGTTGGAGAGGTGAACACCAATTCTATGTGTGAGTTGTGTGTTGGGACCATTTTTGATAAGAGAGTGTTTTTGAAGAAGAATTACTGTACACTTGAGGTGTGGGAAGCCTCTGTAAGGTGGAAGAGTGTGGCGGCTCTTTATTGTATTTTTTTCTGTACGAGTATTGATACATGATAGTGTATTGTCTCTCATATTATGTGCTATGTGTGAATTCTAGTTACTTGTTCATTCTGGTATAATTCCATGTTTAGTTGCTATTACAAGGTAATCATATTGTGCTCTTATTTTTGGAGAGCAAGATCCTAACAGTTGGGCATCAGTGCATGTTTGTTGTTCTTGGTGCCCACCCTAACAAATTGGTATCAGAGCTTTTGGTTGGGATACTAACATATTGGATTAGATCTGGTTAGTGTGTATTGATTACAGGTTTCTCACAGGGGTTTCTGTTGGAGTGGTAGTATAGCAATGTCAGATGAAAGTAAGCTACGAATAGAGAAGTTTAATGGAAATAACTACCAATTATGGAGGATGCAGATAGAAGATTATCTGTATCAGAAAAATTTGTACTTACCGTTGGGGGGCTTGAATGCAAGCCCACAGATATGAAGGATGAAGAATGAGAGGTTCTTGATCAGAAGGCTCTGAGATCTATAAGGTTGAGCCTTACATCATCTGTGATTTCTAACTTATCACAGGCCAAGACAATGGTAGAGTTGATGGAATCTTTGGCAAATTTATATGAAAAACCCTCAGCTTCGAATAAGGTATTTCTTATGGAGCGATTATTTAATTTTCAAATGTTGGATAGTGGATTTGTACATAGTCATCTTAGTGATTTCTATGGTTTGGTAAACTAGTTAAGTTCAGTCAATATTGATTTTGATGATGAAATTAAGGCTCTCTTATTCTTGTACTCATTACCTGAAAGCTGGGAAAGTTTGGTAATGGCAGTTAGTAATACTGCGTCTGCTTCTAAAATCTTAAAATTGGATGATGTTGTGAGTGTGATCTTGAATGAAGAGATACGCAGGAAAAGCAGAGGTGAATCATCAGGGAATGCTTTGAGTGTTAAAGGCAGAGAAAGGCAAAGAGAGAAGATGGAGCATGGGAGATCAAGGTCAAGGATAGGCATGAGATCTAAGTCCAGATATGGCAGAATAACCTGCTAGAAATGTGGAAAGCAAGGGCACATAAAGAGAGATTGTTGGGTGAATGAAGATCAGCATGAAGGACATGAAGAACCAGATGTTGCAGATTACGTTGCACAGGATACACTGGTATGTTCCTTAGATAAAGTAGAATCTTGGGTTTTAGATTCTGGTGCCTCTTTTCATGCATCCCCAAATAGGGAATTTTTTCATGAGTATGTCTAGGGATACTTTGGAGAAATTTGTGTAGGGGATGGTAAGCCTTGTCAGATGGTTGGCAAAGGGAAAGTGAAGCTGAAATTGCAGACAGGTAACACATGGGTGTTGAAGGAGGTCATGCATGTCCTAGTTTTGGAGAAGAATTTGATTTTTGTAAGAAGTTTGGGTGATGAGGGTTGCACAGTAACTCTCACAGTGGACTCTTGGAAGGTTACCAAGGGTGCACTTTTTGTAGCAAGAGGTAAGAAAGTAGGTACGCTTTATCTATCTACTTGTATTACTGATTCTCTTTTTGGGTTATCTACTTCAGCTGTAGATTTGAAGATGTGGCTTAATAGGCTTGGTCACATGAATAAGAAGGAGATGCATGTTCTTGAGTCAAAGGGTATGCTTTCAGATTTAAAGTGCATGAATCGAGATTTCTGTATGCAGAAGAAGGTGACGTTTCTTGAGGAATCCGATGTTCGTGACAAGAACAAGAAAGCCTTGGTTTTCAAGGAGAAGGTGACGGACAGAGTTCAGCACAAGGGGCAGAATAATTCTGAGTAGAGCAAGGTTGATCTGGACAAGGGTTTGATCCAAAAGGAGCTCACGAGAAAAGGTCAGTTCTCACTAGAAAAACATAGAGACCGACGTCGGCGAGAAAACCGACATCAGCGTCTAGACAGGGACCGACGTCGGCTATGTGCAGACTGACGTTGGTGACTTAGGGACCATAAACACCGATGTCAGTTAGGGGGGAACCGATGTCGGTGATGAGGTAGTCGCAGTGAACCAACATCGGTTAGGTGTAGACTGAGATGTGACCGGCATCGGTCACTGAGACAAATTTTGGGTGGACAACAAGCTATCAAGGAGTCTCAAGCGCCCATATGGAGGACTCAAAGGGTATGTAAGCCTCAAATTCATCATTTCCCTTCTTTACACTACTTGTTGCTCACTTATGGTAAAGAACCAGGAAGTTGTTAAAGAAGTAGAATAGGTAGATCCAAGAAATAGTGGGAGCTTGGCATGGATGAAGGATGTGATTCCTTGAAGGAGAACCAAATAGGAGTTTTGGGTGGAGTTGCCAGCAGGAAGAAAGCACTGAGAGACGAATGGATGTTCAGGATGAAGAAGAGCAAAAATTGACATGTGAGACAGAAGGCCAAAGTGTATGGTCTTGTGTAAGCTGCAGGACAATGGAGGTTTGATCATTGTGTTTCTCTTTACCAAGTTGGATAATATTAGCTACATTATACTATTACTGTATTGTGTGTTTGTTGCAGAGTTGCATATGCAGGAAGTTACTGAACTAAAGGTAAAGCTAGTTCAGAGGTATGTCATGAAGAATCTGGGAGCAGCAAGATTCTTTGGCATGAGTGTGTTCTAGGGACATGGAAGGTCACAGGTTGACTTTGTTTCAGGATGATTGTGTGAGACCGGTTAGCACGCCGATGGTTGGATAGTAGTATCTTGATTCACATAATGAGGTTGAGTACATGTGTACTAAACCTAAGTTTTCCCAAGCAGTGAGAGCTGTCAGAATGTTTGGGGTCAATCCAAGAAAGAAATACTAGATGGTAGTTCAGTAGGACCAGTAGCAGGTGCACATGCCATGCAGGGTTAAGTTCTTTTCTACATGGTTGTAGATGCGGATGTGGCAGGTAATTTGGATGACAGGTGTTGCACCACAAGATTTGTGGTGGTTGGTCTTCAAGAGTAATCTTGAAGAGGGATACAAAGCCAAGAAAACAAACTAGATGATGTACATGTATAGGTACAATTACAACTATTTATCTCCAAGTGGGAGATTGTTAGGTTGTGGAGCTAAAAGCTTCAACTATGCAGAAAAAAATAGGAGGTTGCTGAAGTTTCAAAAGTACTGGTGTCAGCAGTATGACCGACGTCAGTCATGATGAATGCAGAAGGAAACTGACGTTGGTAGGGAGTCAGCCAATGTTGGTCAGCACCAGTTAGACAGGGATCGACGTCGGTCGCCTGTGTGTTCCAAAACTGTTCATTGCACGAACAGTTAGTTAGTTGAACCAAGTGTTTGCATTTAAAGGCTATTTTGAGACGTGAGTTGTGTGGATAATTATTCTAAATTAAGAGTCTAATTTATTTTTTAAGTCTGAGATCTATTTATAAACCCATTGGCATGTATTGTAAAGATGAGCTAAAAAATAAGGCAAAGAAAATCCTTCCATTGTAAGATCATTGAGTTGCAGGTTGTTGTAAGCTCATAGGAGATCTACATGTGTAAGTATGGTCTGTTGAATTGTAGGTTGCAGGTTCATGGGAGATCTACTTGAAGTACTTTATAGTGCTTGATGTACTGGCAGGGTTATTACTGACTGGTTGGAGAGGTGAACACCAATTCTATGTGTGAGTTGTTTGTTGGGACCGTTTTTGGTAGGAGAGTGTTTTTGAAGAAGAATTATTGTACACTTGAGGTGTGGGAAGCCTCAGTAAGGTGGAAGAGTGTGGCGGCTCTTTATTGTATTCTTTTATGTACGAGTATTAATACAAGATAGTGTATTGTCTCTCATATTCTGTGCTATGTGTGAATTCTAGTTACTTGTTCATTCTGGTATAATATTGTGTTTAGTTGCTAATACAAGGTAATCATATTGTGATCTTATTTGTGGAGAGCAAGATCCTAACAGTTGGGCATCAGTGCATGTTTGTTGTTCTTGGTGCCCACCCTAACAAATTGGTATCAAAGCTTTTGGTTGGGATACTAACATATTGGATTAGATCTGGTTAGTGTGTGTTGATTATAGGTTGCTCACAGAGGTTTCTGTTGGAGTGGGAGTATAGAAATGGCAGATAAAAGTAAGCTACGAATGGAGAAGTTTAATGAAAAGAACTACCAATTATGGAGGATGTAGATAAAAGATTATCTGTATCAGAAAGATTTGTACTTACCGTTGGGTGGGATTGCAAGCAAGCCCACAGATATGAAGGATGAAGAATGGGAGGTTCTTGATCGGAAGGCTCTGGGATCTATAAGGTTGAGCCTCGCATCGTCTGTGATTTCTAACTTATCACAGGCCAAGACAACGGTAGAGTTGATGGAATATTTGGCAAATTTATATTTAAAACCCTCAGCTTCGAATAAGGTATTTCTTATGAAGCGATTATTTAATTTGCAAATGTTGGATAGTGGATCTTTACATAGTCATCTTAGTGATTTCCATGGTTTGGTAAACCAGTTAAGTTCAGTCAATATTGATTTTGATGATGAAATTAAGGCTCTCTTAATCTTGTGCTCATTACCTGAAAGCTGGGAAAGTTTGGTAATGTCAGTTAGTAATACTGTGTCTGCTTCTAAAATCTTAAAAGTGGATGATGTTGTGAGTGTGATCTTGAATGAAGAGATACGCAGGAAAAGCAGAGGTGAATCATCAGGGAATGATTTGAGTGTTGAAGGCAGAGGAAGACAAAGAGAGAAGATGGAGCATGGGAGATCAAGGTCAAGGATAGGTAGAAGATCCAAGTCCAGGTATGGCAGAATAACCTACTGGAAATGTGGAAAGCAAGGGCACATAAAGAGAGATTGTTGGGTGAATGAAGATCAGCATGAAGGACATGAAGAACCAGATGTTGTAGATTACGTTGCATAGGATGCACTGGTATGTTCCTTAGATAAAGTAGAATCTTGGGTTTTAGATTCTGGTGCCTCTTTTCATACATCCCCAAATAGGGAATTTTTTCATGAGTATGTCCAGGGAGACTTTGGAGAAATTTGTGTAGGGGATGGTAAGCCTTGTCAGATGGTTGGCAAAGGGAAAGTGAAGCTAAAATTGTAGACAGGTAACACATGGGTGTTGAAGGAGGTCATGCATGTCCCAGTTCTGGAGAAGAATTTGATTTCTGTAAGAGTTTGGGTGATGAAGGTTGCACAGTAACTCTCACAGCGAACAATTGGAAGGTTACCAAGGGTGCACTTTTTGTAGCAAGAGGTAAGAAAGTAGGTACGCTTTATCTATCTACTTGTATTACTGATTCTCTTTTTGGGTTATCTACTTCAGTTGTAGATTTGAAGATGTGGCTTAATAGGCTTGGTCACATGAATAAGAAGGAGATGCATGTTCTTGAGTCAAAGGGTATGATTTCAGATTTGAAGAGCATGAATTGAGATTTTTGTATGCAGAAAAATAAGGTGACGTTTCTTGAGGAATCCGATGTTAGTGACAAGAACAGGAAAGCCTTGGTTTTCAAGGAGAAGGTGACAGATAGAGTTTAGCACAAGGGGCAGAAGAATTCTGAGCAAAGCAAGGTTGATTTGGACAAGGGTTTGATCCAAAAGGAGCTCGAGGGAAAAGGTCAGTTCTCACTAGAAAAACACAGAGACCGACGTCGGCTAGAAAACCGACGTCAGCGTCCAGACAGGGATCGACGTCGGCTATGTGTAGACCGACGTCAGTGACTCAGGGACCATAAACACTGACGTCAGTCAGGGGGGAACCGATGTCGGTGATGAGGTAGTCACAGGGAACTGACATCGGTCGGCTGCAGATTGAGATGTGACTGGCATCGGTCACTGAGACAAATTTTGGGTGGACATCAAGCTGTCAAGGAGTCTCAAGCACCCATATGGAGGACTTAAAGGGTATGTAAGCCTCAAATTTGTCATTTCCCTTCTTTACACTACTTGTTGCTCACTTATGGTAAAGAACCAAGAAGTTGTTAAAGAAGCAGAATAGGTAGATCCAGGAAACAGTGGGAGATTGGCATGGATGAAGGATGTGATTCCTTGGAGGAAAACCAAATAGGAGTTTTGGGTGGAGTTGCCAGCTGGAAGAAAGCACTGAGAGACGAATGGATGTTCAGGATGAAGAAGAGCAGAAATGGACATGTGAGACGGAAGGCTAAGGTGTATGGTCTTGTGTAAGCTATAGGACAATGGAGGTTTGATCATTGTGTTTCTCTTTACCAGGTTGGATAATATTAGCTACATTATCCTATTACTGTATTGTGTGTTTGTTGCAGAGTTGCATATGCAGGGAGTTACTGAACTAAAGGTAAAGCTAGTTCAGAGGTATGTCATGAAGAATCTAGGAGCAGCAAGATTCTTTGGCATGAGTGTGTTCTAGGGACATGGAAGGTCACAGGTTGACTTTGTTTCAGGATGATTGTGTGAGATCGGTTAGCACGCCGATGGTTGGATAGTAGTATCTTGATTCACATAATGAGGTTGAGTACATGTGTACTAAACCTCAGTTTCCCAAGCAGTGGGAGCTGTCAGAAAGTTTGGGGTCAATCCGAGAAAGAAATACTGGAGGGCAGTTCAGTGGGACCAGTAGCAGGTGCACATGCTATGCAGGGTCAAATTCTTTTCTACATGGTTGTAGATGCGGATGTGTCAGGTAATTTAGATGACAAGTGTTGCACCACAAGATTTGTGGTGGTTGGTCTTCAAGAGTAATCTTGAAGAGGGATACAAAGCCAAGGAAACAAACTAGATGATGTACAGTTACAGGTATAGTTGTAGCTATTTATCTCCAAGTGAGAGATTGTTAGGTTGTGGAGCTAAAATCTTCAACTATGCAGACAAAAATAGGAGGTTGCTAAAGTTCCAAAAGTATCGGCATTGGCAATATGACCGACATCGGTCATGATGAATGCAGAAGGCAACCGACATTGGCAGGGAGTCAGCCAATGTCGGTTAGCACCAGTTAGACAAGGATCAATGTTAGTCGCCTGTGTGTTCCATAATTGTTCATTGCACGAACAGTTAGTTGGTTGAACTAAGTGTTTGCATGTAAAGGCTATTTTGAGTCTTGAGCTGCATGGGTAATTATTCTAAATTAAGAGTCTAAGTTATTGTTTGAGTCTGGGATCTATTTATAGACCCATTGGCATGTATTGTAAAGATGAGCTAAAAAGGAAGGCAAGGAATATCCTTCCATTGTAAGATCATTGAGTTGCAGGTTATTGCAAGCTCATAGGAGATCTAAATGTGTAAGTATGGTCTATTGAATTGCAGGTTGCAGGTTCATGGGAGATCTACATGAAGTACTTTAGAGTGCTTGATGTACTGGCAGGATTATTACTGACTGGTTGGAGAGGTGAACACCAATTCTATGTGTGAGTTGTGTGTTGAGACCATTTTTGGTAGGAGAGTGTTTTTGAAGAAGAATTACTGTACACTTGAGGTGTGGGAAGCATCTGTAAGGTGGAAGAGTGTGGCGGCTCTTTATTGTATTCTTTTTTGTACGAGTATTAATACAAGATAGTGTATTGTCTCTCATATTCTGTGCTATGTGTGAATTCTAGTTACTTGTTCATTCTGGTATAATTCAGTGTTTAGTTGCTAATACAAGGTAATCATATTGTGCTCTTATTTGTGGAGAGAAAGATCCTAACAGTTGGGCATCAGTGCATGTTTGTTGTTCTTGGTGCCCACCCTAACAAATTGGTATCAGAGCTTTTGGTTGGGATACTAACATATTGGATTAGATCTGGTTAGTGTGTGTTGATTACAGGTTGCTCACAGGGGTTTCTATTGGAGTGGGAGTATAACAATGGCAGATGAAAGTAAGCTATGAATGGAGAAGTTTAATGGAAAGAACTACCAATTATGGAGGATGCAGATAGAAGATTATCTGTATCAGAAAGATTTGTACTTACCGTTGGGTGGGGTTGCATTTAAGCCCACAGATATGAAGGATGAAGAATGGGAGGTTCTTGATCAGAAGGCTCTGGGATCTATAAGGTTGAGCCTTGCATCGACTGTGATTTCTAACTTATCACGGGCCAAGACAACGGTAGAGTTGATGGAATCTTTAGAAAATTTATATGAAAAACCCTCAGCTTCGAATAAGGTATTTCTTATGAAGCGATTATTTAATTTTCAAATGTTGGATAGTGGATCTGTACATAGTCATCTTAGTTATTTCCATGGTTTGGTAAACAGGTTTGGTAAACCAGTTAAGTTCAGTCAATATTGATTTTGATGATGAAATTAAGGCTCTCTTAATCTTGTGCTCATTACTTGAAAGCTGAGAAAGTTTGGTAATGGCAGTTAGTAATACTGTGTCTACTTCTAAAATCTTAAAAGTGGATGATGTTTTGAGTGTGATCTTGAATGAAGAGATATGTAGGGAAAGCACAGGTGAATCATCAAGGAATGCTTTGAGTGTTGAAGGCAAAGGAAGGCAAAGAGAGAAGATGGAGCATGAGAGATCAAGGTCAAGGATAGGCAGGAGATCCAAGTCCAGGTATGGCAGAATAACCTTCTGGAAATGTGGAAAGCAAAGACACATAAAGAGAGATTGTTGGGTGTTTGAAGATCAGCATGAAGGACATGAAGAACCAGATGTTGCAGATTACGTTGCACAAGATGCACTGGTATGTTCCTTAGATAAAGT